>JALPQD010000300.1:590000-984793 GCA_023101885.1 Typhlomys cinereus | reverse complement strand
AAAAGACAGTTTCCCTGGAAGTTTGGTTTCCGCTCACAAGGTGGGCCCAGAGACCCAGGGTTGTGCACAGGCACTTTCACCACTGACACATCTTGCCTCCCTCAAGGAGAACTTAAGCAGAGAAATCAAATTCTTGTCAGTATTAGAGAAGGCATAGAACAATGAGGTTAGGCTGGGGAGATAACTTGGTGAATAAAGTGCTTGCTAAGCAAGCCTGAGGCCTGAGTTCAGATCCTCTAGCACCCTGCTCATGCAGCTGGAGAGTAGCAATGACTCTAAAACCCTAGAGCCAGTGCATTTAAGGGCAAGTAGGTCTAGCTGATACTGAGCGTCGGTTCACTAGAGGACCTTGACCCAAAAACAGACAACAATAAAGTAAAAACTATAGAGGAAGAGCGGAAGGGGGCCTTTCACATACTACACGAAGTCTATGTACCTTCCCCCATGCAACTATAAGCATAGTACTACGATATACACAAAAGAAAATAGAAGAGTCATGCAATTTATTATACTAGTGAGATAATTCCAGATTTTTTTGCTTGGAGAGCTAGTATATATTAATTTGAAAGACATGCTGTGTGGTGGGTGGCGGTGCGTGCCTCTGAATCCAAGCACTCAGGAGGTGAACGCAGGAAGAACCCGGAGTTCAAAAGTCAGCCTGTTAGTATGTAGAGAGTTTGAGCATGGACTATATGAAAACCCTATCTCAAAAGTAAAATAACAGATAAAATAAAGAATGAATGAAGTGGTGCTGTCCTGTGTGTCTTATGCAGAACACACAGCAGAACTGCCCTTCTGCACAGCGGTACGACTGGAAAATCTCCTTTTCCGGTTTTGCATTGTTTGTTTTTCAGTCGAAGCTTTTATTTGGCCTCTGAGCCTCCTGCATCATAGTTTTGCATTCCACTTGGAAAAGTGTGGACGGCGCTTGACTGAGAACTTCTTGTCCTAATAAAGTGCCTTTATTTTTTACCTTTTTTGATTTATCTGGTGGTTTCAACGATGAAGACCTTTTGCGTCCCAGGTCAGGGCCCTCGTTAACGGTTGTCCCTTCATCTGTGAAGAACATGAGTTTTGACTTTCGAGAGAGCTGGGGCTGAACTCTGTCTGGAGGGTGTGAACCTTTAACCTAAACACTTCAACCGTTACCTGACTTCCTGTTTCTTTTTCTTTTAAAAAATAAGTTAAGATAACAAACGGGGGGGCCCACAGAATTAGCAGTAAGCTGAAGTTCAGTCACATGCATCATATAAAAGGTTAAGATGTCCCTTTTAAAAAAATATCATGCGTAATTATGCTGGCACTGGCTGCGTGGATAAGCTGGCTGCCAGGATTCGTAGTAAGGTCTGCAATCATTCCTGAAAGTACTTTATTAGAAACACTTAGCCACATGGGAAACAATGAAAACATACTTTTTCCTGTCGATGGTGTCCCTTATCAGCTCCCGGACCAAACATCTTCATATGGGATTCTTTCAGGAAGAAGTGGTTTAGAGCTGTACTGTGTTGGATTATTTTGCTTAAGTCTGTGAGTGACATCGAACTTTGTATAAAGAGGCTAACAGGCAACTTGAAGTGGTTTAATCATGTTTTTTTGATGCTTCAGGAGAGTCTAGATGGCTTGGTTGCCTCCCACTCAAAGTTTTCATTAGGAAACCATTTAAAGCCTCTCCTAAACAACTCAAATCATCCTTAGGGGCGAGCCTGACCCTGGAAATGCCGTGGGAACGAAGCCCTTGAAGAGTGGTGGGCTCAAGTACTACTCCCAGTTCCACTCAGTTGCCCGGTTGCCCACCCACTCTGGCAGACCATTTATAACTGATAATCTATTTTTGAAATTATTCTATCAGCCCACTGTGGTCCAAAGCAAACCACACCAAACTCCGTGATTCTGTAAGTGCTGTTTTTTTTCCCACTCACAACCTCAGCCAGTTTGGCAGGGTCAGATCGAATACAGCTAGGCAATGACCGGGCCCAAGATGCAGGTACTCGGGGTTTGACGTCCTGGTAATAGGTTATGCATAGGAACTCCAGGCTGCAGCATAGTGGCTTCTCCCTGGCGCAAGGTAAAAAATACAAGAGGCAAGTCCAAGTACCCCGAAAACATTCAAGCCTCTTGCCATATCACCATCTGCTTAACACTCATTGTTCAAGGAAGTAGTGGCACGCAAAAGACAGAAGTGAAGAAGGCGAACATAATTCTACCATAAGGCTAAAGCAAAAAGGCCAAACCCAACAGTAATTAAGCTGTGAGGGATACTACTTCTATGTGGGCGGTAAGAATAAACTATTTTGATCAATAACTTAATCTAACCACCCCCACGCCCCATTGCCAATGCACACAGTTGGGTTCCGATAAAGGAATACTCTGTAATTGGCACAATGCTACAGTAAGAGCAGGGATGGCCCAATGTCCCTTTAGATGGACACAAACGATGTGAAAATGCTGAAACAAAGAGGATCTTGCAAGCAGTGCTGCCCTGTAGGACATTGCTACTGTGAAATACAACAGGAAAGCTACAGGGTTGATGGCGTGTTTTACTTCTAAGCTGCAATTCCTCTCCAAAGGAAACTACCATTCGTTAATAGGTTCCGACTTCCCTGTGGATGTTCCCTACCCTCCCGTGTGAGAATGTACTCAGCATGGGATTCCAGTGTATAAAGAGAAAGATTTTTTCTACCAACTTGGATTTGTAGATAATGATGTTTTTGAAATTTTTCTAATTTTTTCTAACTATCCTTGTCATTTTGTGATAAACAAAAAATCATTCGTAACAGAGGATGAAAGGAGTACTATAGTTGTTTCCAGGCTGTTTTAAAAAGTCACTTTTGTGGTTTGAGATTGGAAAGGTGATCATGTTTGTTGGCAAGAGAGAAGGTCATTTGAATAAAAGATGGTTAATTTACACATCTAAAATGAACTGATGATCAAGAATAAGAGACGGATTGCCTAGAATGGGGGCGACTGACCAGACAAAAAACCCCTTTACCGTCTACCAGACCACAGTTTAGAAGACTCCCATTATTCCACTGAATGAAAAAGAATAGAAAAAATGGTTAAACAGTAAAGGTGACTGAAATTTTAAATTTAATGTTTGGAAATAGAAAGTTACATTAATGTTTGTAACGCTTATTAATTTTGAACTTCCTGTATACCCTCAAAAATGCATAAAAGAGTAAGTATGTGAGGTAAAAATTACCAAAAGCTGATAAAGCCTGTCTTTCGAAGCAAAATATATTCTATTTCCCAGCAAACTGTTATTTTTTCAGTGTCAAGAGGTTGGAGGCCACACGTCTATGTAAACTACATTGTGAAGGCAGCAACACATCAGAGTAGCACACATGGCAAGCCCACGCATAGAGGAATATTTGTACATATGTTTGAGTTTCACAGTGCTATTAAATGGCAAAATACAATCATAAATTAGTATACAAAATACATATACATGATCGCAAAATACAACATAAATGTTATTGCACTATAGAGAGAATATAATCTACTTATACTTATTACCAAACTCTCTTAGCCATGAAATGCCTTTGAAATTGTGTATAGGCAAGGGGGGTGAGGAGGAGGAGGAGGAGAATAGGAAGAAGAATGAAGAAGAAAGGAGGAAAGAAAGGAAAGGAAAAGAGATAAAGGAGAGAAAGAGAAAGGAAAAAAGGAAGGAGAAAGGAAGGAAGGAGAAAGGGAAGGAAGGAAGGAGGATACAGAAGAAAAAGAAAGAGACAGAAAGAGAGAAAGAAAGAAAAAATGAAAGAAAAAGAAAAAGAAGAGACAGAAAGAAGAACGAAAGCAAGTAAAGACGAAAGAAGAAAGAAGAAAGACCGAAAGAAAGAAAAACATGCGTCCTATTATGATACGGATTTATTCATTAACATTTCTGCTCCAATCTTTTTTGTTGTTCGTGTTCTAGCAGAGAGAGAGGAAATTATCTTTCTGACTTTTTTTTTAGTTGTTCTAAAACCGAACTAAGGAATCGCTCAAATCCATAAAGGCAAGCATAAATGTTTGGATGATGAGGAATGAGGTGGTGATAGAATTGACATTAATAAAATAATTTAATTCCAAGAGAGCCAGTTTGTGCTGGCATAAATTTTGTTAGGCTAGATTTAAATCAAGAACTCCTTAGGGATTAGTGAAGCATTCCGCGTAGTACATACTTGATAGTATGTCCAGAACCAAGCTCTGAGAAATGGACGATGAATCTTTGATGGATTCATGGTATCATGATTGCTATCCCCGAGAGGTGGTGAGAGGTAGCAGTTGAGGCCTTTGAAAGGAAGTAGGACATGTTCTTGAAGCGGTAATCTTGCCGCTGGCTTTCTTCCTCTCTCTTTTGCTTTCTCTTTGCTACCCTCATGGCCATGATGTAAACTGTCTCTGCCACACTCCGTGGTGCTATGGTATTCTACCCGCACGGAGCCACAGAAATACAAGAACCATAGGACGGAACCCTCTAAAAATTGTTGGAGCCCAAATGAATCCTTCCCTCTTAGGTGTCCTATAAGACTTTTTTTTCAGAGTGATATAAAAATAATTAACATGCTAGTGTAACTGAAATATTTCATGGAGACAGAAATACACTATCCTTAAGAGGAGAAAGTGGCATTCCGTTACAGGGACTTTCAATTAAAATATGCGGAGTGAATGAAGGAATGGACAAAACACTGACGCTAAATGCTATAATAGCTGAAGTAGAGATTAGATCCATGTTAAAATGAGCAAAAGCTTAGAGAGATAGGAATTATCATCAACGGAGTCATTTGTGACAGCGTCTTACTTACAAAGGAGAAATAGGAACTTTATCATGAAAAGTGTGGCAGATGTGTTTATATCTAAATGGGAAGGCTCATAAGCAATATAAGACATACTGATAATGGCCACTCCTTGATACCATGTCTCAGAAGGGTAATGTTGCTTCTATGGTATCCCTGGCTAATCTCTAATCGAGCATGAAAAAAAGCAAAAATATCACCAAAACAAATCAATAGACATTCGTCAATTGACAGGTAACTACGCAAAAGTGTCAAAGGCCATGAAAGATGAAGTCTAAAACTGGAGAAAATGAAGGAGACAGACTACTAAATAAATGTAATGGGAGATTCTGAGATTGGGTCAACAAACAAACATACAATAAATATCAAAATGAAAACTGACAAAATTTGAAGCTAATAATCCATTTCCCTAAAAGTTCCATTGTACTATGGTAGGACATAAGAGGGCCATCTGAATAACGAGTACCTGGATAAAGAAGAACATTGTTGTTGTAATGGTTTCTGCAATATTGCTTTGTGTCTAAAATCATTTTAATTATAAAAATTAGGAAATAAAGAATAAATTCTAATTAGTAAAGACTAAATATCCTAGTTTCCCAGAAGAGAATTATCCCTTATAGACAACTACAGATTCATTATTTCTATCATTTTTACTTATCTAGAAACGATTTTAATTTCTACGGTTTTTACAATGTCTAATCTCTTGGCAGTGAATTCGAATTACACGTTGTGTCTAGCAGTGAACTGGTCAGTGGGGATAATGTTATTTCCCTTTTCCCTTTTCCTTCTGCCCTGTGGATGTTGGATTGTTCTGAACACAGGCTATATTAGAGCAAGTCAGGTCAGAAATTGAAGGGAAACGTTCTAAGAAAACCATGCCCTTATCAAACTCTTGCTCTTGCCCCTTTCGAATCTTTAAACTAGCTTAGTCGTTAAAAACTCGCTTATAAGGCAAAAGCCGCATTCATTAGTGTGCACGATTACCGCCAAAGAAAACTCTGGCTGTTGCGCCCAAAACACGAGGAGGTACTTTGAAAATCATCTGAGACTGAGAAATCGGTCCCACCGAACTAGTCAAAACTATTTTGCAGGGAGCAGGAGGGGGAATTGGGGGGACGGTGGTCCTAAAATCATCTGGTACAGAGAAGCAGCCAAAAAAGAGATGGGCTGGCAGCTTGGATCTCTGCCCCGCCATTCACAGCGACAAGATATCTCCGGTAATGCCAGGCAGGAACCAGGGTCATTGGGCTCAGATATCCACTCTGTGCGTAGAGACCACATAGGGAGATGGCGTGGAGGCAAATCACCTCCAGGGGCTTGGAAAGAAGAGCCTGAAGGATAAAAGCCCTGGCCCCAGGCAGGTTAAGAGAGACCACATCGGGCCTACAAGAGAGAAATGGTTTTCTCACATAAAATAGGATATGCTGGCTGCCTACAAGAGAGAATGGTTTGTTTCTTTCTCAAGGCTGGTCTGGTGACCTTTGTTTGAGCAGCAAATCTCCCTTGTTTGTATCTTCTCATCAGGCAATAATCAGGCAATTGTTAAAGGCTGAGGGCCTTACATGTCTTAACTGACTGTGAACCCAGCTATATCTGAGCATGTCAATATCTGTATGGGACATTTCTCGAGGGACTCTGTCCCTTATGAACAGGCACAACTTATGTCCCCTTTGGTCCTCGCTGCTAGTCCTTTTGCATAGGAATCCTATATCAGGCTCCACTTGTTCAGTTACCATGAGTGCATATATCCCAAGCCCCCGTCGTGGACAATCTCTGACTCTTTTTTTTTATTAAAAAGTTATTATACATTTTTAAAATGTTTTACCAGTTCCCTCCCTCCCCCATTCTCACCCTCCCCTCCCCGCATGCCCGCCCCCCCAAGTCCCGAGGGTCCCTTTATTGGGTACCGCCTAACTCTCCACTGGTCCTCCCTCTCCGATGACATATTAAGGACCCAGTGGCATTTTTCCATAAAGCCGTTTTCGCTTGTTCCCCTTAAGCAAGATCAATACTATGGCTGTCAATATCCTTGCTCCAGGGGTCTCGGGCCCTTAACGATGCTAGAAATTTAATGAGGCAACATTGCACTGACATTGCGCAGGGCAGGCAAAGTCCCATTAGGATTGCTTGGCCCAACTAGTGTTTAAATCTTGCAAAGAGTTGCTCCTCCCATACCTTGCTCTTACAAGCTTACCCTTACCGCCCCCTCTTCCGCAAAGGGTCACTGAGCTCCAGGAGGGGAAGATTAGGCTGTCCTAGTTCCTATGTGATTGATAAGAGTCTCTGAAGTGCTGGATTGATGGTTTTTGATTGTCGTTGCAGTTTTGCTGCTCTGCAGATTCACTTCAATCCTTCTGACTGGGCAACTGTATGCACCCACACCCTGGCCAAGACAAAAAGCCTGTTAAACTGGGAGTCCTTGTTGAATAGCACATTCAAGGGTAGATTAATAAAGAGGAAACCTCACTGAGGGAAGGGGTCCCATCACCCCACCCATTTGCAAAATGATTAACTTTTATCTGCTAGACTTAGGCCCTCCCCTTCTGGTGATATCAGGAAAGAACGTCTGTTGAAACTGAACCAGGTTTCTCCATTACTACTTACTTGCAGACCTTATAGGCCTATTTTCTCGGCTGTAACATGGTCGCCTCTCTCCTTGTTTGCTGGTGTGGCCTCCTAACACCAGTCTCTTCTTGGTTCATATCCTGCAAATACTGTGTACATAGGTTTTACTTTTGAGTTCTCAATGTGGGCTGGGTGAGTTTTGGTACGAGAGCCACCTATTAGGGAGTACTACGGGCGCTTAATTTTCGGGGTTTGGGATCTTCACTTAAATAATGCTCTCTAATGACAATCATTTCCCAGCAAATTCCAGTAATTCATCATTTTTTGATGGCTTGAGTAGTACTCCAGTTGTATAGATGTACCACGTTTCCTTATCCTCGTCAACTGTTGGACATTTTAGGTTGATTCCATGACTTTGCGATTGTAAACAGTGCTGCTAATGAACATGGTTTGAGCTGTGTGCTATCGAGGCGAACTTCTGCTGCATGGGGGTGATTCCCAAAAGTGGATAGCAGGGTCGACGGCATTTCAATCTTTAATTCTTTAAAATCTCCAGACGGCTCGCCGAGTGGCTGTATGAGCCCTGCATTCCCACCAACAATGTATGAGAGTTCCCCTCTCTCCACATCCTCTCCACAGCATTTGTCGTTGTTTGTATGTGGATTTTTTCCATCCTGACGCGGTGTGATGATAGCTCAGGGAAGTTTTTGATTTGCATTTTCCCTGATGGCAAAGGAAGTGGAAGCATGTTTTTTAAGATAATTGTTAGACATTTTGATTTTCAATCTCTGGTAAAGTTTTCTTCTTTGAAGTTCCAGGGCCATTGTTATTGGGCCAGTGGTTCCTTGGAGTTTAATTTTCTAAGTTCTTTGTGCCTCTGGACATAGAGCTCTGTCAGATATGTGGTTAGTGAAGATTTTCCTTTTCTCTCCATTCGGTGGGTTTGCCTTTGAGCGCGTGTTGACAACTCTTTAATCGGAACAGAAAGCTCTTTAATTTTACAGAGGCCCAACTGTTTGAGAGTTTGGTAATCAGTTGACTGTGCCATTGGATGTCTGTGTAGGAGTGTTGGCCTAGCCCAATCAGCTCGAGGAGTGTCCCTATCCTTTCACTATGGGTTTAAGTCTCTGGCCTGATATAAAGGTCCCTGAAGCCATTTGGAATGAAGTCGTTGGACAGGGTGACAAGTACGGTCCAGCTTTAAAATCGTTCTGCATGTGGAGATCCAGTTTGCCCGAGCACCATTTGTTTGAAATGAATTGTTCTTTTTCCATCATTGGAGTCTTTGGGCCCCTTGTCAAGAACCAAATGGCTGTAACTTTGTGGCTTATATCTGGGTCATTCAATCCTTATCCATTATCTGTGTGTCTATTTGGAGCCAGTAACAGCTGTCGTTATAGACTAATGGTTTGTAGTATAGACTAAGGTTGGTAATGGTGAGACCTCCAGCTGTGTTTTTTGTTACTCAGGATTGTTTTTGTTTGCTATCCTGGGTCCTTTTTTGTGCTCCATATGAACTGTGAGATTGGTGTGGTCCAACTTCTTTGAAGAATTGCTTTGGATTTATTGATTGGTATAGCATTGAATCTGTGAATATATTGCCTTGGGTAGGATGGGCAGTTTTTACAACGTTGATGCTGCCAATCCAGACAAGGGAGGTCTTCCACCTTCTGGTGTCTTCTGCTGCAATTTCTTTTCTTTAGGGTTTTAAAGTTTCATGTGTAAAGGTCCTTTAACCTCCTTAGTTGGTTTATAACCAAGTATTGCCATTTTTTTAGGGGTTATAGTAAATGGTATGGTTTCTCGCAGGCTTTTGTTCACGTCTTTCATTTGGCATAGAGGAAGGCCTCTGAGTTTTTGCACATTTTATTTTGTATCCTCACCCTGCTGAACTTCTCAATAGTTTCCAGGAGCTTCCTGGTGGAGTTGTTTGGGATCTCCCTCAGGTATAAGATCTGTCATCCTGCAAATGGGATAGCTTGATTTCTTTCTTCCCTTGCCGATTTGAAATCCCTCTTAATGTCCCCTTCGTTCGTAGGGCTTCAGTAAACTTCAATTACAATCTTGAATAGAAGTGTGAGAGGTGGACGCCTGGCTAGTTTCCTGATCGAAGTGGAATGCTTCCAATTGGTTCCCCATTGAGGCATAATGCGTGCTGTGGGCTTTGTTGTAAATACAGCTTTATTATATTGAGAAGGTTCCTTCCATTCCGACTGTCTCTACGTTTTGATCATAAAAGGCTGTTGGATCTTGTCAAAGTTTTTCCGGCATCTATAGAGAGTATCAAGTGGGCTTGGACTTTGGACTGGTTTATATGATGATTACATTTATTGATTTGCGGTATGGTTGAACCAACATTGTGTGCCAGGGAGAAGCCTACTTGGGTCCCCGTGAATATCTTTTGATATGTTTTGAATCCGATTTGCTAAGACTTGTTGAAGAATCTGTGCATCTGTGTTCATCAGGGAATCGGCCATATTTTTCTTTTTTAAGTGAAGCTTTATTAGGTTTTGGGATGAAAACGATGTTGCTTCATAGAAGTAATTTGTAGTGTTACTTCCTTTGCTATTTGATGGAAAGTGTTTTAAGAGTATTGTTTAGTAACTCCTTAATGTCCTTGGTAGAACGCTGGTGCTGAATCCATCTGGGTCCAGGACTTTTTTGGTGGGAAGATTCGAGATTACTTCCTCAATTGCTCCTTATAATGTTTAATAGGCTAGTTAAATAATTCACAAATTCCTGAGTCAATTTAAGGTAAGTTGTTGTTTACTTGAAATTCATCCATCTCTTTTGTGTTTGTCAAACTTCCGAGTAGCAGTTTTTGAAATATGGGAAAAATTTATAATGGCTCTGATTTCTTGGTATCAGTAGTGAGACTCCATGTTCAGTCTAATTTTGTTAATTGTGGGGTTTTCTCTCGCTTTCTTTGGTAGTTTTATCTAGGGGTGTATCATCTTGTTGATTTTTTCAAAGAACCAGCTTTTGATTGTTTTGATTTTTTCTATTCGTTTTCCTTAGTCTCCGATTTCAGATATTTCTCCCCTTATTTTCTATCTCTTCGCTTTCGACTGCGTTTGGATCAGATGGCGCTAGTTTTTCCTCTAAAGCTTTAAGTTGCATTGTTAAGTGTTTATTTCTGATTGTTTCCCTTTGTTTGACGTGGCATGTAAGCTAGGAAACTTACCCTCTTAACAGCGTGTTCATTGTGGCCCCAGAGATTTTGGGAAGTTTAGTTTCGTTATCAGTCAATTTCAAGGAAAGCTGGAATTTCCTTTTTAATTTCTTACGGAATCCATTCTCATTCAGACATCATTGTTAAGTTTCAAGGATTAGTGTATTTTCTCTTGTTGATGTGGTTGTGGATGGCCAGATTTAGGCGGGTGGTCTGATAGGGCACAGGTTAGAATTTCAACTTTTCTTGTATATATGTAATTCATTTTGTGGCCCAATATGTGATGCTTTTTGGAGAAAGTTCCATGTGCTGCTGAGAGAAAATTTGTAGTCCTTTGGTGCGTGGGGTGAATAGTTTTCGATAAGATCTGTGAGTTCCAGTCTTCAGGTTTGATTAAGTTTCCAAAGTGTCTCTGTAAGCTTTTGGACCTGTTGATCTATCCCATGTAAGAGGGCGGTGTTGAAGTCCCAATAATTATCGTTTGGGGGTTGAATTTCTTGCTTTAGACGCTGTAGGGTTTTTCTAATGAATGTGGAGGGGCCCGTATTGGGTGCATATAGGTTTTTAAGTATGTGAAATCTTCCGGTGAATTGTACCTTGACTAAAATGTATATCCATCCTTGTCCCTTCTTATA
This sequence comes from Typhlomys cinereus, assembly GCA_023101885.1. Lineage (NCBI taxonomy): Eukaryota > Metazoa > Chordata > Mammalia > Rodentia > Platacanthomyidae > Typhlomys > Typhlomys cinereus. The sequence goes on along the minus strand of JALPQD010000300.1, from coordinate 973,643 downwards.
AAGTTTTTTTGGTTTTTGAAATCCACTTTGGCTGAAAGCATAATTGCTACCCCGGCCGTTTTCTGCTTCCTTTTGCTTGTAGAAATTGTTGACCAGCTTTTATTTTTTAGAGCATGCATGCTTTGTGGTGAGATGGGTTTCCTGCATGCAACAGTATTGATGGATTGTGTCTTTTTAATCCAGTTTGTAATCTTTGTCTCGTTGATCGGTAATAAGTCCATTAACATTAGTGTTATAAGAGAAACGATGGTGAAGTCCACATTTAGTTTATGTTTAGTAGCTTTTATAAGTAATATTGCTTCGCTTTTAAGTGGTGTTATATTTGCCTTCCTGTCTCCTGGATTGCCTGTTTTTGTTGCTTCACGCTTGAGTAATCATTTCTGAGGCATTTTTTTGGAAGGCCTGGTTTTGTGGGCCATGATCCCTTTTTTTTTTTTTTATTTATAAGGTATTTTTATTTATTATTTTATTAAGAATTCTCACTTTGGACAAACATAAAGAGTTGTTGTCGCTTTCTCCTACTCTCTCCCACTCCTTCATTTTTTTTTATTAAAAAATTTAATTAGACAGTTTAAATTTTTACCAGTTCCTCGCCTTCCCTCCCCCTCCTCCCCACCCCCTTCCCAGTGCCTTCCACCCATTCCGCAGAGAGTTCCTTTTATTGTATAAGCCTAACGCTCCATTGGGTTCTGCCTCGTCCCGATGACATATAAGGACCCAGTGGCATTTTCTAAACCTTTCCGTTCCCCTTAAGGCAGAAGATACTACTAGGGCGGGTCAAGCCCTTGCTCCAGGGGTCCCTCGGTGCCCTTAACAGATGCTTAGACGTTATGAGGGCAACAGTAGCGCATGGACATTGCGCAGGGCATGCAAGTCGCCATTTACGATTGCTTTGGCCACAAACTATTGTTGAGAATCTGTGCAAATCGTGCTCTTTCCCATCCGTTTTGCTCGTACAATCGTTACCGACCCCTCGTTCCGCAAATGTTCCCTGAGCTCCAGGAGGGGGATAGATTAGGCTGTCCTAGTGCTATGTGATTGATATAGTCTATGAGTTCTGGATTGTGGTGTGGTTTGATTTTCTCTCTTGCAGTTTTGCTGCTCCGGCAAATCCCTGTCACTCCCATTCTGCTGGGCACGTATGTCCCCCTTGCATAACCTTGAGGAGGCCTATTTTTCTTCTGCTGTAAAATGGTCTCCCTCATCTCCTTGGTTTTCTGGTGTGGCCCTCCGAACCCATCTCTCTTGTGTCATAATCCGTGCAATTACTGTGTTTCATAGGTTTACTTGAGTGTCTCAATGTGGGCTGGGTGAGTTTGTACTAGGAGCCACCGTTAGGGAGGACATACGGCGCTTAATTTTCTGGTTTGGGATACTTCACTTAGATATAATTCTTTCTAAGAATCCATTTCCCGAATTCCTAATTCCATCTTTATTGATGGCTGAGTAGTAACGCCATTGTATAGAGGTACCACCAGTTTCCTTCCACTCGGTCAACTGTTGGACATTTAGGTTGGATTCCATGACTTTGCTATTGTAAATAGTGCTGCTATGAACATGGTTGAGCTTGTGCCGATTGAGCGAACGTCTGCTGCATGGGGGGTTTATTCCCAAAAGTGGATAGCAGGGTCATAATACGTCATTTCAATCTTGAGTGCTTTAAGAATCGCCCAGAACGGCGCTCGCCAGAAGTGGCTGTATGAGCCTGCATCCCCACCAACAATGTAGGAGAGTTCCCACTCTCTCCACATCCTCTCCAGCATTTGTCCGGTTGTTTGTATGTGGATTGTTTTCATCCTGGGGACCGGGGGTGAGATGATATCTCAGGAAAGTTTTGAATTTGCATTTCCCTGATGGCGAAGAAGTGGAAGAAGAGACGTTACCAAACATGCAAGAGCAAGTTAATAACTTGTGTGTCTATTTGCATGTGTGATAAAATTTGACCTGGAGTTAATGTTCATTGTAATGTATGCTAGCAAATAGTTTCTATATGAGTCTGTGTGTGGTCACTACAACAAATACCAGAGACTGGGTGCTTACACCAAAAGATTTATTTTGCTCACTGTTCTGGTCTAAGATCATGGGGCATCTAGTGATGCTTTTTGGTAAGTATCTCAAGGTGGTAGAAGGGTGAAGAAGATTGGGTAGGGAGTGTGTGTGTGTGTGTGTGTGTGTGTGTGTGTGTGTGTATGTATGATACACACACATAGAATCTGCACATCTGTGTTCTCCCTCTCTCTTTTTTCCTTTTTGTGTTTTTTTCTTCTCTTCTTAGAGAGTGTTTTAATCTCAGAAGTTTCATCCTATGAACTTATCTAATCTAATCACTTCCCAAAGTCTTCTTCTCTGAGCATTGTATTCAGAGTAAATTTTCACTTTCTTAATGCTTTATAGTAGGGATTAAATTTCAACACGGGTGCTCTAGTGTAATGAACTCACACCATATCCAAACTGTAGCAGTTACCATTTAATATTACCTATTTCAAAATATAGCAAAACCTAAAATCTAAGGAGTGAAATTGATAAAATCAGCTTACCACGGATTTCCAGATATGAAGAGAGCTACGTGAAAATGCTGCATAAATACTATATTTTCTATATTTTGCAAAAAAGCAGATTAATCCATTTTAAAGAGTGATACACTACCTGTGAATTAAGAAGAAGGGATACAAATAGCTTAGGTGACTACATGCTTGCTGTGCATTTTAACCTACATTTAACAAGCTGGGCCATACAGCTCAAGTACTGTGAGCTGGTGCTTGTAATCTTAGTGCTGGGGAAGGGAATACAGGAGGTCCTTGGAGCTTGCTAAAGAGCAATCATATTTGGGACAGTAGCTCCAAGGCACACAAGAGGCCTTGCATTCCGTCTCCATTGCTGCCAGGAGGTGAGAGGGACTATGAATCTGCAAGGTGGCTCAGCAGGTTAAGGTACCCATGGAGTACATCTATACAATGGAGTACTACTCAGCCATAAAAAATGATGAAGTACTGAAATTTGCTGGAAATGGATGTCATTAGAGAATATTATATTGAGTGAAGTATCCCAGACCCAGAAAATTAAGCACCGTATGTACTCCCTAATAGGTGGCTCCTAGTACCAAACCCACTAGCCCACTAGAGACACTCACGATAAATCTCTGTAATACTAATTGCAAGGAGTATGAACAGGCGGGGGGGTAAGAGGGCCACACCAGAAACATGGAGAGAGGGGATCATGTAACAGCAGAGAAAATAGGCCTCCATCAAGGACTGCGAGTAAGCAATGAGACATCTGTTAAGTTCACAGACTTTTCGTTCCTGATCATCTACAACTGAGGGGGTGATCTCACCAGAAGGGGAGGGCATATAGTCTGGCAGATAATAAGTAACCATTTTGCAAATGGGTGATTGACCCCTCCCTCACTGTGGTTTCCTACTTTTATTGCATCTACCTTTGAATATACTCTTATAACAAGACTCTAGTTTAACAGTTTTTTATCTCTGGCCAGGGGGTGACATCCAATATCCATCAGGATGGAGTGAAGGGCATTGCAGAAGCAGCAAAACCGCAAAAGAAAATCAACAAACCATAATCCAGAACTTCAGAGACTCTATATCAACCACCTAAACTAGGCCAGCCTAATCTCTCCCCATCCTGAAGCTCAGGGAAATTTGCGAGAGAGGGGGCGGTAAGAGTGTAAGAGCGCAAGGATGGGAGGAGCAATGATATGCAAGATACTCCACACAAGTTAGGGCTGAAGCAATCATAATTGGACTTTACATGCCCTGTGCAATGTCCAACACATATTGACCCCACAAAGTCTAGCATTTGCTAAAAGCACCAAGATCCTTGGAGGCAAGGGATTGACAGCCAAAATAGTGTTTCCTATGCTTAAGGGGAACAAGGAAAGGTTTAGGGAAATGCCGCTGGGTCCTTGTATGTCATCGGAGAGGAGGACCCAGAGGAGAGTCAGGCATGCACATTAAAGGATTCTCCGGGATTGGGGAGGGGAGGCACTGGGGGGTGGGAGGGAGGGGTGAGGGGAGGGCGAGCAGAGGGGTGGGGGGAGGAGGAGGGAGGGAGGGAACCGGTTACCTATTAAGTTTGTATGAGCGGAGATAATAAAAAAATGTTTAAAAAAAAAGGTACCCATGGAAACCTGGTAATCCTAACGCTCATGTGGTAGAAGGAGAGGTTCAATTTCCAAGGTCGTTCTCTGACCTCCACATATGCTCTGTGGCCAGCACATGCACCCCATCTCTCTCTACCTTTCTCTCTCTAAATTTAAATACATATGTTTGAAAAGGAGGTGGGAGCAATTAAGATGACTTTTGGCTTCCACATGTACACATAAAATTTGCACATGCACCTACCTGTAAGTACATATACACATACCACTTCATAGGTACACAAATAAAAAATAATTAAAAATTATTTCTAAAGTACATCAACTAAGATTTTAGCCATCACCAACAGTTTTCTAGAGCAACTCTGTATTCCATGGACTTTCCATGACAGATAATTTATTTGATGAGAGATGCTTTTTTAAATGTAAAAATCATCTTTTAGACATCCTCAGCGGCTCAGAGCAGGGTGAAGATGGTGTGGTCCGATCCTACTGAACATAAATTGTTCGGTTTGGTTAGACTACTTCACTCTTCAAAGCACTTTCAGAGAAATGATCTCATTGGAGCCTTGTCATCTTTGTCTCTCCAGAAGTCTGAGCAGATGAATTCGCAGTAGGAAAAAAGCACAGCCAGGACATGGACCTTGGCTGGCCGGGTCTGACCCTGCTACTTCCGGTCAACCCGGAGGTGTTTCTGTGGCTGGCATGCAAGTGGACAGAAGGCTCTTTGGAGCTCTGCTGCCATTGCATAGACAGTATTGCACGTCCTGTTGTCTGCATGTTGATCTGACCCTTGGAATCTTCCTCTCAGATCTCTGCCCAGGGAAAGGCAGAGTGGACTCCATTTTCTCTGGAAGGATCTCACCACCTAAACACTCTGCCTTTTCAGAAAGGCAGCGTGTAGCCATGAAAATTCTGGACTAACTGAGTGCTTCTGACTGGCTGGTGTGCCCAGGGTAGCCCCTAATCCTCTGGGTGTCTTTTGGGATTTCAGGGAATACCCAGATGACTCATCTCTCTAGTGTTCAGCCAATTCTCTACCTTTAAAGCGACACATGTCAAGGTTTGTGTCATCCAGGTCTCAAGGCTTTCTGTTAGCTTCTCAGACATCTCTTTGATGTTCTGGAGTTTCTAATTGGTATCATGAAATGACATGCCATTAGGCTGTATGATGGCTATTTTAGAGTAATGTATAGGCTTAGCGCGGAGGAATTATAACAAGACGCCTATCAGACAAAGCAGCATTCGCATCTAACGTCAACATTTATTGAGCTGATACTGAATGAATACTTCATCTTTTCAATATTCAAAATATTATTTGGTGCACAATGATTAGGTCCATGATGGTTGACAGTTTAGATCGTAGTAAAGGTGGTGGCTTCCCCATGTTTGATATAACCACAGATTTGGATAACATTGATATAATAGTAATGGAGTTTAGGAACCCGTTGAAGTGCAAATGAAAGAATTTCATTTCTGTAATTTCACATCATAGACTTGTGTTGATATCTACATGAGTCAAATAACTTTGTGTCACTGGGCTGGGGAGATGGTTCAGGAGTTAAACTACTTGCTGGTCAAGCAAAAGGACCAGGATTTGGGTCCCCAGGTCTTAAGTAGAACGTTGGGCAGATGTGGTGACACATCTGTAACTGCAGCTCCATGGAGCCCACCAGAACCTGAGAGTCACTATAGCAAGCTGGTTAACTGGACTGGCCTTAATTACTGTGCTGTGCTAATCAGTAATCCAGGCTCAAAGGAATAAGGTAGATACATGGTTGAGGATGATTCCTGAGATCAATCTCAGCGTTACTGATTTAAACACCTGGAAGCAAGTCAAGTTTAATAAAAGCAGCCAACATTTTTTGGGGTGCATTTTATGAAATCAAGGAGACAGGATCAAACCACTGTGGTAGAAATGGATTTTTTTGTATAAACTGTATGGCTTCCTCATAGGATGCTATTTTTAGTTGAAATGGTTAAAAAAAAAAGTTCCTCAGCAATTTTCTTTGCCATGCAATGAGGAGAATAAATGTGAAAGGTGCTATTTCGCGGTGTCTTCTCTGGCCCCATTCAGAGACAGTGTCTCGTGTCGCTATAGCTGTGGATGACCTGGAACTTCTGATTCTTTTGCTTCCACCTCTTGTGTGCCGGGATTGCAGGCCTGAGCTTCCAGGCCCAGTTTCTTTCTCTTCTCATTTTGACTCAACCATATTTCACCAGAAGAACCTTCTGCAAATGGTCTTCTTCTACCCTTGCGTTTCCTATGTTTTCTGGTGCCCCATAGCCATCCAAACTCTAACGCTAGACACAGTGAGTTTGTCACAGTCTGACCTACAAGTTCCTGTGTTCTCACTGAATTCACAACCTGTTTTCTTGCTAAGCTAGATTGCTGGCTGTTTTATAGACCTCTCTCTCTTCACTTTCCAAGTGCTGAATTCTGCCTTCCTGTTCATCTGACCATAAGAATATCCTTCTCTTGCCTCTGCCCACGGAAAAGCAGTGACTCTGTGAAGTTTCAGTCAGTTGTGTCGGGCCTGTGAGTTTTCAGACTCTTTTAGTGAGAATCCAGATCTCCCTTCTTTCTCTCTTTCCATTGCTATTCATGCCCCCAGCCTCACATCTTCTATTCTTAACTGACTTCTCTACCTTGTCTTGCCTCCACTGCCTGGTAGAGTATCTTGCGCGCACTTCACCGACAGCTTCTCGATGGGAAACGACGGTCTCATTCCAGGCAATACGTTTTCACATCGTGTGATTAATTTGGTCCTTCTCCCAGCTCCCAAACTCATTTCCTTCCTCAAGTGCAATACAGAAAAAGTGTCACTTCCATGTGCTCACATTCTCGCTCAACCTGTGTGGACATTTGAAAGCCCCACATTACAGTGTGGTTTGGAGAATGAATGCCCCAGTCTGCCTTGAGCAGCAGGTAATTTAAGTCCCACCTTCAGGTTGCCGCGGGCTGTTGGAGCAGCAAGGTTTTAAGGAGGTCCTGATTGAGTCTGAGCTGTGACTGTGGCGTTGTGGTTACCCAGAGACCAAGTCCGGTTTGAAGTGCCCTTGGGGCCTTCTCAAGGTTAAGAGGCTAAGAAAGAACTGTTTTCTCAGACATTAGAGTACAGTGGGTCTGGAAAGGGTTAAAACAGCCCAGTGTTCAACACTCCTCCTTTGCCCACTCGCCTCTAAACCAGAGGAAAATGAGGTTTGAGTGGGAACAGCCTGATGGAAAGGTCACGTTGCAGGAGACGGATAAACACAGTCTGTCTCTCATAACAAGGTCTGACTGCAGGTCGTGAGGAACACAACCCCCGATCTTCAACATTCATCTTCGGTTTCATTGTGCTGCCCTGGATTGCTTTCAAAGATCAATTCTGCAATCGCTGGAAAGTGAAGTGGTCAAAAGCTGAAGTGTTTGCAAAGGTGTTTTTCATTCTTGGTTTTCTAAAGCCCAGAGTCCACTGAAATGAATGTTTCTGAGCAGCCCACTTGAAAGCAACCAATTGACCCATTCACCAGGTGACTTTGTGATAGCAAGAAGTCCATGATCACACACACACACACACACACACACACACACACACACAGAGGCACAAAGAGAGTTAAAATATATTGCATTATACTTGCATTAAAATGAAGAGCACAAATGAGTTGACGCTGCAGTATTAGGAAGTGTGCCGACATCTGAAATTTACTTAGAAATACATCATTAGATTCCTTGTCAGACAGAGAGAGGGATAGACTATTAGACAGTTACGTGATGAATTAAGCATAGTAAAACACTTATATGGAGTCCAGGTGATGAGTGTATACATGTGCGTTCTACAATTCTTTTCTGAGTGCTTGATGGTTTTTATGATAAAATGATGGAAAAGATGTACTCATTAAATGAGTATAAATTTTACCTATAAAAAGTGAGTAAGGTTCCAACACAGTTGGTTTTACACCCAGGTATGGAGGATTTTCTGCTTTGTGTGCACGAATAGTGTTTGTGTTCGTAGTATGTGGGTCCTCAGGCCCATGTGTATGCAATGTGCGGAGGCCAGAGGTTGAAGTCCATGTCTTCCTTGGCCTTCTCTATCTAATCTTTTGAGACGAAGGTCCCTCATTAAATCTGGAGCCCCTGGGTTCGTGTGGGCTGGCTGCCAGCAAACCCCCAGGAGCTGCTTTTTATGTGGGTATCGGAGATGCAAACTGAGCTGTCTCCCCAGCCCTGAGTTTTCTACTTTAATGCAGGGTCCATTCCACATTGCTGTTGGGTCTCTGCCTTGTCCCCTCCACCTCAACCATGTTGCAATGGCTGCCTGACCAGAGAACTGGAGAAAACCAGTACTGCGCCTCTCTTGCTTCCTTCCCGAAGATCTGCTTTCCTGGCAGCAGTGAGTTTCTCTAAAGCTCCTACTCCTGGTCCCTTGTGGCTCCAACTGCAGTTGGCACTTGTGCGATTCAGCTCTATGGGTAGTAATAGTATCTCCCTGTAGTAACAGTGACTCCCAGGTGTGGTCTCTGGGTATATCCACATCCTTAGTTGTTCCTTAAAGCTGCTCATGCCTCTCTAAGTAGTCTTTTAATTAAAATCATTTTCAAATGAAGTAAATTCTTCTTCCTGCTGGGACCCTAATTGATGCCTTTGAGTACTGTTTTGTAATAAATGCCTGATTTCTACTGTGTTCCTCTCTGGGATTACCCATAAGGTTTTGATTTGTGTTTAGCTTGCATTCAGAACTCTCTGAGGATCAGGTCTGATTCAGTTGGAGTCTGACTGTTGTAAATTCATGTACTAACTACCAGCTAAATAGAAGCCTTGATCTTTAGAGGCTCTGCTTGTCCTCTGAGCAAGGATACTGGTTTCTTGGATAGGAGCTGGTACTAAGAAACAAATACAGTGGTCTTAGACAGAGATTTTTTTTAATTAAGAATTTTTCTTTTATACAAACAAAGTGAATGATTGGCCATGCCCCCCTCCATGTCTCCCACCCCTTCCCTTCACCAATCCAGTCTTCTCCCTTCCACCCTCATGCGGACTGCTGACAGTGGACTGCCCCACTTTTAGGCTCTTACAATTTTACCATCCTCTCTTCCACGAGGTTCCCTGAGCCTTAGGATGGGGAGAGAATTTGGATGGCCTGATTCAGGCTGAACATTTTGGGGTTACCAGTACTCTGCACTCTAGCACTCTAATTAGTTGTGGTTTTCTACTTCACTAATTGTATTACCCAGGCTCTCTAAAGGAATGACCAATAGATAATATATATATAATAAAATAAGATCAACTCATAAATAAAAGCAATGTCCTCAGAAGTAGCTGTTTGTAGCTGCTCAGTTCTTGAGCTGAATGTCTCACAGGACTGAGGATCCCAGGAAAGTCTTGAGCCTCAGTCTTTTGGAGGGTTGCAGAGGCTGGGCTCCAATTCAGGGGTGGATGGCAACCAGGCTGAGGAGGCTGGGCTCTGACGTCAGCGATGAATAGCAGCAAAGCCCATAAGACGAGGCTCCGATGGCAGTGAGAACGTTGACAAAGCTGAAAGGGCTGAGCTCTGAAGTCAGCCAAGAACAGAGGCAGCAGCAGCGATGAGGAAGGTAATGATGCGCTGACAACAAACTCACACAGCAAGTGGACACAAGATAAAGGAAGAGCAAGTCCCTCCTCCTTGCACTTCCTTTTATGTGGTCCACCCACCTGCTATGGGCTGGGTTTTCCATACCAATTAAACAATCACCTGAAGGCTCGTTCAAGGCTTTCCCCAACTATCTATTCTTCAAAACTGTGTCCCAAACAGCCTGCAAATGTCAAGTTGATGCCTGAATCTAACAATAGCTCTAATCTTCCATTGCAATAGGCTACATCTTGTTTGAGTGTTGAGATTTTTACTGATAATGAGAGGTGTTTTAGATGGCATTTTATTATCAGGTATTTATGGTTAACATTAAGATATCTGATCCTGTCTAGTGTCTATTTTCTCCCCTTCTGCTGTTATTTGGATAGGTATACAGTACTGGGCATGTGTTCCCTGGCATAAAAGAGGTAAGCTAGAAGGTAGTCAGCAGGTAATTGGTTACCAAAAGACATACCCTCCTCCTACTATGTCCTATCCCTGTTCTTCTCATTTAAAACTTTTGTTTCATAATGTCTTATTCATCGTGCCTGTGATCTTTTGTCTCTGCTCTTTTGGGATCTTTTGATTAATAATTTTCTTTTATACAAATAATACGAGTGGTCGCCCATCCTCCCCCCTCTCTCCCTTTTCTCCCACCCTACCCTCCTTTGCCAATCCATCTCTCTCCTCCCCCCACCCTGGTGCCTTTCTGTTTATCTTCACAGGAATTTTAGAAGACATTCTAAAGATTTCTTATACAACCTTGTGCCTGTAAGCAACGGTATTAATCTTGGAATTATAAATTTAAAGAAAGGCTAGTGAGGTGACTGTGAAGAAATGCTTGCGTTCACAGATCTGGAGAACTGATTCCAGGGCCCACATGGTGGAAGGAAAGAGCTGACTTCTGAAAGTTGTCCTCTGACCTCCGCACACACTGTAGCATCTGCGTACCTCTGTGCCTTCTTTCTCTCTTTTTCTGACTTAAATACGTGAAATGTGTTTATAAACTATTTCATTGGGTAGATTTATATTAAGTATTTTTACATGGTAAAAAAAGACAAAAACTAAATAACTTGCTGTTGTCTTTCTACAGAGTCTTGATGTGTTTAGAAATAAATTACAAGATAAAGCATCTGTTTGATATTACCAGATAACATACAGGGTGCCCAATTGAACTTGAATTTATTATTGTTGGAAACTTTTTATTTCAGTTAAGCAAAAACAGCTTTTGTGAGAAAGTGTATAATGGGTTGAACTAATGATTTTTTTAACATGAACGTATTCAGATATTCTATGGAAGGATACATATACCAAAAGAATCGTTGCATATCTGAAGCTGAAATTTAACTGGACATTCTGTGATTCCCTGTGCTAAATTGGGTGCTACAACAGTCACATAGTCATGACAATGTACTACTATTTACATTGTCTGTCTCAGTGCCTGAGGGTAGTAATCCTGCATCTCTTGTGGAAGTGGCAGAAGGAGTAAGAACTTGAATTTGGGCTCCATCACTTACCAGTTAGGCCAAATGGGCCAGAAAACGAATTATATATCATTTACTATTTCCCATTAGTAAAATGGATTCACTTGAAAAGACTTACAGAATTTCTAAGAGAGGTCAGAAATGAATGTGATATGTTTGGTATACTGTACCTGCTAAACAAGATAAAGTTATTACATTGTTATTTTTATTCAAATAAAAACAGCCGGAAAAAATGTCTAAAAACTTCAAGGTCTCTGCACATATGTAAAATGAAGGGAAAATAGTTCTTTTCCTTTTAAGAAAATTTCTGTGAATTCAAACTTCTCATAACTCCACTGACCTTGACCCAGAGAAAAAGAACACAGAAAACTTGGACTTTTGTCTGCTTTTGTGGAGGTTTAGTTTTATTTTTTGCTGACTTTTATGGTTTTAATATTGTAGACATTCTGTTCTGATTTTTTTGGCTATACCTCATTCTGCAAAATTAATAGAATTGAACATGCTTATTAGTCAAACTAAAAAGATTTTATTAGGTCATGCCAGTGTTATTTTTTTTTTATTCAACTCACCAGAAATTGAACTTAAGATAAATGTTTGAATGAAAAGGAGGATGAGAGTGTGACAGATGATAAATGAGGGTTTTCTTATCAAGTGAGTCTCGCATTGAATAATTGACTTAAAACTCATGGGAGAAAATCTAGAACATGACCCAGTTATCCCACCTAGGAGGCACAGAAGTTGGGGTATTCATACCAAGGTGGGGGAACCATGGGGTCTTCACACTAGGGGACATATCAATCCAGTCAGGTATCGAAGGAGGACTCCCGAGGGAGCGGATGGTAATTCCTTAATACTTTTCTTCTGTTGGACTTTGAATAAGGAAAGTTTCTGTGTCTTCTCAGAAATTCTTCAGTATAAAGACTGCAGTGCTAGAAGTAAGAAATCCAGCTCTGGAGCAGCCCGGGTCTGAGGATTCCTCACCGTGCTAACAGTCCTGTCATACCCACGACTAATCCTTTTTGAAAGTGCAGGACTGAGCGCCAGGTACCATTTTGATAGAACTCATCTCCCTTCTCCTCTATCCTATGGGAGGTTTATGCATAGTAGTTTCCCTCTTATCCATTGTCATCTTCCTCGGTTTCAGTTCCTGTGGTCTACATCGATCCAAAACATTACATGGAAAGCTCTAGGCATAAATAATTCTTAGGTTTTAAATTGCTTTCTGTTTAGGATGTGAAGTGTCCTTGTCCAATGTTTCCATGGTATGTAAACTACCTGTTTATTCGTTACCTAGTAATTTGTCAAATCAACCATCTCAGGACCTCAATGGTTATGTTAAAAAAATAATGGTTATGTTCTTAATAATTAATGCCCCCACATGTAAGAGTAGTTATGTTGACAGTTTTATTAGTTTATTATTAAAATTGCTGTTTTGTTTTTGTTAATCTCTTTTTGCATCTACATTGTAAATTAAACTTTGCCATAGCTGTATAGGTGCAGAAAAACAGACCATAAAAGTTTATATTACCTATAGTCTCAGACATTCACTAAGGGTCTTAGAGTATATTCCTTTCAGATAAGGAGAGACTATTACATATTATGGTGAAAAAGGCAAAGATGTTCGAGAGCTTCAAATTCTGAAACTCATTTCTCAATCCTAACTTTCATTAGGATTTTCATGGAAGGGGGAGATCTACATCACAATATAAAATGCAGCTATTTGATTGGCTCACCACTTCAAGTGGAAATGATAGGATGCTGGTTTTGAGAACCTTTATGGGCAGCTACTGAAACAAACAAGCCATTTTATCAGTGTGTTCTGAGAAGGTCAGTAGAAAGCATAGTCTTCCTTGCTTAGAGTCATGCTCTGTTTAGAGCTCATTTGTGGGTTGCTGGTTGTCTTGTTGGGGAAGAACCTACATTTGCATTTTAAGGCACGCCGTCACAAAATAATAATGATGGCTAATATTTATATAGTGCTTACTTATGAAATAATAATATAGTGCTTGCTCTGTACTGGGCAATAGTAGTAACAACATAACTTTTAAGGCAGGCATCATAGAATCCTAGAATGTTTGCAGAAGGAAGCACCTGGTGTAACTGTGGTCTAGACAAGTTGCATCCTAGGCTGAGTTCCTGATGCTGGTTTGGGAGACTGCACTAGGATCCTGTTCTGGTGCTCTGTCTGCTCGTTCTACCAGCTGCATGACTTTGCAGTGGGGATAGAATGTGCAGATTTTATTTTCGTTGGTCAGTTCTTGGTCACCTTAGACTATATAGTCTTTGTTTCTATATTTAAAGGTCATGAACCTCATGCTAGGCTCTAGGCATTTGCCTAGAGGAACAAATGGCTGTGAAAGGGTCGTCCTTATTCCTGTCCCATCCAATCTCCATCCTTCACTACAGACTAGGGAGAGGTAACAGCTTCTGAGCCATGAGGTCCTCAGGTGGTGAGGCAGGAATATCAGGCACAGACGTGAAGTACATTCGTACAGTGTCAGAATTCCCTGCTAGACTCAACTCTGTAGCGTACTCTGAAGTGAGGCACCTGAGAAGGGGAAATTTAGGGGAAATTCATGTCATTGGACAGTGTCATTGGCTTAGTTAATCACTTGGCTTGCCTCTCCTCGTTGAGGATAACCTTGAGGTAGAATTAGTCCATAATGGCAGGGTTCCAGAACTGTTTTTTTAAGTACAATTGTAGTCATACCTCGAGACCACAACCTTGTATACCATTGGTCCTTTACTGCCAGGATGAGCAACTTTTTTGGTAAAGGGCCAGACAATAAATATTTTATTTATTTATTATTCCTGTCTACTGTATCTCCAACACAATTACTCATCCTTACCATTGTAGAGCTGAAGCAATCTTCAGTGACATATAAATAATGTGTGTGACTGTTGTTTCAATAACACTTTATTCATAAAAAAAAAAACCAACTAGGGCCAGGATTAGATTTGGTCCATGAGCTATGGTTTGCAGACCCTTGCTATAAAGGCCTGTCAGCCCTGGAGTCCTAGGTAGTATGCCAGAAGACCTGCCCCTTTCTTTTGTTTTGTCCTTTAATAGCCTACATATTTACCAGTAATCTCATTAACATCCTCCTTGCCTCCTGAGAGACCAGTTTCCTGACAAATAGCTCAATCCAGTTTTCAAACACAAAGACTGAGTCATTACAGTGGTTGAAGTATGAGAGCAAGTCTAGGGGAGTTAGCCATAGGTAGTTGTGGAAGATCTTGCTCTAAAGATAAATCACCCCCAAAAGGTGTTCTACCTGGTGGAACTACTAGGCAGTAAGTGACTATATCCAGGATACACCTGGACAGCCTCATAAGCCTGACCCATGTCTTATGCTTTAGAGGAATAAAAATAGTCCATTTATAAAGAAAAAAGTAAGATTCACTTGTTCTCAAGAGCAATTATTTCCATATAATTAAAGCAGAAACTCTTATCCAGTCCAATTTGCACCAGTTAGTTAATTGAAAAAGGATGATTTTCATATAGATTTAATTACATTTTGCTTCCAGTTAAAAATGGTAATGGGAGATAGATTTGGTGATGTTTGAGTGTAATGCAAAGCTTTTTTTTTTTTGTAATTGGACCACCAGTTGGTCGTCCTTCAAGCATAAACTGCAGCCACAGTTCGTTATCTGAACACAGGATGCTTTTAGATTTCTTCTTAGCGTCGCAGAGGTTGGTTTCAGGGATCACTTTCATGGAGCCATTCTAAAACAGACATCTTAATTTGTACAGAAACAGGTTTTTCTTTTTGCCTGACTTTATTTTATCTGCTAACAAAAGTAGAGGTTGTGTGCTTATGACATTGACCAGGACTGTGGGCCTGGCTCTGGGTTCCCCTCCACATGGCTGGAGGTGGGGTAGGGAGGGGACGCAAGTGCCTGACTGCCCCATGAGCGCCTCCAGCCAGCCCTGGTCCTTGGGGACTGGGCTCAGGTCAGTGTCAGGATCAATATGCTCGACAGAGCGATGGAGGCGACTTGTCTATTCAGAGAGTGGCTAGGGAGAACGTCCCTTGGCCCCCAGTGATATAGGAAGCTGTGTAGCTTTGGTTTGGTTTGCTGAAAATCTATTTCTCTCCTCTTGTTCGTGCTCATGTTTTACCCAGATATTCTCTTCAGAGTTGGCTGGGCGCAAGGTTTTGGCAAATCCTAATGAAACTGTCAACAACTTTTGCCTTGGTGGAGTCCTAATCAATGAAATAAACCCTTTCCAGGGAGTAACCCCCCCCCCCCCGCAAGCACCCCTAAAACCTACAACTTCTGTAATGAAACACACATGTACAAATTATAGGGATCAGTAAACTCAGGATTTTATAAAAACATAAACATTTATGTTGTTTTATTACATACCAAGCATATTTCAAGCACTTTGACACCATAATGCTAGCGTCCCTCACATCAGTCTGAGGCAACTAACTCTTCCCCACAGCCATCATGCAGAGACAGAGAGAGGTTAAGTAACCGCCCCGGGACTTGGCCCCGGGCAGGCTGAACTAGCACTTTGCTTCTCAGCTGCATCTCCTTTCTGCTACCCTGCTGCTCTGTAGAGGAAGGCTGCAGCATGGCTCACGTGGTGACAGGGAGATTCACACCTTTTCCATCTCCCTGTTCACCCGAGTGAGCACAAATGGTCAGTTCTCACCGGAGCGGAGTGGGACCAGCATGTACGTGCTCAGTCAGGTCGCATCTAAGCGGAACAGATGTGCCAGGTCTAGTCACAGAGCTGTCTGGCGAAGGCCTGGGCTCAGTGGCCACACTAAATGGTATTTATCAGCTCTAGAGAAAACTGACTCGGAGGGAAACTTCAGAAAGATGAAGATTGGCAGGTCATGACAGTGAGGATAGTTTGTATTTGTATAATGATCAAAGTTTATGAAAGTTCTTGTCTATCCTATCACTAATTTTGATCTTTTTGAGTCTTGATTTCCTTTGTGCATTTGTAAATTGGGCATAACTCATTTATATTTTGGAATTTAATTCTCTAAGGCATATACAGCCTTGTTTGGGAATTTTTACTCTGGTCTTCATGATTACACTTCAAGCACTTTACCCACTGAATCATCTCCTAGCCCCTGTTTTATGGGTTTTATAATGCCTGTGATGTGCCTGCCTTGAGTATGACTTGCAGTGGGTCCAAGGCGTCTCCTTTATACATGTGAGCGTATTCAGAAAGGCTAATAGACCTTCCCTCCCCACTAGTGGCCTTTTTTGCATATTACTTGCAGGCAGGCACATTTTACTTAATGACTGATAAAAGTACATCTGGGCAGAAGGGCCACCAACCAATCAGATGGCAATAAATAAATCCATGCTTTGATGAGACATGGAAGTGGGTATCATTCAGGCCCTGAGAGGGGACAATAAGTCAGTGTGATTTTTCTAATCACCTATTCATGTTTACATACTCAGTTTTTTCTTTGTCCAGCAGTTGTTTATTTAGCAAGGACCATACACCAGGCATTGTGCTAACTTCTGGGAATAAAATGAATAAGATATACAATAATTTCTCTAAAACTCATTAGCACTTCAGAAAATTCCAAAGATATAATGATTCCTGTTGGAAATAGAAATGACTTAGTTTGTAATTTAGCTATATTAGATTTAAATCATCTGATTACAGATTATAGAACTAATTATAAAGCTGAAAGGTACATTATGAACTGCTTTTCAGTGTAATTTCTCATTATAGATCTTTATTAATGTAGTTTTGTATAAATGGAAATTCACTGAACAGGTTAGACGGTCTGCAGATTTCACAAAACAGTTAAAGATAAAAGGGCTTAAATATGTGGAAAGGCTCTTTCATTGTACGATCCAATTTTATTGACACTGTGTAGCACTTTCAATATAATTAGTAAAATAGCTATAACTTTAGGAATGTAAAAGAAAAATGGTCAATTTCAAAATTAGAAAATGGAAAAAATACATTTAATGAAAAGAAAGGGTTTCCAACCTTGATATGATCTATTATGCATATTATTATGCTCAACTTCTAGTCAAATAGACAACCTTCATTTCACAATTGTAATTTAACTAGGAAAACCAAATGACTAAATAGAACTTTATAATGTCACACGATCTGACTGAACAATTCACATTTAAGGTCTGGAAATGTAGCTTTGAATCTGCCTGGCTTTGACTCACAGTTGAAGAGGAATGGGACTTCTTCCAGCCTTGCACAGAGAGGTTCCATAATAAAGCTTAGAACTGCCTAAGTATTCACTTACATGTGGTAGAACCTTCTAAGACTGTAAGAAAGAAAGCTATAACAAACACTCACTTTTGTCCCGTTGTAAATTATATAATTCATCTGTCTAGACAATGTTAAATTAACCAAATTGTTGAGCAACACTTTCTCTAGTTGTGTAGACCAGATGTGTATTATTTCTTCTATACTGGGGCAGTTATGGGTGGTAGGCAGAGCTCTGTGCCATGGTAGCTGTTTACGCCCCCCCCCCCAGAGTCTGTACTACAGAGGTCTACCCTATTGATAAGGAACTGGGTCAATGTTCCACTAATTCCTTCCTATCCCTCCTAAATATAGTTTCTCCACTTTCAAATCCTGTGTTTATGACACCATGTGTTTTTAGGGAAGTGACCTGAAGAACTCTGATACAGCTTGCCTCACAATTAAAGCCCAGTCTGTATGAAGATGGAGTACATGAAGGTTTCTCTTGGCATTACATAGAACTACTCTTCTTACAAAATTAACTCTTTCAATCTGCTAAATCACCTACCCTTCCTCTTACTTAAGTTTTTTCATTTATGAAACCATTTTCCAAGTCGGAACTCTTGGAATCGTCTCTAATTTCTTTTCCTTCTTCCTCTATTTTCCAGTTCTTTTTTCCTTTGGTAACCACTCCTCCAATTTTTCTCCTTACATTCCACTTTCCAGATGCTCCCTCAGTATCTTTTTTTATTTAACCACTGTGATAGATTCCAGACTCGCTTGCCTGTAGTCTCCCTGATACTTAGAACAAGTAGAGAAGTGGAAGTTGGAAGCATTAGAAACTTCACTGTTCCATCCCATAGTGAAGGCGAGGGTCCTGGGCTGAAGACCAGAGGCCTACAAAGAAGGCTGGTGACCTTCCAAGAAGTCCTGGGATCTCTTCAAAGTGTCCATTTAATTAAACTTTTTCATCACTTCCCACTCAATTGGACAGTCTAGAATTCTAGGACCTCTAGCATTCATTGAATAGCCAATATTTATGAAGCACTTGCTATGTCAGGTACACGTCTAGGTTCTTTATGTCCGTTATCGATTTCTTCCAGCAGTTATTCAGGTAGACACTGCTATTCCCATTTGACACATGAAGAAACTGAAGACTAAAGACTATCTTAATTTGAATGGCTCCAAAATCAGACATGTGCAGATGTAGATACTAAGAAACCCAGTGAAGAGCTAGGGGCTGGACTGAATAAATAACAAGGAAGGAAGGTCAAGAGTTTGGTGATGATTGAGTCATTTACTCCCTCATTACCCCCTACTTACCCTCCCTCCAGTGTCTGTGCTACAGAGGTCTACCCTATTGATCAAGGAACTAGGTCAATGTCCCACTGATTCTTCCTATCCCTCCTTGGCGTGAGGGTTATCTTGGAGATAATGTTCCCATATACATTCAACAGTAGACACATCATCAGAAGTAGGGCAAGTGTCAATTTTCTGGAATGGAGCTGACAACCCAAGGGATGCTATCATGCTGTCCACCACAGAACAATGATATAATTTGCAATATGATGAAAACCCCAACAATCTCATTGTACATCCCACTGTCTCTCCACACTGTTCCCTGACTACTGCTAGAGATAGATCCCAGTCCCAACAACAGTGGATCACTGACCACCCTCTGAATCCTTTTGTTTTTCTCCTCCATCTCTTCATCTGCCATTCCTCCATCTGCTTGCACGATCCTCCGCTCTGTGACTCCTATTCATTTCTGCCCATGCTCTGCTGGGCTCAAATATTCCTCCTCCATGCAGCTTATGTTCTGCCCAGCTGGGCAAGGAAGCATTTGTAGATCTTCCTACATTATAGACAATGTAGGCCTAAGCCACATTAAAACTATTTTAATTCTTTCAGTGTTATATACATGAATATAGTGAATTGACGCTACATTCACCCCTTATGCCCCATTATTCCTTCTTTTTCTTATGCAACTCTTCATCTCTCCTTTCAAACTCCCTCCTAGTTTCAAATCTTTTAACTTGTGCTTCCACACATCTTATATATTGGTGGGTATATCATTGAGGAAAGTGATTAGTCCTCATCAGTCTCTCAAGGAGCTGTGGAACTTCTTGAGATATTTCCCCTTTCATGGTGAGATGCTATAGGATAGTTCATGTGAAGTTTTTATGCAAGCATGAATCATGGATTCCACAGCCCTATCACGTCCAGGATATAATGTTTGACCCACTATTGCTTCACCTTAGGCTCTTACACCGCTCTTACACCGCTCCTTCTTCTTGGATGTTCCTGGAGCTTTGTGGCTTAGATGTCCTGTTTAAGGCCAAGCAGACCACAATCACTTATTTTCTGCATTCTGGCGTATTGTAAACCACTTCTTTTGAGGGGTGTGCTTTTTACTGGAAACTTTAAACATTCTTCAGATAGAATATAATGTCTTCAATCAAGCATCTTGCTTAACCAGTGCAGAAAATTATAACTTTCAGAACCGGAGTCAGAGAACAATGCGAAGGATGAGCGTTCAGTTTGGCAAAGTGACCCATCAAGCTGCAGGCTCTTCAGCCAGCTTTCATGGGTCCCATGGGTCTAAAGGGTTGTTCTAGAAGCTGGTCATATTCCTTAATGGTCTCCTCCAAGGGCACCAGCTTTTCCATATGACCCATGAATACTGCAGCCCCTTGGGAGGGCTGAGATAAGAAATTCTGTATTTTCCTTGCCAGGACAGTCAATGTATTTTCCTCAGGAAGTTCATCCATAGTCAGGATGGCAGAGATGTCCTGGAGGCGTCTCGGGCAGCATCATGATGCTCACTGCCAGTAATATTGGACTCCATGATGTGAAATGTTGAATCCACAGCTGGATAGATGCCCAACTTAGTAGGGGCAGGGACAGTCATCAGTGGGCACCTAGAAAGCCTGTATGGGGTGATACAAACCTTCTTGATGGTGATGAGTTTTTCCTGCATTGTACCTATGTCAGTGGCTACAGTTGACCGGTAGCCCACCGCAGAAGGGATTCTGCCCAAATACAGCAGATACCTCGAGCCAGACTGGGTGACGAGAAAGATATTGTCAGTAAATATTAGTATGTCTTGACCTTCTTGATGTCCAAAGCAACAGTGAGTTCAGTCAGCGCTACAAGGTGGTTCATTCATCTGACTGTGTATCTTGGAGGCAAAATCTTTTAAGTTGATAGTACCAGATTCAATCCTTTCATGGTAAGAATCATTGTCCTCTGGGGTCCTCTCAGCAGCAGCAGTAAATACAGAGAAACTACAACGGGTTTTAGTAACATTGATTTACCCATGATCAGTACTGTTTGGCAACTCCAGCACCAAGACCACAGTTTCCCACTTTTGGCATAGGGAACTGCACTAGTCACCAAAATTTCCTGTGTATCATTTATCTCTATGAACTTGGAGTCTCTGCACAAATAGGAGCAAGCTGTTTAGTTTTGATAGGACCTCTCTTATTAATAGGTTCTTAAATGAAATGCATAATGTTGCCCAAAGTCTCAAGATCTACAGGAATTTCGATTGGTATATTTCTGGCCTCTAACCAAGACTTCTGTACCATCCATAGCAATGGTTCTTACGGTACACGAAATGATGGCCCATCTCAGCTTGGTTTCCCTGTCTTGTACTTCCAGGGTGTTTAGGATGGGTGGTGTTCTAGATACAAGTGTTCACTTAACAGTTGAAGCCTCAGTTTCAACTGGGCATAGCTGTGAAGAATTAGTAGTTAAGTCCTAAAAAGCTTACAGGAGATTGTCTAATTGATGGGGAAGGCCCAGCACATGGTGGGTGAGTTTTCCCTGGACAGGTGGATAAAAGGGAAGAAGATGGTTAAAGAAGTTGGCATTCTTCAGTATACTTGACTGCACATGCTGGTCTGGGAAGTAAGGATTGTCTGTCTCTCAGCAGTCCTGTGGCTACATGGTCATGGCGTGGTTAGTTCCCTCAACCCCTGGTGTTGGTGTGAGCTCTTCTGCCAAGCTGGACTAGGAACTGTAACTAAGAATTGTAAGAAAGAATAAAACCTCTTCTTCCCCTTAAGCTGTTTAGCAATGAATTGATTGTGGAGCAACTTCTCAGGCAGTGATTGCTTATCAAATTGGATGTCCACCAGGATGCAGATGACTGCCGCGGTGTGTCCTGTGGAGGTCCCTGTCTTCAGAGATGGAGACGCTTCCATTTCATAGTCTTGAGGCAGTGAAGCTAAAGGGCTAAATCCTGAACAGCCTCCCAGGTTGAGACAGAAGTCACGGGGCCCACAAAATTCAACATAGTGGAGTCGGCAGGGTAGAGACTGAGTGTTGAGGAGGTTTCTCAGGAGCCTTGATTTTTTTTCTTATATATTTATCATAAATATTTACATACAGTATTCATGCTCTTTTTAATTTTATTTTATATTGTTACATGAATAGAGTGAATTTATGATGTTTCTATACTTTATTCCTCAATCTCATGCCTTCTCATTTCATCATTACAGACTCCCTCCCAGTTTTATTTCTTTCATGCATGTGTGGTCCACTGTATTTCATCTGGATTGCCTTTGTGGCATTTACTTGATCACTTGCTGGAGCATGAATCATCCATCAGTGGGTTCAACATTTTTTAAACTTTTTTTATTATTATTATTTCCGCTCATACAAACTTAACAGGTACACCAGTCCCCTCCCTCCCTCCACCTTCCCCCGACCCTCCTGTTCCCCCCTCTCCTCCCCCCCCTTCCCCATCCCCCAGTGATTCCCTCGCCCCAATCCCCGGAGCATCCTTTAATGTGCATGCCAAACTCTCCTCTGGGTCCTCCTCTACGATGAGGTGCAAGGACCCAGGGGCATTTCCCAGAATCCTTTTCTGTGCTCCCCTTAAGCTTAGGAATACTACTGTGACTGTCAGTCCCTAGCCTCCAAGGATCCTAGTGCCTTTAGTCCATGCTAGACTTTGTGGGATCAGTAATGTGTTGGACATAGCGCAGGTCATGCAAAGTCCTATTATGATTGCTTTGGCCCTAACTTGTGTGGAGTATTTTGCATATCATTACTCCTCCCATCCTTGTGCTCTTACAATCTTACCTCCCCTTCTGTTTATAATAGCAAAGTCATGGAATCAGCCCAAATCTCCAACAGTTGACGAGTTGATAAGAAAAATGTGGTACATTTATACAATGGAATACTACTCAGCCATCAAAAATGATGAATTAATGCAATTTGCGGGGAAATGGATGAAATTAGAAACAATTATATTGAGTGAAGTATCCCAGACATGGAAAATTAAGTGCCATATGTACTCCCTAATAGGTGGATCCTAGTACCAAACCCACTTAGAGACACTCAAAGACAAATCTCTGTAATACCTACAGTAATTGCAAAAATTATAAACAGGAGGGATGGGAAAGGAGGGCCACACCAGAAACAAGGAGAGAGGGGACCATGTACAGCAGGAGCCACTTGTTTTTAAATAACTTCTTTAACATTTAGTAAGCTAAATTTGATAAATATGACTGCAAATGTACACACACACACACACACACACACACACACACACACACACATTCATTTCACCATCATTTCCTCTTAGTTGACCTTACTCAAGATCAGATTATAGTCTGCATTTGCTGAGGAGGTTTCTCCTGTTTTCTGCTTTCTGTGATGCCATCAACTTCTCTACTCAGCTGACTTCTGCATCTCTTGTTGCTACTTGAGGTTATATCAGTTTCCACTCCTGAGTAGCAACAGGAGAAGGTCCTCCTCCAGATGGCATATCTAGAATTGTACGCTTGTCATTGTTGCCACCAGAAATGTAAGTGCAATGAACATAGCTTGCCCAATGTAGGCATCAGGACAAGAAGAGTGTAATTCAGCCCTTCAGGCACGTATGCTCGGGAATCTGACACTGTAGCCTATATATTAAGAGATCATTGATAATCGGGAGATGACGATAGCCTTTGACTATGCTTGGCTGGACATGGAGACAGGAAGGAAGATGCAAGTGCTCTTACTAATACTCAGATTTGCCCATCTTTAACCTAGCAAAAGTAGTGTAGACTGAAGAGTGACGTGGATCTTTCTCTTTCAAAGTGACAGTCATGTCACTGAAGATTGGCTTTCAGAGTTCCATCCCACACCACAGTTCCACAACAAGAAAGAGCAGCAGAATGGATAGCTCTGGCCTCATCCACTCACGTCGTTTTTAGAGTGTTGCTTGGCACGGGGTTTACCAACATGGTAGCCCCAAGCTGCTTTGGTTGCTATTACCGTTCAGTTTTGAAAATCCTTGCTGAAAGTGAAGCTTCTGATCACAGATGGTGACTCATTCTGAACAAAGATAAGTGACCCTTCTCTTCCTCCTCATCCCCCTCCCCATGGGCAGAAACAAATTGTGTTCTTAGGCAAGTCCTTTCTTCCTTTCTGTAAAAATTATATCAAATTACTTACCTCCACAATTTCCTGCACTGTCAGTTCATAAGTTAATTATGTCCCGGACTTACAAATGCATTTTCTTTTATCTGTTTTAAATGAGTTGCCTTTTGATTTCATTGACTATCCCTTTGTTCTTATGTGGCTGAATAAGGGTTTGTTTGAAGAAAGGCTTTGTTGAGATTCCTATGTTTGTTGCCACTGCTTACATAGACAACATGGAAGGAAAATACTGAGCAAATCAGTGCCCAGTTGGGGGTCTCTTAGAAGTCCAGGCAACTTCAAAGTTTCCTCTTCCAGGTATTGAAGTCCCTCCCATTTATAAAATATGTACACTGCCCTGTTTGAGCACTCACAGCTAAAGAATGGATAACTCTTCTATAGGAAATCACACAAAGATGTGAGATAGTATGTCGTGTACTGTGCATGTTCGTTTACTAGCATTAAGTGCACACGTGCGTGCATGTGTGTGTGTGGTGTGTGTAAGCAGATTGATTGGGGCTGGTATTAGGGAAGATGAAATAATGAAGGAGATTTTTTTAGAATTGTTTTAGGTGGTTGAGAGAGAGAGGGAGGGAGAATACGTGTACGTGTACGTGCCATGATGCACATGCAGAGGTTAAAAGACAGTTCCTGGAAGTTGGTTTCCTCCGTCCACCAGGTGGGCTCCAGAGACCCAGGTTTGTGCACAGGCACTTTCACCACTGACACATCTTGCCTCCCTCAAGGAGAACTTATCAGAGAAATCAAATTCTGTGTCAGTATTGAAGAGAAAGGACATAGAACATGAAAGGTTAGGCTGGGGAGATAACTTGGTGAATAAAGTGCTTGCTAAGCAAGCCTGAGGGCCTGAGTTCAGATCTCTAGCACCCTTCTCATGCAAGCTGGAGAGAGTAGCAATGACTCTAACCCTAGAGCCAGTGCATTTACTGGCAAGTAGGTCTAGCTGATACTGAGCTTCAGGTTCACTAAGAGACCTTGCCTCAAAAACAGACAAACAAATAAAGTAGAAAACTATAGAGGAAGAGCTGAAGGTGGCCTTCACATACGTACACTAAGTCTAGTGTACCTTCCCCCATGCACTAATAAGCATATACTACATATACACAAAAGAAAATAGAAGAGTCATGCAATTTATTATACTAGTGAGAAAAGTCAGATTTTTCTGTGGAGAGCTATTAATATATATATTTTAAAGACATGCTGTGTGTGGGTGGCGGTGCTTGCCTCTGAATCCCAGCACTCAGGAGGTGAACGCAGGAAGACCCGGAGTTCAAAGTCAACCTGTATTATGTAGAGAGTTTGAGCCTGGACTATATGAAACCCTATCTCAAAAGTAAATAACAAGATAAAATAAAGAATGAATGAAGTGGTGCTGTCTGTGTGTCTTATGGCAGAACACACAGCAGAACTGCCCTTCTGCACAGCGGTACTACTGAAAATCTCCTTTTCCTGTTTTGCAATTGTTTGTTTTTCAGTCGAAGCTTTTATTTGGCCTCTGAGCCTCCGGCTCCATATGTTTTTCATTCCACTTGGAAAAGTGTGGACTGCCCTTGACTGAGAACTTCTTGTCTAATAAAGTGCCTTTATTTTTAACCTTTTGATTTATCTGGTGTTTCAAACTATGAAGACCTTTTGCGTCCCAGTCAGGGCCGCGTTACGGTTGTCTTCATCTGTGAAGAACATGAGGTTTGACTCTAGAGAGCTGGGGCTGAACTCTAGTCTGGATGGTGTGACTTTAACCTAAACCTTCAACCTTCCTGAACTTCTGTTTCTTTTTCTTTAAAAAAAATAAGTTAAGGATAACAAACATGGGCCCACAGAATTACAGTAAAGCTGAAGTTCAGTCACATGCATCATATAAAATTTAAGAGGTCTTTAAAAAATGATCACTGCTGTAATTATGCTGGCACTGGCTGCGTGGTAAGCTGGCTGCCAGGAATTCCTTCAGTAAGGTCTTCATCATTCCTGAAATACTTTAATTAGAAACACTTAGCCACATGGGAAACAAGTGAAAACATACTTTTTCCTTCTATGTTGTCCCTTATCAGCTCCCTGACACAAACATCTTCATATGGGATTCTTCAGGAAGAAGTGGTTAGAGCTGTAACTTTTGTTGGATTATTGCTTAAGATCTGTGATGACATCGAACTTGTATAAAGAGCTAACATGCCACTTGAAAGTGTTTTATCATTTTGATGCTTCAGGAAAGTCTAGATGGCTTGGTGCCCCCACTCAAGAGTTTCATTTAGGAAACCATTTAAAGCCCTTCTCCTTAAACAACTCAAATCATCCTTAGGGTCGATCCTGACCCTGGGAAATGCCAGTGGGAACTAAGGCCCTTGAAGAGTGGTGGGCTCAGTACTCCCAGTTCACTCAGTTGCCCACCCACTCTGCACCATTTATACTGATATCTTTTTTTTGAAAATTATTCTATCAGCCCACTGTGGTCACAAAGCAAACCACACCCAAACTCCGTGATCTGTAAGTGCTGTTTTTTTCCCACTCACACCTCAGCAGTTTGGCCAGGGTCAGATCGAATACAGCTAGGCAATGCTGGCCCAAGATGCAGGTACTTCTGGGTTTGACTCCTGGTAATAGGTTATGCATAGGAACTCCAGGCTGCAAGCATAGTGGCTTCTCCCTGTCGCAATGTAAGAAATACAAGAGGCAAGTCCAAGTACCCGAAAACATTTCAAGCCTCTTGCCATATCACATCTGCTAACACTCCATTGTTCAAAGGAAGTAGTGTCACTCAAAGACAAGAAGTGAAGAAGCGAACATATTCTTACCATAAGGCTAAAGCAAAAAGGCCAAACCCAACATTAATATGCTGTGAGGGATACTACTTCTATGTTGGAGTGAAGAGATAAAATATTTTTGATCAATAACTTAATCTACCCCCATTGCCAGATGCACACAGTTGGGTTCCTATAAATGAATACATCTGTATGGCACAATGCTACAGTAAGAGCATGGATGGTCCAATGTCCCTTTAGAGGGACACAAAGCGATGTGAAGAATGCTGAAAGCAAAGGATGATGCTTGCAGGCAGTGCTGCCCTGTAGGACATTGCTACTGTGAAATACAACAGGAAAAGCTACAGGGTTGATGGCTTGTTTTACTTCTAGCTGCAATTCCTCTCCAAAGGAAACTACCATTCTTTAATAGGTTCTACTTCCCATGTGGATGTTCCCTCCCGTGTGAGAATGAACTCCAGCATGTGATTCCAGTGTATAAAGAGAAAGATTTTTACTACAAATGGGGATTTGTATATGAATGATGTTTTTGAAATTTTTATAAATTTTTATAAATATACTTTAATTTGTGATAAAAAAAAAAATCATTCTTAAACAGAGGATGAAAGGAGTACTATAGTGGTTCCCGGCTTTTAAAGTCACTTTTTTGTGGTTTGAGATTGGAAAGGTGAGCATGTTTGTGGCAGAGAGAGGTCATTTGAATAAAAGAATGTTTAATTTAACACATCTGAAATGACTGATGAGTCAAGAATAAAGAGACTGATTGCTAGATGGGGGCGACTGACCAAGACACCCCTTTACCTTCCTCCAGACACATGTTAGAAGACTCCCATTATTCCACTGAATGAAAAAAGATAGAAAAAATGGTTAAACATATAAAGTTGACTGAAATTTTAAATTTAATGTTGGAATAGAAAAGTGAACTTAATGTTAACCTTATTAATTTTTACTTCCTGTATACCCTCAAAATGCATAAAATAGTAAGTATGATGATGGTAACAATTACCAAAGAGCTGATAAAGCCTGTCTTTCGAAGCAAAATATATTCTATTACCCAGCAAACTTTATTTTTCAGTTGTCAATAGGTTGGAAGGCCACACTTCTATGTAAACTACATTGTGAAGGCAAAGCAACACCATGCAGGTAGCACACATTGCAAGCCCACAGCATAGAGGAATACTTTGTACATATGTTGAGTTTCAGTGCTATTAAATTGCAAAATACAATCATAAATATATATGTATACAAAATACATATACAGGAATGCAAAATACAATCATAAATGTTATTGCACTATAGAGAGTATATAATCTACTTATTACTTATTACCAACTCTCTTAGCCATGAAATGCCTTTGAAATTGTGTATAGGCAAGGGGGGGAGGAGGAGGAGGAGGAGAAGAGGAAGAAGAATAGGAAGAAGAAGAGGAGGAGAAAGAAAGGAAATAGAGAGAAAAGGAAGAGAAAGAGAAAGGAAAAAAGGAAGGAAGAAAGGAAGGAAGGAAGAAAGGAAGGAAGGAAGGAAGGAAGACAGAAAGAAAAAGAAAGAGACAGAAAGAGAGAAAGAAAGAAAAAAGGAAAGAAAGAAAGAAAAAGAAAGAAAGAAAGAAAGAAAGAAAGAAAGAAAGAAAGAAAGAAAGAAAGAAAGAAAGAAAGAAAAAGAAAGAAAGAACCATGAAGTCCTATGATGAGACTGATTTAGGAAGGAGAATGCTCTGCATCCAATCTTTTGGTGGGAGGGTTCTAGGCAGAGAGAGAGAATTATCTTTTGACTTTTTTTTAGTTGTTCTAAACCAAGCTAAGGAATCGCTCTACAGAAGGCAAGCATGAATGTTTGATGATGATAATGATGGTGGTGATAGAATTGACTTAATAAATAATTTAAATTCCAAGAGAGGCCAGTTTGTGCTGGCTAATTTTGTTATCTAGATTTGATCAAGAAACTCCTTAGGGATTAGTGAAGCATTCCTCGTAGTACATACGTGATAGTATTTCCAGACACCAGAGGCTCTGAGGAAATGGACAGATTAATCTTTTGATGGATTCATGGTATCATGATGCTATCGAGAGGTGGTGAGAGGTAGCAGGTGGAGCCTTTGAAGGAAGTAGGACATGTTCTTGAAGCTGTATCTTGCCCTGGCTTCTTCCTCTCTCTTTTCTTTCTCTTTGCCTCCCGCATGCCATGATGTAAACTGTCTCTGCCACACTCCTTGTGGCTATGGTATTCTACCGCCCTGAGCCCCAGAAATACAGAACCATGGACTGAACCCTCTAATTGTGTATAGGCAAGGGGGGGCTATCACTTTTTTTCAGAGTGATATAAAAATAATTAACATGCTAGTGTAACTGAAATATTTCATGGAGACATAAATACCTATCACTTAAGGAGGAGAGTGCCTTCTTTACAGGGACTTTCAATTAAAATATGCTGAGTGAATGAAGGAAATGGACAAAACACTGACAGCTAAATGCTATAATAGCTGATAGAGATTATATCCATGTTAAAATTAGCAAAAGCTTGAGAGAATGAGGATGATCATCAACGTAGTCATTTGTGACAGCTCTTACTTACAAAGGAGAAATAGTAACTTTATCATGAAAAGTGTTGGCAGATGTGTTTTATCTAAATGGGAAAGGCTCATAAGCATAATAAGACATACTGATAATGGCCACTCCTTGATACCATGTCCTCAGAAGGGTATGTTGCTTCTATGGTATCCCTTGCTAATCTCAATCTAGCAATGAAAAAAATCACCAAATATCACCAAAACAAATCAATAGACATTCTTCAATTGACAGGTACTACTCAAAAGTGTCAAAGTCATGAAAGATGAAGTCATAAGAACTGGAGAAAATGAAGGAGACAGACTACTAAATAAATGTAATGGGAGATTCTGGATTGGGTCAACAAACAAACATACAAATAAAATATCAAATGAAAACTGACAAAATTTGAGCTAATATCCATTTCCTAAAATTTCCATTGTACTATGGTAGGACATAATAGGGCCATCTGGATAAAGAGTACCTGATAAAGAGAACATTTGTTGTTGTTAATGTTCTTGCAATATTTCTGTGGGTCTAAAATCATTTTAATATAAAAATTAGGAAAATAAAGAATAAATGCTAAATTAGTAAAGACTAAATATCCTATTTTCCCAGAAGAGAATTATCCTCTTAGCCAACTAAGATCATTATTTTCTATCATTTACTTATCTAGAAACATTTTAATTTCTACAGTTTTTACAATGTCTAATCTCTTGGCAGTGAATTCGAATTACACAGTTGTGTCTAGCATTGAACTGTCAGTGGGATATTTTATTCCCTTTCCTTCTGCCCTGTGGATTTTGGAATTTTTCTGAACAGGCTATATTAGAAGCAAGTCATGTCAGAAATGGAAGGAAACTTTCTAAGAACACCATGTCCCTTATTCAAACTTGCTTGTCTCTGTCCCTTTTCGATCTTTAAACTATCTAGTCTTTAAACTCGCTTATAAGGCAAAAAGCCAGCATTCATTAGTGTGCACGATTACCGCCAAAGAACTCTGCTGTTGCTCCCAACAGCACGAGGAGGTACTTTAATCATCTGAGCACTGAGAACTTCCCACCGGAACTATTCAAAACTATTTTGTAGGGAGCAGGAGGGGGAATTGGGGGGACGGTGGTCCTAAATCATCTGGTACAGAGAAGCAGCCAAAAAAGAGATGGGCTGCAGCTGGGATCTACTGCCCCTCCATTTCCCAGCGACAATATCTCTCCAGGGAATTCCAGGCAGGAACCAGGGTCATTTGGCTCAGATCCACTCTGTGCGTAGAGACCACCATAGGGAGAGTGGCTTTGAGGCAAATCAGCCTCCAGGGGCTTGAGAAGAGCCTGAAGGATAAAATCCCTGGGCCCCGCAGGCAGGTTAAGAGGAGACACCATCTGCCTACAAGAGAGAAATGGTTTTCTCACATAAAAGAGGAGATGCTGGCTGCCTACAAGACAGAAATGGTTTTCTCACATGCTGGGTCTGTGAACCTTTGTGAGCAGCAAATCTCCCTTGTTTGTATCTTCTCCATCAGGCAATAATCAGCATTGTTAAAGGCTGAGGTCCTTACTGTCTTAACTGACTGTGACCCCAGCTATATCTGAGCAATGTCAAGTAATCTGTAGAGAACATTTCTCGAGGACTCTGTCCTTAGTGAACATCACAACTTATGTCCCCTTTGGTCCTCGCTGCTAGTCTTTTGCATAGGAATCTATATCAGGCTCACTTGTTCAGTTCCCATGAGTGCATAGTATCCAAGCCCCCTTCTGTGGACCATCTCTGGACTCTTTTTTTTTTCTTTTTTTAACTTTTTTTTTTATTAAAAATTTAATTATACATTTTAAAATTTTTTACCAGTTCCCTCCCTCCCCCCTCCTCCCCCTCCCCTTCCCCCAGTGCCTCCCCCCCAATTCCCAGAGAGTCCTTTATTGTGTACGCCTAACTCTCCACTGGGTCCTCCTCTCCGATGACATATAAGGACCCAGTGGCATTTCCATAAGCCTTTTCTCTTGTTCCCCTTAAGCATAAGATCACTACTATGGCTGTCAATCCCTTGCCTCCAGGGGTCTTGGTGCCCTTAACAGATGCTAGACTTTATGAGGGCAACAGTGCACTGGACATTGCGCAGGGCATGCAAAGTCACATTATGATTGCTTTGGCCCCAACTATTGTTGAGAATCTTGCAAATCGTTGCTCCTCCCATCCTTTTGCTCTTACAATCTTACCGCCCCCTCTTCCGCAAATGTCCCTGAGCTCCAGGATGGGGAGAGATTAGGCTGGCCTAGTTCTATGTGATTGATATAGAGTCTCTGAAGTTCTGGATTGTGGTTTGTTGATTTTCTTTTGCAGTTTTGCTGCTCCTGCAATTCCCTTCACTCCATTCTGCTGGGCACTGTATGTCACCCCCTGGCCAGAGACAAAAAGCTGTTAAACTGGAGTCTTGTTGTAATAGCACATTCAAGGGTAGATGTAATAAGAGTAGGAAACCTCACTGAGGGAGGGGTCCATCACCCATTTGCAAAATGATTACTTTTTATCTGCTAGACTATATGCCCTCCCCTTCTGGTGAGATCAGGAAAGAACGTCTGTGAACTTAACCAGGTTTCTCATTACTTACTTGCAGACCTTGATGGAGGCCTATTTTCTCTGCTGTAACATGGTCTCCTCTCTCCTTGTTTCTGGTGTGGCCCTCCTAACCCATCTCTCTTGTTCATAATCCTTGCAATTACCGTGTTACATAGGTTTACTTTTGAGTGTCTCAATGTGGGCTGGGTGAGTTTGGTACTAGGAGCCACCTATTAGGGAGTACATACGGCGCTTAATTTTCTGGGTTTGGGATACTTCACTTAATATAATTCTTTCTAATGACATCGATTTCCCAGCAAATTCCAGTAATTCATCATTTTTGATGGCTGAGTAGTACTCCATTGTATAGATGTACCACAGTTTCCTTATCCACTCGTCAACTGTTGGACATGTAGGTTGATTCCATGACTTTGCTATTGTAAACAGTGCTGCTATGAACATGGTCGAGCTTGTGCTATCGAGGTGAACCTCTGCTGCATGGGGGGTTATTCCCAAAAGTGGGATAGCAGGGTCATACGGCATTTCAATCTTTAATTTCTTTAAGAATCTCCAGACGGCTCGCCAGAGTGGCTGTATGAGCCTGCATTCCCACCAACAATGTAGGAGAGTTCCCCTCTCTCCACATCCTCTCCAGCATTTGTCGTTTGTATTGTGGATTTTTGCCATCCTGACCGGGGTGAGATGATATCTCAGGGAAGTTTTGATTTGCATTTCCCTGATGGCGAAGGAAGTGGAGCATTTTTTAAGATAATTGTTAGACATTTTAATTTCATCTCTGGTAAAGTTTCTTTGAAGTTCCAGGGCCCATTTTTTAATTGGGCCAGTGTTTTCCTTGGAGTTTAATTTTCTAAGTTCTTTGTGCACTCTGGACAGTAGAGCTCTGTCAGATATGTGGTTAGTGAAGATTTTCTCCCATTCTGTGGGTTGCCTTTGAGCTTGTGTGACAATCTCTTTATCTGAACAGAAGCTCTTTAATTTCACAAGATCCCAACTGTTGAGAGTTGGTAGCAGTGACTGTGCCATTGGATGTCTGTTTAGGAACGTGTTGGCCTAGCCCAATCAGCTCGAGGGAGTTCCCTATCCTTTCAACTATGGTTTTTAAAGTCTCTGGCCTGATATCAAGGTCCTTGATCCATTTGGAATTAAGTCTTGTACATGGTGACAAGTACGGGTCCAGCTTTAATCTTCTGCATGTGGAGATCCAGTTTTGCCAGCACCATTTGTTGAAGATGCTGTTCTTTTTCCATTGGATTCTTTGGGCCCCTTTGTCAAAGACCAAATGGCTGTAACTTTGTGGGCTTATATCTGGGTCTTCAATCCTTATCCATTGATCTGTGTGTCTATTTTGGAGCCAGTACCAGGCTGTCTTTATAACTATGGATTTGTAGTATAGACTTAGGTTTGGTATGGTAATACCTCCAGCTGTGTTTTTGTTACTCAGGATTGTTTTTGCTATCCTGGGTCTTTTGTGCCTCCATATGAACTTTGAGATTATTTGGTCAACTTCTTTGAAGAATTGCTTTGGGATTTTGATTGGTATAGCATTGAATCTGTATATTGCCTTTGGTAGGATGGTCATTTTTACAATGTTGATTCTGCCAATCCAGGAACAAGGGAGGTCTTTCCACCTTCTGGTGTCTTCTGCAATTTCTTTCTTTAGGGTTTTAAAGTTTTCATTGTAAAGGTCTTTTACCTCCTTAGTTAGGTTTATACCAAGGTATTTCATTTTTTTAGGGGTTATAGTAAATGGTATGGTTTCTCTCAAGGCTTTTTCACTTCTTTCATTCTGGGCATATAGGAAGGCCTCTGATTTTTGCACATTTATTTTGTATCCTGCCACCCTGCTGAACTTCTCAATTAGTTCCAGGAGCTTCCTGGTGGAGTTTTTGGGATCCCTCAGGTATAAGATCATGTCATCTGCAAATAGGGATAGCTTGATTTCTTCCTTGCCGATTTGAATCCCTCTTATGTCCCTTTCTTGTCTTATGGCTTCAGCTAAGACTTCAAGTACAATATTGAATAGAAGTGGTGAGAGTGGACAGCCTTGTCTAGTTCCTGATCGAAGTGGGAATGCTTCCAATTGTTCCCCATTGAGCATAATCCTTGCTGTGGGCTTGTTGTATACAGCTTTTATTATATTGATAAAGGTTCCTTCCATTCCTACTGTCTCTAGCGTTTTGATCATAAAAGGCTGTTGGATCTTGTCAAAAGCTTTTTCTGCATCTATCGAGAGTATCATGTGGTCTTGGACTTTGGACTGGTTTACATGATGAATTACATTTATTGATTTGCGTATGTTGAACCAACCTTGTGTGCCGGGGATGAAGCCTACTTGGTCCCCGTGAATGATCTTTTTGATATGTTTTTGAATCCGATTTGCTAAGACTTTGTTGAGAATCTTTGCATCTGTGTTCATCAGGGAGATCGGCCTATAGTTTTCTTTTTTAAGTGAATCTTTATTAGGTTTTGGGATTAAAACGATGTTAGCTTCATAGAAGGAATTTGGTAGTGTTCCTTCCTTTGCTATTTGATGGAACAGTTTAAGGAGTATTGGTGTTATTAACTCCTTAAATGTCTGGTAGAACTCTGTGCTGAATCCATCTGGTCCAGGACATTTTTTGGTGGGAAGATTCGAGATTACTTCCTCAATTTCCTTATATGTTATAGGACTATTTAAATAATTCACAACTTCCTGATTCAATTTAGGTAAGTTGTGTTTACTTAGAAATTCATCCATCTCTTTTGTGTTGTCAAACTTCACAGAGTATAAGTTTTTGAAATATGATGTTATAATTCTCTGGATTTCTTGGGTATCAGTAGTGATAACTCCATGTTCATTTCTAATTTTGTTAATTTGGGTTTTCTCTCTCTTGCTTTTGGTTAGTTTAGCTAGGGGTGTATCAATCTTGTTGATTTTTTCAAAGAACCAGCTTTTTGATTGGTTGATTTTTTCTATCGTTTTCTTAGTCTCGATTTCAGATATTTCTCCCCTTATTTTGCTAATCTCTTCTCTTCTACTGCTTTTGGGATCAGATTGCTCTAGTTTCTCTAAAGCTTTAAGTTGCATTGTTAAGTTGTTTATTTCTGATGTTTCCATTTTTTTGACGTGGGCATTAAGAGCTATGAACTTACCTCTTAGAACAGCTTTCATTGTGTCCCAGAGATTTTGGTAAGTTGTATTTTCGTTATCATTCACTTTCAGGAAATCTTGAATTTCCTTTTTAATTTCTTCCTGAATCCAGTTCTCATTCAGCATCATAGTGTTAAGTTTCCAGGAGTTAGTGTATTTTCTCTTGTTTGATGTGTTGTGGATGTCCAGCTTTAGGCCGTGGTGGTCTGATAGGGCACAGGTTAGAATTTCAACTTTCTTGTATATATGTAGATTCATTTTGTGGCCCAATATGTGATCTATTTTGGAGAAAGTTCCGTGTGCTGCTGAGAAAAATGTGTATTCTTTGGTGCGTGGGTGAAAGGTTCGATAGAGATCTGTGAGGTCCATTTCTTTCAGGGTTTGATTAAGTTCCAAAGTGTCTCTGTTAAGCTTTTGACCTGTTGATCTATCCCATGTAGAGAGGGCGGTGTTGAAGTCCCCAAGAATTATCGTTTGGGGGTTGATTTCTTGCTTTAGACGCTGTAGGGTTTTCTTAATGAATGTGGAGGGGCCCGTATTGGGTGCATATATGTTCAGTATTGTGAAATCTTCCTGGTGAATTGTACCTCTGACTAAAATGTAGTATCCATCCGTGTCTCTTATAATTTTTTTTGGTTTGAAATCCACTTTGTCTGATAGCATAATGGCTACCCCTGCCTGTTTTCTGCTTCCATTTGCTTGTAGAATTGTTGACCAGCCTTTTATTTTTAGAGCATGCCTATCTTTTGTGGTGAGATGGGTTTCCTGCAGGCAACAGATTGATGGATTGTGATTTTTAATCCAAGTTTGTAATCTGTGTCTCTTGATCGGTGAATTAAGTCCATTAACATTTAGTATTATAATGGAGAAACTATTGTTAATTCCAGACATTTATTATGTTTAGTAGCTTTTATAAGTATATTGCTTCGCTTTTAATGGTGTTATATTTGCCTTCTGTTCTCCTGTATATGCCTGTTTTTTTCTTCACGCTTGAGTATCATTTCTAGCAGTTTTTGAAGGCCTGGTTTGGTGGCCATGTATCCCTTAAAGTTGTCTTTGTGCTGG
Source organism: Typhlomys cinereus (assembly GCA_023101885.1). Taxonomy (NCBI): domain Eukaryota; kingdom Metazoa; phylum Chordata; class Mammalia; order Rodentia; family Platacanthomyidae; genus Typhlomys; species Typhlomys cinereus. Next base: position 937,764 of record JALPQD010000300.1, on the reverse strand, counting down.
AAAATTTTTCTTTCTCCCTCGATCATGACTGATAGTTTTGCAGGGTAAATCAGCCTGGGTTGACATTTTTGCTCATTCAATACTTGAAGTATGTCTCTCCAAGCTCTTCTTGCTTTTACTGTTTCGACTGAGAAGTCATTTGTTATTTTAATAGGTTTGCCTTTAAAAGTGACTTGTTTTTTCTCCCTTGAAGCTCTCAGCACCAGTTCTTTATCTTGAATGTGGAGTGTTTTAACTATTATTTGCCGCGGTGTGCTTCTATTTTGGTCGTATCTGTTTGGGGTGCGGAATGCCTCTTGTATATGAATGGGCCTCTCTTTTTTTAGATGAGGAAAGTTTTCCTTGATGATCGTTTGAAAAATTTCCTCAGGGGTGGTATTTTGAGATTCTTGCTCCGGTATTCCATGAATACGCATGTTAGGCTTCTTCAGGGTGTCCCATATCTCTTGGATATTTCTCTCAAGTATCTTTTTGGCTTTAACAACTTCTTCCTTTGAGCTGGTTAGTACTCCCACTTTATCTTCAAGGTCTGAAATTCTGTTTTCTGCTTCATTAGTTCTGTTGATAAGACTCTCTGTGGCGTTCTGGGTTGAAGATAACTTGTCTTTTAGCTCAGTTTTAAACTCTGCTTGAGTTTGTTTTAACTGCTCTATGCCACTTTTTGTTTCTTGCACTGTTTTTCTCAACTCCTCCAGATGTCTGTTGTGTTCCTCTTCAAAGCGATTGATTCGATTATGTAATTCCTCCCGGATTTCCTCTTTCATAGTATTGAACATGGTAATGATCATATTTTGAAAGTCGTTATCCTGGGTCAGGCTTTCTTGGCCTTTTTCCGCGGGTTTGTTCTTGTTGGAGTCTAATATTATGGGATTAATTCCTTCAGTGGGAAATTTGTTTACTTGAGTGTTGCTTCTCATGGATTTGCACTTTGACTTTGGCATTGTCATTTTAACTCTTAAGATCTCTCAATTTCACTAAACTGAATTATTTGGCCTGGGGTACTGGTGGGCGGGGCCCGAACGGGGACTTACCTAGGGCGCGGGGTGAGGCCCGGGTGGACTGCGCGCGTGTCCCAACCGGCGGAGCGGGGTGGGGTGAAAAGGGAGGATGGGCGCGTCGGCATGGAGCTATTTAACCGAGGGCAGCTGGGGCGGGGCCCGGGCGCAGGGGGAGGTCCTCCTCGTCCCTCGGCCCCCGCGCGGCTCCGGCTGGATGGCGGGAGTCGGAGCCGGGTCCCTGTGGGCTGACCTGGGGTCCTAGAGCGCGCGGTGAGAGCCCGGCTGGATCTCGCGTACGCGTCCCGACCGGCGGAGCGGGGTGGGGTGAAAAAAAGGGCCATCTCTGGACTCTTAAGTCACTTTCAGACGCTCCATGTTGGGGTTTTGAGATTGTACTAAGAACTCTATTACATATTAATTCTGAGTGCCCGTGGATATTAAGAAAAACTCAAGATTTCTATTGCAAAAAATAAAAAATATCAAGATGTTTATTCCATTTATTTTCCAACAAAAGTTGTTGTAGATATTTATTGAATCTCATGGAATCTGGACTGGTCCTAGACTCTCTATTTAAGTTCCTCACCGTCCACTCCATCACCCCAGTGCTAGATGTATAGGATGTATAATCTGGGGGACACTGCTGGTCTAATCCAGGGTTTCATGCATACTAAGCATGTATACTGCCAACTGAACTACATCCTAGCTATGTTTTGACCATTTATTATCTGAAATTATTGAATGTCTTATAGCAAGCATTTTAAAAGGCACCTTTCTCTTCCTTGTGTTAGCTAATTTAATACTAAACTACAAATCCTTAAAACAATACTGGACATTAAGTATAGTGATATGCATGTTTATCAACTGAGAAACAGGCATAAAAATTTCAAGAGATTGCTGTTAGGGAGTGAAGCTCTTGAGTAATGGGGATGGGTCCTGAGCAGGCAGGAGGGATTGCAACCTCATTATCTACATGCTGCTTTGGATTATGGGATGGATTCTGCAACACAGAGAGAAGTGCAGACTAGCTTAGTTTCCTGTTGTTGTGCAAAGCCCAATTCTGTGTCTGTTGGCTATTGTCTACTTATTAGGCATCCTCAGTATCTGTGCATATAATGTATGGCTTAAAGAAACCAAAGTCAAATTCAAGTCCAGAATCTGAGATGTTGCAGCAGACTAAGTAAGCAAGGCTTGGTTATGACATGCAGATTCTAGCCAGTGTCCTGGATGGGTATTAGACCTGGCATTCATTTATTAAGCACCTGTGACCTGCTGAGGGCTGTTTTAGGAGCTTAATGCACCCCAGTGAGCATAAGCAGATGCCAATTTCTGTTGTCATGGTTTTGTTCAGTTTTGTTGTGTTAGAGATTGAACCCAGATTTTGATGCTTGCTAAAGAAGTGCTATACTGCTGAGTTATTCCCCTAGTTCCTTGGATTTTTTTCTTCCTTTTTATACTATTTGCTTGTTTAGTGTGTGTATGTACAACTTGCAGGAGTTATTTCTCTTCTACCATGTGAGGTCCCAGGGATTTAACTCAGGTCATCAGGCTCACAGCAAGCACCTTCACCTGCTAAGCTATCGCACAGGTCTGGATTTTCTTTTCTTGAGAAGCTCTGGCTGTTTTGAGAATAGAATTTAGGAGTTTAAATCAGAAACAGGGAAAGTTGTCAGGAAGTAATTGTAGTAATCCAGGAGAGAGAAGGTGGTGAGTTGGACAGGCCGTCATACAGCAGTAGTAAGAAACGCTTTCATTGAGGTATCTTTTGAAGATAAAACTGATGGGATTTCCTGACCCAGTAGGTATGGGATATGAGTCTGGACAAATCAGAAGATGCTTTATGTTGATTTGAGGTTGTGGGCGAAATAGGTCAGGACATTAGGAGTTCCATTTTGGATGGTGGCATTTGAGATGCTTATGTGTTAAAGGTGACAGGACTGAGATTTGGAGAAGAAACTATGGGCAAAATGATGGTCCAGAAAAGCTTAAGATGAGCAAGGAAGGAAGTATAGGAATGAAATGCTGGGAACTGGGGAAGCCCGGAGAGGATATGAGCCCAAAGCCAAGCGAAGGGTGTGGCTCATCGGAGCAAAGATCAGCTCACAAACACCATCACGGATCAAGCGAGGAGGACACCGGGGGCCTGGAATTAGCAGAGGCCATTGGTGACCTTACAGACAGGCGCTTCACTGGCTCAGTGAAGGACACACCTGCCTGAGGGGCTCTAAGGGACAGTGGGGGGAGGAGTAACGATGGGGAGAGTGGCTGACAGTGAATCACACTCTAGATGACTATTTGTGGGACTGCGTTAGAAAGCAAAGAGCAGTAGTGGGTGGTATTTGATAGGACAAAAAGAGTCAGGGGAAATTTCTCTTTAACAGGAGAAAATAAACAAAGAGCAGTAGATTAATGTGATTCAAAGCTCTGGTCCTTTAAATAACATTTTGATATCTGTCATAGTTAGGCACAGGTGTCAACTTAATGGTTGAGGGTTTGAGCTCCGGGCACATTTGTGGAGAATTAATGGTTAAGCCCAGAGCAAACCTGCAGGGTATTGTCTAGCTGATGGGGAAGGCCCAGCCTATGGTGGGTGGGACTAAGCCCTGAACAGGTGAATAAAATGCTGAGAGCTGGTTGAGGAAGGGGGCAAGTAAGGATTGTCCATCTCTCACCCGTTATGTAGAGACAGTGTGGCCAATTCCCTCGGCCCTGATATTGGTGCATGCTGGACTGAGAACTGTAACCGGACTGTCAGTAAGGAAATAAACCCCTTGTTCCCTTAAGCTGTTTGATAGTCATTTATCAGCAACCATGCAGATGAACTGCAACAATATCTTTTCAATGGTAGGATATCCAATAAATTGTCAAGGCTTGCCTCATGGGGGTTGGAAGTATGATCAGGTAAAAGCAAGATGTCTATGTGAGTAGGAAGGAAAAAACAGGTATTTGAGAACTCACATTCATTAAATTTAGTGATATGGGAGGGAGCCGGTGACCAATTACATCTGATGCAATGTAGTGTCATGCCAGGTAAAAGCAAGGGGATCACATGAATAGGAAGGATAAGAGAGATAATTTGAGATTTCACTTTGGAATTGGAGAGAGCTGGTGACTGCTCGTGCTAAATCATAAATCAGCCCAGTGTCATGCCAGGCAAGCTGACTCACACGTAACTGACTGTCTTTTCTTCTCGTTGTCATCTTCAGAAGACTGGCTTAATCTGGTGACTGGAGAAGTTCAAACCCAGTCAGACACATGGCTTCACTGCCTTGACTTGGGGATCTGAGCTGGAGTGGACGTGAGAGTCCCCCAAGTTCATGTTCAGCTCTTGGCTACCTTTGACAAGCCTCTGAGCCTTTGAATGACAGGAAAATGCCAATGCCTGTCTCATGAGGCCTGCTACAGGGTTCCATGAAAGAGTAAGTGTATAAGTAGAAATAAGTAAAATGCAAATATTGGTATAAAACAAAGCTTCTGTAAATTAGCTCCCTGTTTTAGTCTAAAGTAGACATTAATTTTATTTCCAGTCCTTGGGCTCAACTTCCTTCCATAGTTCAAAAGTTCATTTGCATAGTTCGCTTGGCTCTTGAAATTTCACAGTTCATGTCTTTGAGAGGTTTGTGTTTCGGGTGTCTGAGACGTGAAGAAAAGTGCCTGGAAAACTGGCCTTTTGTTTCTCTGTTCAAATCACTGTCAAATGCACAGTGTGGATTTTGCTCAAGCCTCCTTGTTCTTGGTAAGAGAGCAGCTTTAATTTCAGCTCTGGGGTAGCTTTGTAAGTGAGGTGTTCATGAGAGATCTCCACCCTCACTGTTCCTGGCCATCCTCATCCTCTCCTAGCCTAGATACAAGAGTGAACTCACTCTGTTTTCTTGGAATCTCAGGATATAGCAGGTGTCGCCTAACCACCTGCACAACTGCTGTAGGGAATGCTGGGAGAGTTGCTATCCCCATTTCACAGAGGCTTAGAAAGCACTTGCTAGGAGGAGAAGAGAGGGAAATAAATACATGTGTGAAATTTACCTAGCAAACTTATTATTTTTAAAAAATTCATTCTTTGACAATTTCATACATTTATGTAAATTCATTATGATAAGTTAGATACAGGTATCAACTTGGCAATAGAGGATTGAGCTACATTGACAATACATTGCATCAGATATAATTGGTCACAATAGAGGACACATTTGTGAAGAGTTAGTAGTTAAGTCCTTGAGAGAACTTGCAAGAAATGGTCTAACTAAGGAGGGAAACCGAGCCCATGGTGAGTGGGACTTTTCCCTGGGTAAGTGGATTGAATGGAGGGAGCTGATTCAGAGAGTTCGCATTCTTTGGCATACTTAGATAGACATGCTGCCTAAAGAGTGAGGTTTACCCTCTCTCAGCAGTCTTGTGGGTATGGTGTGGTTAGTTTCCTTGGCTCCTAGTGTTGGTATGAGTTCTCCTGCCAAGCTAGACTAACAACTATAACTGAATAACTGTAAGCCAGAATAAAACCCCTTGTTCCAATAAGCCATTTTGCTGTGGGTTTATACAGGCAAACTCCAGTTACATTCATTCTAATCACAAAACTACTCTGTATTCTCACCCCTTTCCCACCATTGTCACTCCTGTGCGAATCTCCCACTTTCATGTCTTTTTGTTTTGTTTTCATTTTGTGACTCAATGAATTTGACTAGGGTCATGAGCGTGAGTTTGGCTATGAAGCTGTACACGGGAGCATTGGTAGCTCACCAGTGGTTCCATGACTGAAGACTCTCGCAGCCTCTATTAACTGCCAGTAGCTCTTTAGGGAGGGACAGGGCCCAATGAACCCCTCCTGATCCGTAATGATCATCATACAGTTCGTCAGCTGTAGCTGCAACGAGTTCAGGAGCACAAAGGTCACGCCCCAATGACAGAATTTCACAGTTCTCACTCCCATCATCTGACTCTTCTGTCTTTCTATAATGTGCCTTGATTCTTGCAGGGGGATAATATATAGTTGTTCCACTTAGACTTGAACACTTAATCATCATTTATTCTTAGCCTATTGACTAGCCATGTGCCTCTGTAGTAATAGTAGTTTGCTACAAAAAGAAGTTTCTCTGACCAAGTGTGAGAGCAGCACTAGTCTGTGAATAACGTTTGGGAGGCAATGTTTGACTACATGTCCATTTAGCCAAATAAAAGTAGCAAAATTCATGCTAAAACTTATGATTTCCTCAACCTTGGGCCTTTGACTAGATCCACAGAACCAAGCACAAACTCTCTTCTGTGGAATTGTCTTCAAACTCAACCTGAAAGCAGTTGGTTAAACTCCATTACAGTCATGCCGCTGTCTCACCAATAGGCATATCTTGTCTTATACAGCACACTCTGAAAGATTTCATCATAGATAAAACACTTCCCAGATCTAACTACCCCTTCCTAAGTTTCCCACAGTCCTTTCCTTAGTCTACAATCATTAAAGAATTATGGAGAAAAACAGATGAACTATATTGCTTAATAAGATCTAACTATATCACAAGAAGGTAAAAATCTCATTGGAAATATTAGATAAGGGCAATTGTGAGAAAGATGTTCTGGAACAGAACTGATAGGGTCAGACTCTAAAGAATATAGCTCCTGCTGACAAAGGAGTCTCTGAAATGCCATGAAGGAAGGTATATTTGTTACTTTCATATCACTGTGTCCACACCAACTGACTGAAACAGCTGAAGCGAGAATTGTGTACTTTGGCTCACTGTTTCAAAGGATTTCAGTCCATCATGGTGAGGAAGGCATGGTGGAGCAACTTAGTTCATGGTTTCAGAATATGTGAGGCAGAAAGTGTGATAGGCAACAAGGGTTTGTAGCACCATCAAAGGCCCACCCGTAGTAATCTGTTTCCTCCAGCTGGACTTCCACCCTCCAAAGGTTCCATGGTCTCAAAAAATAGTACCACCAGTTGGAGAATGCACATTCAAAACATAAGCCTGTGAGAGACATTTCGAATTCAAATCCTAGCAGGGAGATGAATCCAGGACTTCTAAGTTCAGCTGGGAAAACATGCAAGTCCAAAGCCGGAAGTGAACTGTTGGCCAAAAGGGATGAAGGTGAATGCTGCGTCTCACTCACCATTCTTCACCTTCCTTGAGCAGTAGATAGCTGTCTTTATAAATATGAGTTGTTTTTGTGTGTGAGGAATATTGTATTTCTGTGTGTGAGGAATATTCTCCTTCTCAAAGCTATATTGGAAATAGATCCTAATAATTACAAAGGGGGAATAGTAAGGAATAAGACAGCAGTCATAAAATTTTGAAAGCTAAAAAGTAGATGAAAAAGTGATAAATAAGGAAACAGAATCATATAGTTATAGCAAAGAAAGGCGAGAATAACAGATAAGATGTAGTTAGCCTTCATTGTCGCTGATAAAATCATGACCAAACAGCTTAAGGGAATAAGGGGTTTATTTTTTTCTTAGGATTCCTTGTTGCTTGTCTAACCTAACAGGAGCGCCTACACCAACCCCAAAGGCCGAGGGAACTGGCCACACCACATCCAGTTAATGGCTGAAAGAGGGACAACCCCAACTTGCCAGAACAGCATGCCTGGTCAAGTGTACAGAAAGAGGCCCCCTCCTCAAGCAGTTCCCTCCATTTTATTCCTCTCCTGGGGAATAGTCCTGCCTACCAGCTGGGGCTGGGCTTTCCCCATCAGCTAGACAATCTCCTGCAGGTTTGCTCTGGGCTTAACTCAACTACTAGTCTCTACACATGTGCCCAGAGCACAGTTGTCCAGTTGACATTTATATTAACTATGACACTTATCCCTCTGAACCACTAATCCTCACATATTGATAGCACTAGATACTCTGGGAAGTAAGAGGTGAGTGGGAAGTCAAGGTAATGCCTGATTGAAAGTGTGATTGAGAAGTAGAGAAAACCTAGGATCTCTTCCTAATCACTAGAAGTCTGGGGGATTCTCTCACTCCTCAAAAGACTAGCAATGCAGAAGCTTCGTAGACTGGGGCCACCACCGCAGCTAAGGATATGGGTGTCACAGAGAAAAGGATGCATGCTTTCTCAGCGTGAGATCTTGGACCTTCTTTACTCAGCACCCATACTTTTGACAGACAATGAAATATGCTAAGATACTTCTTACTTACCAGTCTAAGAGGAAAAAACTGATGCTATTTACAGTGAAAACTCACAACTGATGCAGTGAAGCTCACAGTCAACAGATCCCACAGCTTGCAATGGATGTCTGCATATTGAAGGATGGAAGCAACATTAGGGAATTCCAGATTTCTAAGGTATACCTCTTACAACAAAACATATAACAGACACAACTTGGGGAAAACTGAGACAATGTAAGTAGGGTATGAGGATAAAAAAGCATGCATGCATGTACACACACATACACACACACACCAGATACCTGGGCAGTTGAAATATTGCCTCCATAAGCAGGAGAGTAGATAAGAAAACAGAAATCTTATCCTAAGATCCATAGTGTCTTTAAGCAGAGTGTCACTTTGAAGGGAAGATAGATTATTGGTCAAAACACATCTGCTTCGACCTTCGCTTCCTTGGTTACTTGCATGTGCAATAAGCGGCCCCGGAATAGCCCATCTTCTCAGCTGCCTGCCTGCTTGCGAGTGACCTGCCCTGGCTTCTGGGTTTAGGTAAAAGTGACCATCCTTCCCCATGTCGTCTGTTAAAGTGAAAAATCTCATGCTTAGGACCACTTCCCAGAATTGCATGTACTGCTACAGTGGTTGGGCTACGATTTATATTCTTTTCCTTTTCATAATTTTGCTTACTCTGTATACATACACATTGAACTTCCGCTGCTAAATAGGAGCTATTTCTTAAAAAAGGGAGAACATGACTTTTGTGGTCGTCTGTTACATCAGTGATTCCCAATAAAGATCACTGTCTTCCTTGGTTAGTCATGCACTTTGTAGACCCCACCCTGGAATCTGGACCAGCCCTGACTTATATAAACAACTACAGAGGAGGAAGACATGATACTGAACCTTTTTGGGTCTTTGCTTTCAGAAGTTTAGGACTTTCATTTTTGCTCTTTTGGGGCAAAATGAGTTTCCTGTGAAAAACCCAGTATTTCTGCCACATAAAGAGTCCACCCACAGGAGAACTGATAAACCTGCTGATACAAAGATAAGCTCCTTTGGGGCCAATCACTGCTGAATGTCCAGCCAAAGTAGACCTGGATAGCACCCATGTGGGTGAGCCCCCCGGGGGGTCTCCAGCTCCAGCCAGGCCAATGGGTGCTGTGTGGTATGGAGACCATGCAGTATGCTCTTCACACCTAGCCTAGTTCCAGTCCAAGAATCATGAACAGAGAAGCAGGAAGGTCATTTTCAGTCATTAAGTTTTGGGGTCCTGTGCTAACCAGCAGTAGTTAGCTACATGGCTATTGATGTTTGCCCATCCACTGAGCCTGCGGCCCGGCATAGCCCATGGTTCTGCTTTGGGTTCCATTTTCTGATGCAGTTCTTTCTGTGGCTCTCCTGAGCTCATTAATAAAGCCGCGTGGGAATAAAACAGAGACTCAGAACGCTAACAAGGGCTTCACTTGCACACTCTGATATAACGAAGGCTCATAATTCATTTCTCGCTTAGCAGCTATGAGGGGAAGAGCAGCAAACTTTCTTTTTGTCCAATTTTTTAAAAGAAGTTTTATACTGTTTAGATACTCAGGGGACCTTAAACCTAAGAACAGATGAATTCAACAGTTAGAACTTGTTTATTAATTTTTTGCATATGTGCATCTGTGTGCATGTGTGCATGTGTGTGCGTGCGTGCGTGTGTGTGTGTGTGTGTGTGTGTGTGTGTGTGTTTCAGCATTTCAAAATGCACTGTATATGCCTGTGGAGGCCTAAGGGTCATTTCAGGAATCATCCTGGATTGTTTTTGATCCTTATTGATTTGCTCTGGGGTTTCTGGGCTTAGCCTTCCAGGGCTAGAATTTCAGGCCTTCACCATTTCCACCCAACATTTTTATAAGGGATCTAGGATCCAAACTCAGATCCTTTTGCTTTCAAAGCAAAGGCTTAATCTCTGGAGCCATCTCTCCAGCCCTTATTTATTTCTTAAGACAGGGTTTCACTGTATAGCCTAGACTGGCCTTGTTTCATGTTTCTCATTCTCTGGCCTCTTAAATAATGGCATTATAAGCGTGTAGTGTTCTAATATCTTCCACCAATAAAATTACACTGATCTCTGCTCTTTCTCTGTCTGGGACTGACAAGTCTTTCTTGGCCGTGACCGATGATGGCTTCCTGCTTCTCTGGCCTTCTGTGACTTCTGGTTCTCAGTTTGCTTTTGGTGTCTAAGGAAACCTGGTTATTCTGTTCCGATAGTTTTGTGTGGGAAGAAACAGTTTCCTGGTTGAAAATTCCCTTAGGAATTCCCTTAGGAATAAGCAGACTTCTTCCTCTGTGTGCCTCACAAAACCTCCCCCTCTCACAGCTGCTAAGTGAGAGATGAATTATGAGCCTTGGTTATATCAGAATGTGCAAGTGAAGCCCTTGTTAACATTTTGAGTCTCTGTTTTATTCCCACGTGGCTTTATTAATAAACTCAGCTAGAGGCTTTGAGGTGAGAGAGTCGTATCCAGCTTCCTTACAGTCACTCACTAGCCTTGCCATTTGGTGTAGCGTTTCTTTATCTGACAACATCTACTCATGGAGTTGGCGTGAGGATTATGTGAGCTATGTGGAGTGGTTTTCTAAGTCGTTCAGATCTGTGAGACAGAGAAGGACTCAAGAAGGGTCTGTTGGTATTCTTGATTGTTTACTGTGAAGCTGTCAGGCTGCAGCCTTTCGTATGAGGCCATTTCTTCTTGCTGTTCTGCTTCCCTTCCTCATTCTCTCTCTCTCTCTAATATCTATATCTAATAATCTATATCTATATCTAATATCTAATAAAGTATCTCTTTGATACTTTTTGAGTGTCAACATTTAATCACTAAAAAGGAAAAAATTGGCTTAACTTTTTTTCCCCTAAATTGTTCGGTCATGTATTCATTACAGCAACAAGCAACAGCATGTAAAATGAAGACATTTCAGTAAGGATGAGGGAAACTAAGATGTCTTATCTTCGGTCTTGCATTTGAACATGATTTTCAAACGTTGCACAGAGATGGGTAGTGTAGGCACGGAGACCTTCTTGAGGTGTCTTCACAGGCATTTTAGCTGAGGCGCCACAATTAAATCAGCTTGGCCTGTGCTCGCTTCGGCAGCACATATACTAAAATTGGAACGATACAGAGACTAGCATGGCCCCTGCGCAAGGATGACACGCAAATTCATGAAGTGTTCCATATTTTTTATGAAAATAAAATAAAATAAAATAAATCAGCTTGGCCAGTAGACTCTTTTCCCACACAAAGTCTCTTCACAGGTCAGATCTGGTGAGGCCACCCGGCCAACACACAATCCCTGCCAGAGGGCCTCACCACAGCGCTGTTTGGGGAGGCTATAGCTTGGGTCAGATGCAGGGGTCAGTACACCCCTCCCTTCATCTCTTCCTGTCGTCCTCCATATTTCCAGTCTCTTTCTCTTCCACTGTAATTATTTGTTGTTCATATTGTTCTGCAGCTTTCTATCTTTTAAAATTTCTTTAGTGACAGTATAAATATGCAAATACATGGTGTAAAACAGGATGTTTTGAATAGTAACTGTAGAATGGCTTTGTCAAACTAACACAAATATTACCTCATTTTATTTATTTTTAGTTTTTAAATATTTTGAAATTTAGAGCTTCATATAGTGAATTTATGATATTTTTCATACCCTAATCTCCAACCCTTCTTCCTTGCCAGTCTCCCTCCTACTTTCATATCTTTTCTCATATGTGGCCCACTAGGTTTTATTTGTTATCTCACATACTTATCCTTTGTGGTGAAAATACTTAAAATCTACTCCTTCAGCAATATTCAAGTAAACATTGTTGCTAACCTTAGTTAACTTATCCCTTCTTGCTAAGTAATTGTTAGTTTTGGCTGACATCTTCCCCAGTCCTTACCTCAGCTCACCACCATCCTTCTCTCTCTTTCTACAAGGTCAACATTCCTAGATTCCACGTGAGCGAGACCAGGCTTTCCTTCTAGCATGTATACACCATATGATCCTTTTTCATGGATCCACTGGTGGGCAAACCTTTCTGGAGTTGTTTTGTTCTCCTGTTTTCATAGTGTTGGCAGCAGCAATGGAAACAACACATCAACACAACATTTCAATACTATCTATCTATCTATCTATCTATCTATCTATCTATTTCAAGATCTTTACTTATCAAAATGCAAACCTGGAGCAAAGTTGGCAATCCTAGAATGGCTGGGGCTGAGGAAGGAAGTACAAAAGGGAGAGAGACTAACAATAAGAGATGCGTGCAAAATCGGCTCCATAGGCAAGTCCACTAGCCAAGTATATAATTCCTTAATGATGCTGAGGAGCAGCAAGGAATGAGACGTGTACTGTATTTACCAAGCTGTTTTTACCCAGTGGTTGGGAAGCAATTGGGTTTCAAAGCCAGATGCCTGACTCACTTTTGCTGGCCCTGTCACCTTGTCACTGAAGATGTCAAACCGCAGCTTTTTCATCTGTAAAACAATAATGGTAACTATTGTCAGATTATTGAAATGATTGTAATCAATAATGTCTGAAGTGTGTGATTGTAAGTTCTGGCTTTGGAGTCAGTCTGTCAATCATCCGATGTGTGTGATTTTTAGGAAGTTACTCAGTCTCTGTGTCCTTCGCCGTCTGTAAAACTAGAGTGGTAACTCCTACGGAGAGGCTAACTACGTGGGATACTCAGGCATGAAATGTATGTTGGATCGTATCCTTTTCATCTGTAGCGGTAGGTACCAATGACTCCATCTTACAAAATTCTCAGTATGACTGTAGACACGTCCAATACTTAGTTATTATCAATCACCAAGGTGCTTATTTGTTCTCTCAAAAAACACATGACCTTTAAAGGAAACCTAAAAAATCAATGTCCAGCCTTAATTCATACTATACACTGACATACTTTAACTCCAGATGGATTACAGAATTTGAGAAATAAACATTTGTAAAGCCATAAAGTGGACGAGTAGGAGGAAAAATTAACCATTCAAGGAAACTGCAGTAAAATTTTCATTGATTTTTGCCCTCTCAGGACTGTGTCTTGTACAATCATGTATTGTATGGACATTCATTAGGAGCTTGCTTTGCTTCCACACATCTGAAGAGAATCATTTCCACTTTTTATTATGAGCTTTTGGTAAGCATCATTTCAATGACAGGCACATGCCTATGACCGTAATTCACTTGTGCATTCATGCCTGAATTCCTACTGCTTTAACTTTTTGATATTATAGCTACATTGGAATGAACATACTTGTATATAAAATTTATTTCCCATATAAGATTATTTCTTCAGGATAATCTGAGTGTGAGAATGGCAAGTGTTCAGGCATATCATATAGATTTAGAGTCATATTGCTTAGTTAGTTGCAAAGAGTTTTATAAGCTATGTTGAGGGATGCTTGTACTCAGGAGGATGAGGCCAGTACAAATTTCAGAGTCAGTCTAGGTTACATGATGAAACTCTGCATTAAAAACAAAAACGAAAACAAAGTGCTAGGTCTATAGCTTAGTGATACAGGGCTTGCTAGTCTGAACAAGACTTAAGAGCTGCATCTCCAGAAGCACATACCCAAAAGAGCCATACCATGTTAGATTCAAACAACATGTATAAAATATTCCTGTAGGGGCTGGAGAGGTGGCTCAGGGGTTAAGCCTCCGCCTTGCAGGCGGAAGGTCCTGAGTTCGGATCCCAGATCCCACGTATAGACGCCAGGCGGAAGCGGGGGCGGCCTGTGCTTCTGGTCCTGGTAGGGTGGAGCCTGTGAATTCCAGGGCAGAAGGAGGTGGAGGCATCCATGGTGGTTCGCGGATTCGTCCGTGGTTCTACACAGACACACACACACACACAGACACACACACACGCGCGTGCACATACACATGCACATGCACACAGTTGAATAAATAATAATAATATTATTAAAAATATTCCTGTAGAATTGAGACTTATCAGTATTAAAAACTTCTCTCAGTGTGTAGGTAAGCAGTTGTGCCCAGCATTACAATAAGTTGTGTTTCTTTAATTACTGATTTATTTTGACTCTCTTTTTCTCTCTGTATTTAAATTTTCCTTTTTATTGTTATTTGTCTCTTTAAGCCCTTTGCTCTTTTTTCCTCTGTGCATCATAAAATGTTTCTGTTATGTTTTGCACGACCGCTTAATATGTTGAATGGCATTATTCTTTTGTCTGCTTGTATATATTTGTCTCTAGGCAGTATTTTGACTTTGATATTCTTTCCACATAAGAAATGTTTTGGAAAAAAATTGTCATATAATCTGTTCATTTTTATATGATTTCTCCTGTGAGTGAAAACTTCAATGTAATAATGTTGGAGTGGATGGGAGTGAATAAGAAGAATGTTTCCGTTTTATGGCTTTACAAATGTTTATTTCTCAAATTCTAGTAATCCATCTGGAGTTAAAGTTATGTCAGTATGTAGTATGAATTAAGGCTGGAAATTGATTTTCTCTTCTAATTTGCTAACCAACTGTCCTAATGCCATTCTTGAATAATTCTCCCATTCCCCATTGATCCAAGATTACCTTTCTTATCATAAATTAAGTTTTTATACATTCTAGGGCTATCTGTTGTGTTCTATTGATCTGCCTGTCCATTTCTATGCCAAGTCCATGGTGTTATAATTATAGTCGAAGGGTGTTTTAAGTCCACTATTTCAAGAGCGCTCAGCAGAGCTAGCACATTGTGTGAATGTGAGGACAGATACTCAGAAGTGCCTGAGGGCGTGGCTCTCCTTGCCCACCTTTGAGCCTGAGCAAGTTGCAATATGATGCTGTTTGCTGGAAGGAGGTAACTCAGGGGTGAAGACATGTTTCTGCAAGGTCTCCTGGGCACTGGTTCCTGTGTACAACCCCAAAATTATTTGATTCGGTGACTCTAATTTTCCTTTTTCTGTGTGAAATTTCATTGCCTACTCAAAGGACTTTTTATTTCCTCAAATATTGGCAAAATGCTGTTGTTAATGCTACAATAGTGACCAGCTGAACTGAGATGGGGTCATGTGACTAGCTCTACTTGATAAAAGGTGAATCACAGTGGTGTGTGCCAATGCTTGGAAGTGGTTTTGAGAGCGAGCCCCCAGTTCGCCATGCTCCAGAGAGATCTTACTCCACTGTCCTGGGTTCCACAGTGGGGACAATTCGAAGGAGCACTGCCCGCTGCCCCTCAGTGATTTGTAGTATGTGGTAAGTAACTCTATCTCAATTTAAGCCATAGTGTTTGAGGTTTATTTGTTGAAGCTGAACAGCTTAGCCTACCCTGATTTTAAAAGATGAGTCAAAATACTTAGTAGTTGGTGTATCTTGAGTATTGGCAAATTAAAATAGACACTGCTAGGACACCATGGGGCATGTGCAGGATTATTTAGTCTTACAATTTACTCAAATACATCTCTTCAAGGTGACTCTCAGATCTCACATCTCATTTACTAAACATTGATTTTCTAACTCGGGTTTTATAGTTTGAGAAGTTTCAGTCTCAGTGGTTCCCCTCTTCTCTAGCATCCGGGACACTATATACTTGCATCAGAAGATGGAAAACTCCTTTTGCCTTAATTATTTCAGTTATGTTGCTGTTTTCTTTCTAATTGAGCTCATAAGTCCTAGTTCGCACTGTCCCTTCCGTCCCTTCACAGACCATAGCACTGCTCATCCCACAAATGTTAACTAGTGCGTTTTGTCTTTAAAATGTTAATATGTGAGATGCTCCTGCCACACTCTCTTGATTGACCATGAAACTTTCTTTCTCTCAACGGGAACATGGCGCAGATGACAGGAAACTGGACACATTAGGAGAAGTTTGTATCCTCCTCAATCAGAGAGAGGGCTGTAGCGTGTCCATGAGGGAGAGACTGGTTTCTGAGCCTAACTTTAACTCCTACCTATCACCTCCTGAGTGTGTATATATGTGTATGTACATGCGTGCAGTTGTGTGTGCATGTGTGTGTGTGTGTGTGTGTGTGTGTGTGTGTGTGTGATCCATTGGGCAAATCATTGCGTCTCCATTAGCTTCAATTTCCTTATAGGGTCCTTGTGAAGACTGGTTGAAAATGTTCATGAAGTACCTAACACTGAACCTGATTCTTAACATTTATTTTTATTTCTAACACAATCAATGGGAGCTCCTGTTCTTTGGACAGTTCATAATTATTTTTTGAACTTTGATTTTAGGCTCAGACCAACTCTACGCTATCTCTAAATTTGGACAAATGACATCTTTATCTCTTACAAGTCTGGGTCTCTGTGCCTGCCTGTCTAGTCATACCTCCTGTTAGTTCAAGCAAAAAGCTCCATGGCTTGCTTCTCATGACTCACAGTCCATCTCTTTTATTTTACAGTGCTTGACTCATGTGTTCTTTAGAACCCTTGCACCTAATATAAGACAAGAACAGTGCCTATCGCATCAAGCTGTTTTGAGGGTTAGTGAATGAGCACATTAAAATCCCCGTTATTAGGTATATCTGGCTAAGTGACTGTCATAGTTTGATATGGGTGTCAACTTGGCAATCAAAGGCTTGAGTTCTGGGCATATTTGTAAAGAATTACTAGTTGAGTTAAGCTTGAGCAGCTCTGTAGGAGATTGTCTAATTGATGGTGAAGGCCCAGCCCATGGTGGGTGGGACTAGTCTTTGGGCAGGTGGATAATATGAGGGAACTGGTTAAGGAAGTTGGCATTCTTTGGTATACTTGGCCAGACATGCTGGTCTGATATATCTATGCTGTCTCAGCAATAGATATAGTGTATGGCTAGTTCCCTTGACCTCTGGTATTGGTATGATGTCTCCTGCCAAGCTGGACTAAGAGATCTAGCTGAATAATCATAAAAAGAATAAAACTCCTGTTTCCCTGTAAGTCATTCTGTTGTGGATTTTATCAGTAACATGCAGGCAAATTGTTACAGTGGCAAATATACTTTAGCTGTTCTTCCTTTCTGCACTTTTGTCATCCGGACAGTTTTTATCAGGAGTTACAGAATCCCCTCCATATTACAAGTCAATTCCATTGTGTTCTATGGCCTTCTACAGCCCAGAGTCTTTCAGCCTTGCTCCACCCATCCTGATAACCTTTGAGACACTGAGCCCAACTCAACTGCTTACTCTTTTCTCTTTTGGAGGAAATTCTTGCTTTTGGACCCTGAATTTAAGGGCAGGAAAAGAAGTACTTGTTTGGTCTGACTCCTACTGGACGTTTCCATTCATGTCACGAATTCATTCCCTGCACCATTTTCATGATTACTCCATATTCTATCCTGCTCACGTCTCTTCTGGAACCAGAGAAGTCTGTGGTCAAATTCTGTCTTTACCTTC
This sequence comes from Typhlomys cinereus, assembly GCA_023101885.1. Lineage (NCBI taxonomy): Eukaryota > Metazoa > Chordata > Mammalia > Rodentia > Platacanthomyidae > Typhlomys > Typhlomys cinereus. The sequence continues at coordinate 920,325 of JALPQD010000300.1, read as the reverse complement.
TGCTGTGACCTTGAACTTGTTGATAAGTGTCTTCCTGGGTTTCCTTTCTTGGAAAGTGGGTATATTGACCCCCAACTTGCACAGCTGTCAGGAGAATTAAAAGGAGTAATGTCCTTTTTGTTGTCTGTGGCTGAGGGGTCAGATAATCACATTCCAGCTGTGTCTCATCTCATAAAACCTTGAGCTGCTTTTTAAAGTTGCCAAGGCTGAAACCTGTTAGGAAGAGGAAGCCAGGGTAAGTGTGGGGAGTCTTTTACTACTCTATCCCTGGCCGACGGGATCTGGGTCTGTCAAGAGAGGAATATATATTCTGCTTTTCTGAATGTATCTTATGGACTTGATGGAAGCGAGGCTTCATAAAATATGAAGCCTGAGATGGTGGCCAGAATATCATCTAGTGCCCATTTGAGATACTGCACAGAATGTAGATGGAGGGAAGGTGTTAATGCTGACCACAGATCTGGCTATCTCCTATATCTCAAGAACACATGGAAGACCACACTGGCATGCCTTGGAAATAATAAAGTCTTTATTCCCTACTTCAGCATTCTGGAGACTTCATACTACTAAGAGTGGCAAAACCAAATTACAGCAACCAAAATAAAAAAATCTAAACACACAAAAATGAATGTCATAGCTGTTATACTTAGCAAGTTCACATGCCAGAACTGCAAACTTACCTTCTTTGATGTCTCCAGCTTTACTGGAAAGAAAAGTGGCTGGTTTGTTTTCAATTTTTAAATGACTATCCATCATTATTCTCTGAAAGGAAGCGAGTCCTAAGTCTTTTGTAATTTACTGTTATGATTTACTAATGATTGAGGGCTATGTGCTCCTAATTCAGAAGCATTGCCGGGAAGGAGTCTCAGGGAAAGGCTGGCCAGGATGTTTCTTGCTGCCTTGGATTTTCCCCAGTGAGGGGTTAGTGTTTGCTTCTAAGACAGGTGTGAGATACAGCCCCCCCCCCCACATCTCACTCACACACACACTCACACACACACACACACACACACACACACACACACACACACACACAGAGCACCGGTGCTGCAAGGAGCCAATATTGACAGAAGGAAACAAGAGATGAATCTGTTTCTAAATAGGAAAAAGAGGAGAAGTTTTTCTTGCCAAAGAGTTGGTGTAGTTTTCTACCACTCTAAGTGGGCACTTAAAGAAGGGACTGTCTTTCTGTTCTCGGTTTTCCAGGCTTGGGCAGTCTGCTCCAGGAAGACTGGCTGTATGGTCCAAAGGTTTGTGCCTGGGTAACAAAGGTCTTCTGCGAGGATATAATGAGTCATACTTTCTTTCTTCATTTTATTTTAGTTTCAGATTTATATGATAGTGCTTTGACATATCTTTGATTCAACATCTTCAGATATAAACACCTTATATTACTACAGTAGCTATCAACACGTACAAATTAATATTGAGGGATCTGGGGAGGTGACTCAGGGATTAAAAACAAAAGCACCTGAGTTCAGATCTCACATTCCACGTAAAAAAATGCAGAGAAGATATGGTGGCAATCATTCCTTCCAGCCCTGGAAGTGGAGTCTGGAACCCTACGGCAAAGCAATAAGGAGGTAGAAGCAATCCAGAATGATTCCTGATATTATCCTTGGTTCTCCACAGGCACACGCAGTACCCTTTCCTAGACACATACACAAACACACACACACACACACACACACACACACACACACACACACACACACAGAGCATGGATGCAGTACTGCTAACTAATGTAAATTGTTATTCAAATTCTAGCTGTTTCTCACAGTGACTTTTTTTTTCTACTCCAGGACCCTACATTGTATTTTGATGTCCTATCTTCTTATTAACATCTATTCAGTGGCAAATGTTCATCTATTTTTCTTTCTTTCTTTCTTTCTTTCTTTCTTTCTTTCTTTCTTTCTTTCTTTCTTTCTCTCTCTCTCTCTCTCTTTCTCTCAATTCTTTGTTTTGTCTCATAGTCTTGATATCTCTCAATCAAATGCATGTGTTGATTATTATTTTATAGCGTCACTTGATTTATGTTCGTCTTTTTTCCCTTTCAACTGGACTGGGAACACCATACAAGTGACATGTTCTTCTCTTTCATCATTTTAGATACTTGACTCAACATGACTTATCTCTGGGGAGGAGCCTTGGCTCTAGGTGGACTGAAGGCTCATCTCTCTTAGGTTTGTAAGGTGACACCTGATCCCCAAATGATGGCATGAGAAGGTGGGGCCTTTGGAAGTTGATTAGGTCATGAAGGTGGAGTTCTCCTGAATGGAATTATGTCCTTAGCATGAGAGGACAGGATCATTCTCCCCTTCCATGGGGTGAGGATCCATCAAGAAGGTGCTGTGTGTGAATAAGAAACAGCCTTCACCAGATACCAAACTGACCAGTGACTTGATTGTGGTCTTTCGAACCTCTAGAACTGTGAATAAGTAAACTTTGTTTTGCTTTCAATTACACAGTTTGCGGGATTTTGTTATGTATGGCTGCCTTCCTGGACTAAGAAGATAGGCTCATGTTTTGGAGGACAGAGACTCAAAGGATTTGTGGACATATGAAAACCATGATTGTGGTTTGTAAACATTTTGAAAAAACACTGCACAACTGTGCAAGCCTCCTTTGCTCAAGACTTTCCACGGGAGTGTGAACCTTCACTCCGGAGGAGGCTGGGGATCACAGACTTGTGATTCCTGCTTCTTCCAAGGCATTCACTCATGCCTGTGGCTCCGGGTCCACGGGACCTTGGTCCTTTGCTGGTGCCTCTTCCATGCCTTCTAAGGAAAGTTAGACCCTGTTCAGAGTCCCGTCTCCTTCAGTAATCTTCGTTATGAGGCATTCTCCAGACCAGGGATTTTTAAACTTTTTCTGTTTGTGAATTTTCTACTGTTCTGGATGTATGGTATTATCATGATTTTTAAAGTGAATTGTTCCCACAAACTCATGTGTCCGACTCTTTGGTCCACAGCTGATGGTGCTGTTTAGGAAACTTAAGGAATCCTAGGAAGAAGCAGTACAGGTTTTTGTCATGGATTTTGGCTGCCTTCCAAAAACTGACAGTAAGACCCTATTACTGATGATATAGCACACATAAATCACAGGACGTGGACCAAAAAAACACCAGCTGTAACGGGTCTGGAAGTTTCCTTCTGGGTGGATGGCTTACACATAGTGCACAGAGAATACTATGGAAGCTACTGGAGGAGAAAAACAATCAGAAGTCTCATCATTCTGTGAAATCTACAAGTTGTAACAATCACCATGGAAATAGATGACCAGGTGCAATAGTGGCATGAATATTAAGGAGGCAACCAACAGTTTTCTGATCTTATTTAAGGCCCACTTTTCAGACTAGAACACATTCCTCCTAATGTAAACTAAAACAAGACCCTACAAAAAGAGGGACATAGGTCCCAGGGGATGAGCAGACTATAAATGTTTAGCTAGGGAGAGAGTATACCCCTGCTTTGTACCTGCACATTTACCAGTTATTAGACCCATATAATGGAAGAACACTCAGTACTCAACCTAGAAACCTTTTACAACAAAAGGATTTTATTACAAGAAGCACAATCCACCAAAAATGAAGAAAATATGTGACTATGGACTGCTTTGCCTAAATACTGCATATATGCCTCACCCACCCCCGAAGCTCAGGGAACATTATAGAAGAGGGGGTGGTAAGAACATGAAGTGAGACTGTGGTGGGCCATTTTCTCCTGGACATGACAAGATTGTGATATAAAAGATTTTGTGATATGTATATCTCACCATGAAGCAGAAAGATCTTGAGAAGCTCCACACCTCTCTGAGAGTCTGATGAGGACTAACGCTGATGGGGAAGAAAAGTAGTATGCTTTTGTTAATGTCGTACCCACTGATCTATGATGCTTGCTAGAGCATAAATCATGTCAGGCATATGTCATCAAAGACAGACTAGATGAAACATAGCAGGCCACATAAATGAAAAGATTTGAAAATAGGAGGGAGTCTGGCAGGGGAGATGCAGGATTGTAAAGAGGAAAAGAGAAGGATGGGATTTGGGACTAAAGGGTAAAAATATTATAAATTCACTATATTTATGTATACAACATTAAAAAATCAAAGAGAACAAAAAGGAATCTTAGGAAATAAGCTGTCACTGGAGGAAATGTATTAATGAAGGATTGTGGGTTGAGATTTGATAGCTGGACCTCACCTCTCTCTCTCACTTTCTTCCTCTTTCTCTTTCCCTGTCATCCTCCCTCCTAATAACTATGGTAATGTGACCCTGTCTTCTACTTCATGCTTGCCACCATGAGATCCACATGAATAGAGTCTTCATAATAGACTTCATCCCTTCTGAAATTGTAAGCCAGACAATAAACCTCTTTCTTCCTTAAGTTGTTTGAGTCACAACATTTTATCATAACAACATAATAACTGCAGCACGATTTTTGTATTGAGAAATGGGATGTTGCTTTGAGACTAAGAGGGGTCTAGAAAATATACAAACTAAACATGCACTGGTAATAATCATATTTTGAAACAGTTCTTTGGTATACCTATATTTTATTGTTTATTAAAATTTGCATACTAATGGGATAAATGTGCTTACTTTTTTACATGAAGGATTAAATCTTGGCTTAATATCTGATACCACATTGGACAAAATATTTTCAAGTTTTTCTGGATTGATTGATAGTTTGATTTTATAATTGACAATGCAGAGATCACCACTTCATGTAAATGGGTAGTATAAAATAGCAGAACTCTGTGTAGTGGCAGAAAGTGTTGAAAATTCTACTCTAATATCAAGTCAACATTCATTTATGACTTATTTAAAGTGTGCAATTCAAATTCTAATCTTTAAAACCGAACATTACAGTTTACTGTGTTGACTTCTGGGCAAGGCTGAAAATCTGAGTTTGGTCCCCAGAATCCATGTATAATGTGAGATATGGTGGTATACATCTGTAATGCCAACAAGATAGGCAAGGAAGATGGGAGAATCTCCCAGAACTCCCAGTTCAGCTAGTGTGGAGTGCACAGAGTAGCAAGAACAAGACAGACCCTGCCTTAAGAAAGTGGAAGGAAGAGAAAGGCTTACAAATGACCCCCGCATGTGCACTGTGGCACAAGCATCTCACGCATGCACACACACTGATAATAATAATAAATAAAACATAGAAAATAAAATCAAATATTCTGACACATTTGTGAGCCAAAGATACACTAATTTGATTTTAATTTTTTTTTTTTTACTGATATTTCTTGGCAAGTAAAGTCCTTGCTGTTTGTTGCAGTTACTCTTTTTGCTACTGTGAGACAACACTCACACAACAAGTTTCAGGGAGAAAGGGAGATTTATTTGGCCTATAGTTTCAGAAGGCATATAGCACATTATGACAATAAAGGCATGGTGGATGGCAGAGACTGCAGACATCTAAGGTGACAGAAGTCATCATGGGGGTTGTCATGATTTGAAATGGGTCCCCCACAGTCTCATGTGTTTGGGAAAGTCATGGCATCTTTGAGAGGTAGAGTCTGGTAGAGGAAGTCGGTCATAGGGGGTAGGCCTTGAATCCCACCCTACCTCCTGGAGGAGTCTGCTTTGTAGCAAGCAGTCTTGTAGCTCTTAGCCTCCAAGATGTCTGCAGTGACCTAGACCTTTTCCAGCTTCTGCCAGCCAGCCATGCCGCCTCTGCCATGAAAGACTGTGTCTCCCCTCTGGAACTATGAGCTGCATAGGTATCCTTTTTCCCTTAAGTTGTTCGACTTTGAATGCTCTCTCATAGCAACAGTAAATGTAACCATTACAGAAATTGGTACTGAGAAATGGAGTATTGCTGTGGGATTAAGAGCACCTGGTACCACAATGTGAAGTATTTGCAAGTTGAGAGAAATTGAGAGAAATTGGTATCAGAGAAGTGTTTGAGACTAAGAAAATCTGGTACCAAAAAGTGAAGCTGTTTGTGAAGCTGAGAGAAGTTGGCACTCAGCAGTATGGCCAATGCTGTGATGTGGCTAGTGTGCCTCTGGAACTATTCGTTGGGAGAAATATGGAGAACTGGGAAAGTCTTTGGATTTTTGCTGGGAAAGTCTTTGCATCTTGGCAATGGGGTCAAATGGTCTTTACTTGTGAGAGCTCAGAGGGGAGCAATCCTGTGAGAGATGCAAGCAGTGGAAGCCCCAGCTTGTGATGGTCCAGAGGGGAACACAGATTGTGTTTGGAACTGGGTGAGTGACAAATGGAGCCATGTATTGGCAGAAAGTTTAGCGAAGTTTTGCCTTCATTCCAAAAGCTTCCCTAAAGTTAAACTGGAGTATTTGGCAGAGGAAATTTCAAGGCAATGTAGTCTTGATAATATGACATGGCTACTTTTTAGTTGTCTTCAGAGTTATGAAAAAGAGCAAGGAAGATGCAGAAATTGTAACATCTGATGATGAAAAATGCAATGGCAAATTTAAAGAGTTAAACCAGGAAGAAGCAGAGAACTAAATGTTGGTTGTTAAAGAGATTAGCTCCATTAGTAAATCAAAGCCTGGTCTCAATTAGCATATTAGGAGAGGCCCTAGTGCAAATTCTTTTGGAAGGAATAAGCTAAAGGGTGGATTTCCAAAGAAAAGGTCTGTCCCCCCTAAAAGCAACCACCCAAGAGAAAAAGATATTTTTCCTACAGTTAGCACATAGAAGCTGAATCAACTATGATTCAAGGGAGGCCAATCACTAACCAAAGATAACAGCAAAACTTGGCAAAGTCATCCATGTTGTTCTGGTTTTAGAGGCATCAAAGATGTAAGAGAAAGGAAATCATGGATCCCTCCTTCAAGGTTTCAGAGAATGGCAGAATCCAGGCACCATGGGGCAGAAAGTCTGTAGTTTAGAAGCCAAGAAGGGCAGTTGGTGCTGTAGAGTTAAAGCCTGGTTTGCCATTGAGAAGTGAAAATGTTAGAGATGCCAGAGGCACATGGGACATCTGCAAAGAAGAACTGTATATCCTGGGAGAAGCCAGCCCAAGAGAGTGATGTGTTCTGTGGGCAGCTGTGTTGGAGGGGTGAAACTGAAGCCCTTTGGAACTGAGATGATTTCCACAAGAGGCTCAACTATTGGACTTGGAGCTGTAGGATTTGGAGTTTGTCTTGCTGGTTTTAGATCTTGTTATGGACCGATCTTTCCAGATACAACCCCATTCCTCCTTTTGGAATGGGAATGTTTATTCTGTGTCACTCTATGTTGCAAGTATGTAACTTGTCTTTTGAATTTATAGGAGGATTTGGACTCTGGACTTTTGAATTGTGTTGGGACTACTGATGTAGTCTATGAAAACTTTTAAAGTTGGACTGAGCATGGTTTGTATAATGAGATGTTAATGAGCTTGGGGGCCAGGGGTGGTGCCATGGAGACATAAACTGGAAGCATAAATGTTCCTCATGTGTTTTGGAAGATTATAGCATCTTTGAGAGGTAGAACCTTGCTGGAGGAAGGCAGTCACAGAGGATGGGCCTTGAGGTAGATTAGTTCCATTCTATCTCCTGGAGGAGTATGCTTTGCAGCAAGTAGTCTTGTAGTTCCCAGTCTCCAAGATGTTTGCAGTGACTAAGTCTCCCTCCAGCTTTTGCCATTGGCCATGCCGCCTCTGTCATAAAAGACTCTATCTTCCCCTCTGGAACTATAAGCTGAATAAATCTCCCTTTTCTCCCTTAAATTGTTTGAATTTGAATGCTCTCTCACAGCAAAAGAAAAGAGTAACTATTACAGAAGTAGAGAGAGCCAGCAGCAAAATTATTAAGAGCAGACTGCTAGGAGATGCAGGGTGGGGCTATCAGAACCGCAAAATCTGCCTCCTGTGGCCTGCTTTCCTCCTGCAAGGCTCCAACTCCTAAAGGTTCAATGACCTTAGCAAAAATTAACAGTTAAGGCTTTAAACACATGAGCCTGTGGGGGACCACTCATATCCAAACCATGACATTGTCCAAAATCAAGCCATTTTGTTTCTGTAAGAGTAGAAATCTTATATGTACGGTTAAAAGCTCTGAAATGGAAGCACACAATATTCATGAATCTAGGACAAGGTGCTTCAGGCATTGTGTACAATGTGATAGAATGTGTTCAGTACCAAGGTTATACTGGTGAGTGCCACCCCAAACACTATGTATTAATTACCCATCTATTTTTTTTTTCTAAATGGATCTTTGGTTCTTGCATGTTCAAAAACTTTTTACTATTGCAAAATTTTTCATAATCCCTATGTGCAGTTAAATGACCCCATATAGGGTCACAGTGCCCAGTTTAAGAAGCTTGGCTATAACCTTGAGACTGGGAAGAACATGATCCAGACACTAGTTTCAGCAGGTCTCTAGCTTAGAGTAAATGGTTCTGGGTTTGGAAAGAGCCCCCATGCTTCCCTGTGGTGGGCTGTGATACTCTGACATTTGAAAGAGTAAACTTCGGTTTGTGAGATAACTGTTAGATCCTATATTTGTTATCCTTTTTCTTTGGCAAATATGTAATTCAGGAATGTCAGCACAGAGGAAAAGGAGACTGACCAAGGTTCAAGGGGCAGTGTGAGGAGGCAAAGCACTCATTCAGTCAGTTGTTGAGTTTTCAGAATCTGCTCTGTGCCAAAGACTGTTGTAAACCCAATATGAGAAGATAAAGGGGGAACATACACATCTCTGCCCTTGTGATTCTTGCATTTTGTAGGATGTCAGAAATGACATGGTGAAACAATGAGGAGTACTTAACAACATTCCCAGGCATTCTGACTATACGCACATGGGAGAAGGAAGAGAGATGAAAGGGAAAAATGATGGGCCAAGCCTGGGACATTTGGCTTTTAGAAGAATTTTGTGAGCCATTGAGGCTAAGATGCCCATTTGAGTACATGAGACATTCTTGAAAATATGCAAATGACGGTGCCTGGAGACATACTAACAATGGGTAAAACCACCTGGGAAAATAGAGAAGTGGAGCTCAGACTGAACAGATGGATGTGAAAACCATCTAAACTATCTGGAGGGCTTTGTTAAACTCTTCCTTGTAATTGTGTCTTTAATTCAGATATTGAGAAATTTTGAAATACTCCACAGGGCCTTTCCCTCATCCAAGAAACACTACCAGTGGGATGTGCAGATAAAGGAAGTTGTATATACACTGAAGGAACATGAAAGAGGTTGATTGACAGTTACTGTACAATAGAAGAGGCTCAGAGTAAAGTCACTGCAGCTTTGCGAAATTGGACAAGTGCGTGGCATATCACACAATGTGCTACATCACCTCATTTAATAACCTTGCTTCTCTGAAGTTTAATTTCCAAATCCCTAAAACCAGAGATTGGACCCGGCCCATGGTTGAGTAGCCAGCAGCATCTCCTGAAAGCTTGTTGGAAGTGGAAATTCTTGGGTCCCTTCCTAACTTGCTGTAGAAACTCAAGGCAGGCCCAACAGTCTGTCATTACAAGTCTTTCAGGCAGTTCTGGTGATCCCCAAAGTTTGAGACCAACTGGCATGGATGAATTTGAATCTCTTACTTTGATGTAAACTGGCAGACCTGTCCAACCTTTTGACATTTTGACAGGATGTGTCATCTACACAGTTCATGCTGAGGAGCAGCGCAATTGAGATCCAAAAAGATCTCGCACTATGTTTTAAGTAGGTTTGCTATTTTGTGTTGGGCTAACCATCCTGGCATACACAGAACTCACTAACTGTGAGTTGACATGCCTGTCAACGGATGATGTCCCATGCTACATTCTTGCACTGGCAGAGTTCAGTTTGATTATTAGTCTCCTCCAATCAGCCAAATGAGCTTTGGTAAGTTGATTTACCTTTGTAGCAGGAGGAGGATGGGCGTGAATATATACATGTGCATGGCTCTGTGTATGTGTGCGTGTCTGTATGGCAGATGCGTGTGTGCGTGTGTGTGCGTGCATGATTATAGTGCCGGGAAGTTGTAGTGGGGATTTATAGTCTTCTGGCTTACTTTCTTGGACACAGTAGTGAGAAGCCAGCTTGAGTTGATAAAAGCAGCAGTTATGCTTCTCAAACTCCGGCTCTCAGTGAGCACATAAGGCTTCCTTTCACATTGACCTTCTGTAGCACGACTACACTTAGCAGTAAAACTGCGCCTGGAAGTTGGTTGCCTGCTTATCACTCTGCTAGAGTGCCAAAACTTCTATCTCCATCTCTGGCACCTGTGTTTGCTTGGGTTCACAAGCTATTTCCTGGAAGACATGGCTGAGAAAGGCTCCTAGCCTGGGTCGCCCTCTGTTAAGTCTAGAATGAGTCCTATGTCTTTGCTCTATCCCTCCCAATAAGCTGATCCCAATTTATGAAGCAAAATTAGATGACAGCTAGAGGTAGATCTGCCCCTAACACTGTGCACGGAGCACCAGAACCTGCATGGCATGTACAGAAAACCTTACACAGGAACTGAGGAGATGGTTCGGGGGTATAGTCCGTCTGTGCAAACATGAGGATCTGAGTTTAGGTACCTATGTACACCTGAAAACCTAGCACAGTGTGTCTGTAACCCATTGCTGGGGGGTGGAGACGGGCAGATCCCAGGGGCTAGCTTGTCATCCAGTCTACCTGAAATGGTGCGCTCCACGTTCAGGGAGAGACCTTGTCTCAAAAATTAAGGCAGAGCACTGTTCCAATTCGCCTACATGGTTGCTGATAAATGACCATCAAATGGCTTAAGTGAACAAGGTAGTCCAGTTACGATCTGTCCAGTTTGACGGGACAGCACGCACCAACACCAGGGCTGAGGAAACTAGCCATACCATCACCACATAACGGCTAAGAGATGGACAATCCTTACTTGCCGCCTTCATCTTTCACAACTGTTAGAGCTAATAGTTTCTATCACTTTACTTTGATAAATACATAATATCCTTTTATAATGATACGAAAGATCAAACTCAAGTCCTTGCTTCCAGGCTTCTGAATTTGCACTTTGAGAAGAAGGGATATAGAGAAATGCCGCCACCTCCCATCCCTGTCTGAAGGGTATTCACAGGCACAGGCACCCACGGATGCCCCAGCCCACACCCTAGCTCTGTCAACCACACTCTGGAACGATCAATTACATTGTAGAATTACATTCTGCCATGGGCGACTTCAAAGGGAAGCTGGACATTGACAGAAATTGGCTGCCTCACAAAAAGAGGCCCACTGACCTCCTGCTCCTCAGACTGAAGCATCCTCCATCCCAGGCTGACTAGAACAAACAGTGCTCTGTGTTTAAATCCACATCTTCACTGCTGCCTGAAGGCATTAACTTGGAAGTAACGTCTGGGTGGGTGCTGCGTCTTAGTGATAGATTCACAGTACTTATTCTGTAATGCAGTAATGCCACTTCAGTAATTTAGCACGCTTCAAAAAGATGGAAATGTGGTTTTATCTTTTTATTCAGAGTATTCTGACTATTTTTAGTAAGTCTGGGCATTCTGCATTGCATCAGTGAATAGAGCTTAGCTCGTTCCATGAAAATCAACTAACTGAGAAGTTTACAATGTCTTTCTGTCAAAGATGACATTTTTGTTTGTATTTTGAGGTGTTTTTATGAATTGGATTAAAAAAGTAATTGAATCTGAAATTAATTTTGCTCACAAAGTTGAACTATTTTATGAAGTGAAAATTGTCCAAATTATTCAGAAGTTTCTAATGTAAAAAAAAAATAGCCTGATAAGTTTAGAATCCTTTCAAGGACAGAAACTCAAGAATCCAGCAAGAAACACAGCTGTCATTTTTTAATTTTTATTTTCTCTTTAGAAGTACAGGTCTTCGTTTATGAGAACACAGCTTCAGAACATGTTTTGTAAGTACATTATACTCATTTTAAACAGTGAAGTTCTTCAAAACTTTTCATCATTTGTAATCATTACTGACACATGAATATTGTTTTTGATGTAACTGTTTAAATCTTCTTTGTCCCACACATAAGAGCGACCTCTACTTAGACTTTTTTTCTTTTTGTGATTTTGAGGAGATAGTAGAATTTTTTTCTAATAGATAAGATTCCAGAAGAATCCAGAGTTTTAGCCATTGTCATAATTCTTTTGCTCCATGGCATTGTTTTGGTACCTACAGGTTTGTGTTCCTAAGCTTTGAGTCTGGACTTTGCTCTGTTGACTGAGGGATTGTAGAGATGAGAAGGAAGTCTTTGTTGTAGCTGGAAAGAGTTAGGGGAGGGATGTCTGTGGTCCTTTCATCCCTGTTAAGACCATCTGCGTCCATCTCCCTATCTCTAAGGCTGATATCACACTGTGTGTGTCTACTTTGCCTGATGGCCTGACTAGTTTTTCTGGGCTTATCATACTTTCCTGATTGGGGTTTCTCTCCAGCCCAGGGATAGCATCAGTTGCTGCCTAACTCCTGCCCCTCTGGACCATCTCAAGTCAGCACAGTATCTATATACAAACAATGTGCTTATTCTGTGATACATCATTGAAGAGCACTGGCTGATAGCCCTACCCTGAAGGATACTTCAGGAAAAATGCACAGAGGAAGGACTGCTGTGCTGGAATTGCAGATGCTGCTTGGGAAGTCTCTGGGTCCTTTTACTCACAGTTAGTGTGCCCCCCTCCTGGACAGGAGTTCTACAGCTCCCACCACAGGCCCACCAGCCACGCTGCATTCAACTGCTTTTTGGAAAGGGGAGAAAGATGCACTGCTAACACATTCTCCGTAAGAGGGAAACCCTTGTGGTGGGGATGACAACAAGATGACCACTATGTTCAGCCCTGGGCTGTTAGCAATACTGCATCGAGTTCAGGAGGAGACGGGGGAGTTCTGAAGCTTCCCCAAAGAAAGGCGGGTGGAGACAGTGTGACTAAATTCTGAAGCCATATGGCTGGTGACGGCACTCAGTAGGAACACAGAGGCTGGAAGAGGATGTGCTGGCCAGACTCAGTCTGATCTCCAAGTCCTCTTGTCACTGATCTAGGGGCCTGCTGCTGCGATGCAGAGGGTTGGCTGGCCCAAACGGGAGAGGAGAGAGGCAGCCGCCACGCACATGCGCAGAAGTGGGTGGCAAGGAGGGCATCAGGGGAGCTGAAAAGGGAAAGTGGCACAGAACCAAGAAGCACACGGGCCTGAGTGTCACTGTGTCCGCTCCGTGCCTGTGATAAGCTCTCAGAGCCATCACCGTCACACCCCCGCTACTTCATCTGAAAACTGGGAATTAAAAGAAAATTAAGAGGAAACAATGATTGCCCTGTTTCCAATCCTGTGATCACAAGGATCAGTCAACTTCCAGCAAACATGGTGATCGCCGAAGGAATGTTGGCCAGATGGTGACAAAGTGGACCAGCCAGCAGGAGAAAGGAACCAGAGAGGCTAGTGATGACGCTGTGGGAACATAAATGCGCATGGGCAAGGATCAGGAGAGTCAGAAACCAGGAGAGATGGTTCTAGCCAGGGGAGAAGGTTGAAGCTGAACTGCCTAATAGTTTAAGTGCTTTAAAATGACCAGAGGCATTTATTTATAAAACACCAGCCCAGACTTGCATGTGAAGGCCCATTACCACCAGAATCGTTATCTCTGGAAAGGAGGAAGGAAAGGTAAGGGACAGAACATGGCGTTTTAGCTGTATGTATTCATCTTTTTAAATATCATAAAGTAATACAAATTGTAGTGCTATGTAAATGTTAATTATTTGGAGAAAGAAAGAAAATCATCTTCTGGTTGGTATGCAGGAGCAGGTGGCGTGTGTAAAGACAGTCTACTGGAAGCACTGGATTTCCCACCAGCTACACTGCAGAATTTTCATGAGGACAGAGGGTCCCTAGTCATGGACCCTCTTCCCCTACTCCCATGGACACCTGATCCTGCCATCCTCCTGCCTTCGCTCCCCTGCTGACGCTCCTCTGCTTCCTGCCAGGATGAGGGACCCAAGGGCTTACCTGTAAGACCTCATTCAGAGTCAGAGCTGCTTTAGAGAATTTACCACACTGAGTATTAAAATGTGCAAGTTCTGGACCTTGCTTGTGGCCGGACACCGAGTAGGGATTTGCTGGGGCTTCTCGCTCTGCGTCCCTTCCAGCCAGCTATGAGGCAAAAGCTGCAACCCTGAGCCATCTCTCTAACCCCCGCAAAAATCCTTTTGAAAGGGACTTCTTTGTTCAAATATGAGAATGAACAAAGATAATATTTTGGAAGACTTAAATTGCAAAATATGAGACAGCAAATCGTCCTTAATCTCAGCTGCCAAAATGTCACAATTAGCCTTTTTCTCTTGTCTTCAAGTTCTTTTTTAAATGAATATATAATATGACTCTAATAAGACTATCATTGGCAATTGGACACACTTTATATTATTTATCACTGCATCCTAATTATGTTAACGGAATGAAGAAGGAATGACCAGTTCCTTGTTCTTTATACAAGCTTTTCAGTTTGAAGGAAATTCAGGTTTATGGAATAGTTACACAGGTAGCAGAGAGAATTCCTTTGCATCTTTCATTCAGTTTCTCTTCATATTACTCTCAACACTATGATACACCCATTAAATCTAACTTTAGTCAGCAGCAGTGCAATATTTATCAGCAAAGCTACAGACTTTGTCTGAATTTTACTGGTTTCCCTAAAGATATCTTTTTCTACCCCAAGATCCAATCTAAGGCAGCACATATGTTTAATGGAATAGCATGTTTGGAGTTCGTACAGCAGTCTATCTGGATGATGTAGCATTTTCAATCTGGCCATTGTCCTGTTTCTATGTATTTCGATTGTTCCAGTGCCTCCTAGCCTTCTCCTCCTAAGATTCCACCCTCAAGCAAGCTGATCACACTTCTGAAAGCCAAAGGTCAGGAACAGATCGATGTATGGTGATGGCTCTCAAAGTAATAGCCAAATGGTCATCCAGGATGCTCACATATTCATTTATTCTCCTAAGTGATGTTTGGAAAGCAGCACATTCATTTGCTCTTGTCAGCCTTAGTTACTCTCACTTAAACATTTTAGCCTTATTTAATAGGTAAAAACATTTTGATGTGTGTGTGTGTGTGTGTGTGTGTGTGTGTGTGTGTGTGTAAGAAGGCAGTTGAGTGTGTGCGCCTATGGAGGACCAAGGATGACATTGGGAATCATCCTGGATTGCTCTACCTCCTTACCTTGCTCTGGGGTTTCCAAGGCTCTGCATTTCAGGATTAAAACATTGAAGGATTCAGCCATATCTACCTGGCATTCTTACATGAGATCTTGAGGATCAGAAGTCAAGTCCTTTTGCTTGTGATACAAAGGCTTTAACCCCTAAGCCATCTTCCCAGCCCCAATTTTTTGATTTTTTTAAAAAAACTATTTCTTCTTAATTCACAGATTCAAATTTTTTCCATGTGTTTACTAGCTATACTTCATATCTTATTTACTAGGGTCTCAGTATGTTTTATTAATATTTATGAACTTCGTATAAAGCTATCCCACAGCCTGTCATTTAACAGCAATTATTTACTCCTCAATTCTGCTGTTTTGAATTTCCCTTTTGTAATCTTGGAAGCGCATCATGAAAGTTTCATGATTTAGAGCCACTGGTTTTTCTCTTGATTTATTTTTTAACCTTTTTTAGGCTTAGAAACATTCCTCCACCAAATGGGAAAATCATCTGACTTTCAAATCCAGTTGCTTTCTCTAATTTGATTTTCCGCAAACATCTATCTGGAATATTTTGATGTTTGGTCCTGTTATCTGGTACAGCCACCTCTCATGTACCAGCTGCAGATGGACAGACACCTTACCTTCAGGGGTTGTATAAAAGCCACCTGTGTATTTCCAGCTGACCGGGTGGCGCATGCATGGTCCTGGAGGTGACCCCAGCTGGAATTTCCTGAATCATCAAGGGCCCTTCCTTACCATGTACATTGAGCTGTAGAACTGCGATGCCTGTGTAGGGAAGAGTGGCTGCTGTTTCCTCAACTGGGGACATTTTCATAGTCCCCATTTTCTGACTTCAACAAGCTGTGCCAGGTGTGTCTTTCCTGCATGCCACCAAAATGTTACATACTGCTCCACAGAAATGCTTCCAGAGCCCGCTGTAGTGTCTTGCTAATTGTCGGTGGCATTGTATCTCCAATACTGTGATCTCATGGGCTGACCCAACTCCTTCTGCATATAGGCAACTTAATTTGTATTTGCTCAGTGTGTGAAAGAGCAAAGAAATAAGTAGAAAAGACAATGAAATACGAGTCACACCAATATTCCAACAAGTTTGACTTAAATGCTTTCCAGAGAATAAGGAAGCAAGGACAGCATACTAGAATTTATATTATGATATCAGTATATCATGGACTCACTAGATTAATTTTTTTCTGATCCATTTCACATTCCTTGTAGGAATCATTATGTAATGCAGAGGCTGGAAAACAAAAACAAACACACGAAACAAAAAACAAGTGACAAAACCCCGACATTGCCCTACATTCTAGATGCCACCTAGGAACCACCAGATAAATTCATGGATGAGAAGGAAGGAGAGAGGCAGAGGCCACTTTCCTGTTGTTTTTCAGCTGAGTAAGACCATCTAGAGCTCAGAATTTCAGAGTCCATCACCAGCATGGGAGACCACCACACAGTTGTGGGGCGGTAACAGCTGAGAGAGGTTGAAGGCCGAGACTTCTTGTTTCTGAATTTCTTCTATAGAGTGGCCTTCCATCTCTCTTTCTCTCCCTCCTACTGTCCCTCCTTCCTTTCTTCTTAACCTTCTTTCTATCACTTATGAATGTATGTATGTATGTATGTATGTATGTATGTGTGTGTGTATGTGTGTATGTATCCATCCATCCATCCCTCTCTATCTATCTATCTATCTGTCTGTCTGTCTGTCGTCTGTCTATCTCTTTGTCTGTCTGTCTCGAATTATCAATATCTGTTATCTGTCTACCAAAACAGGCAATGGAAACTCTATACTACATTCCTCTTATCAGTCTACCAATTTATATATTATCTCTTTATTTAAAATATCTAGAATGTTTTCTAGTTCTTGTGTGAAACTATTGTAGAAACACAAGTGGACTAATTAGTATGAAGCAGTTTGCCTCATTCAACTGTAACTTTTCGCAGCACATTTGAAGGGAATGTTTTTTCCCCCTAGGCCTATCGGTATAGCTTTGCTACTGCTTGTTTTAAGGTTCTGTGAGGGACTGATAAACGACTATGTTTCTCCCCACTTCCAGCCACCTTTGAGGTTGTCGAAGCATAGACCATTCAACTCAGCAACAAAGCTATTCATTAGTAGGTGGCAACACAAACAGATCCAATCACAAAACTACGTGGAGAAAATATGGTGAAAGAATGGCTTCAGTATATCAAGAATTCTTATAAACCACTGAAAATAAACTATCTGAAAAACACAAAAGCAGAGAAATAAAAATTGCCTGAGAAAGTATAAAAATAAATGTTTCTCATCAAATTACAAAACTGTTTTAAGACTCAAGTGTTTTAGGGTATGGAGGCAGCTCAGTGGCATAGTGCTTGCTTTGCCTGTACAAGGCCCAGGTTTAATCCCCATCAATGCCAAGGGGTGAAAGGAAGGTCAACTTTTTCATAGCAGTTTTTGATTCATTGCAAAACTGAGAGGAAGGCAGAGATTTCCCATGCACCCCTACCTGTACACATGTACAGACTTCCTGTTACGAATCATCATAACATCGGAGATGTACAGTTACAATGGCCAATCTCCAGCTAACTCTCGGTTGTCACCCAATGTCCATCCTTTATGTTAGGATTCATGCTTACAGTGTCCATTATGTGATTACCTATGATAGATAAGTAATGATGCATAGATATCATCATAGTATCATCTTGTGATGGCTAATCTCGATTGCCACCTGGCCGGATTGGGTTGTGCCTAGGACATCTATTTGTATGTTTGTGAAGTTTTTCCAAAGAGGATTAAGTAAGGTATCCACCCTGAATATGGTGCACCAAAGGATGCCCAAAGGATGGTGGTCCAGATGCAAAAAAAAAGGGCAAGAAAAAGCCACTGGTACAAGTATTCTCTCTCTGCTTCCTGGTCGTCATGAAGTGAGCAGCTTTGCTTTTCCCCACTCTCTCACAATGGGATCTCTGAAATTAAAATCCTCTGAGTGTTCTCTCTCTCTCTCTCTCTCTAACAACTGCCAATATTTGTACTGTCTCTAGAATGCCATATAGCTGGATTCTATGCAACCTTGTTCAGATTGACTTCTTTTACATAGTAACTTTAAATTTTTTCATGTCTTTTCATGGTGTAATATCTCATTGTCCAGATTTACCATTTTATTTATCCATTTAATTACTGAAGGATATCTTAGTTACTTTCCAGCTTGACAGTTACAAATAAAGTGGCCATACATATACATTAACAGGGTTTTGTGTGAACACAAATTTTTGATGCTTTTAAATACCAAGAGATACAAAATGCTGGCTCATGTGGTAATATTGTATTTTTAAATAAGAAACCATCAAACTGTCTTCCAAAGTGGCTGGAATATTTTGCATTCCCATCAGCAATGAATGAGAATTGTTTCTTTTTTTTCTACCACTAAGTTATAGTCACAGCCCTCTTCTCTATTTTCTATTTTGAGATAGACCCTAATCTCCACAGACTGGTCAAAGCTCATTGTATAGTGGAAGCAGAACTCAGGCATGTGCTCCTCCTTCCTTAACTTCCTGAGTAATTGGGTTACAGTTGTACACTCCCATGCTTGGCCTGAATGAGACTTCTTGTTCCATGTTTTTGGCAGTGTTCTAAATTTTGCCCATTCTAATAGGCATATACTGAAATCTAATGGTATTTCAGTTTTCATTTTCTTGCTAACACCATGATGTTGACCATCTTTTCATATGCTTGTTTGACATCTATAGATCTTCTTTGATGGAGTATTTGTAGCCAATATTTCTATATATCATTTTTAATTGGATTGTTTACTTATAGTGGTGTATGTGTGTGTGTTTCTGTGTGTGTGTGTGTGTGTATGCGCGCCTCTGAAGAACCAAGGATAATACCAGGAATCATCCTGGACTGCTCTACCTCCTTATTGCTTTGTTTTGCTTTGGAGTTTCCCAGGCTCTGCCTTCCAGGGCCGCAATTGCTGGCCTCCATCACATCTGCCCATCATTTTTGCGTGGGATCTGGGGTTATGAAATCAGTTTCTTTTGCTTGAGAGGCAAAGTCTTTAATCTTTGAGCCATTTCCCTAGCCGACTTCTTGTCTTTGATTTTCGTGGTGATGCACTTTGCAGAGTAGAAATTCTGAAGTGATAAAACTCATACTTGGTAAGGTAAGCCCACGGTACTTATTTGAGCATTTCCATATACCGCAATTAGCTTGTAAGGTGATTAATTCTCTATATGTGAGTTTCTATGCATAAGTCTTTAAAATATTCATTCTCCTTTGTTAGTTTCGACAGGTGTGTGGGAGTGCCAATGTGACCTCCTAGGGACATTTGACAATGCCAAGATACCCTTTGCTTTTACAATTGCCTTGTAAAGTGCTGCTTTTACTTAGCAATGCAACCAAATGTCCTGCAGTGCCACCAGGCAGCCTCAAAGCAAACTGCTCAGCTCAAAATATCAATAGCACCACTGCTGAGAAGGTACAGGAAATCTGCTTTGAGGACTTACTCAAATGAACAGATTCACCTAAATACTCTTTCATTTAATCTTTCGAGGAATGCAAAGTCAGTAGCTAATAAAAATTGAAATAGGGTCTGGGGCGATGGCTCAATGAGGGATGTTCTTGCTGTGCAAGCGGGAGGATTGGGGTTTGGATCCCCAGAAACCACGTGCCAGATGGACCCTGCCTTCATCAATAAGCTGGAAAGTGATCAAAGAAGACACTTCAATGTTCACGTGAAGCATTCACACACATGTACCCACACATGCAAACACTCCACACATATAGACACATGTAAATAATTTATATTGAGATGTTTATGCCCCATAATTAAGTTGTCCATTCTAGACATATATCCAGTATAAAAGACATGCACATAAGAAGTCGTACAGCAGGACTGTTCGACATTTTGCCAAGTGAAGTTTTGGAAACATCCTCAATGCCTGTTAATATACTGTGCATTCCACACAGGAGAGTTTGGGCCGTGTGACCTCTGTCAACTCTTCCCATGATCCCACCCTCCTTTGGGATGTCTTTTGTTTTGCAGATAAGTTTGGTATAAAATCAACTCCTGGGACTTCTTTCATCCTGCATTTTAGGGTTTGGAAACTAGAAAGGACCAATCTCACTTCTGCTGCCCCTTTGTCGAATCTAAAGGAGGTCACATGGCCCAGCTTGGTCTATCCTATGGGACTTCTAGGTCTTGAACTAGGCAGAGGCAGAGCTATTACTGAAGATTAAGTTCCTGGGTGACACAGGTGTAGACATCTGTGAGAAGGAGGGATCTGCGTCTGGTCTCTCACTTCTCACTAAACGACAGAATCAAGCTTGGCCCATCAGAAAGCCTTGTGTCCTGTTACTGGAAGCAAAGGTGAGGTGAATAATTATAAAATACTCAGTAATTAATAAGAAGAAAAGCTGAGACACATCTGGAGACTTTTACAATTTGTATGTAATGTCACTGCAGTGTTATAAACAGCATTAACTGAGCAAGATTCTTGATTTTCCTGAATCATTAAAATAAATTGAAGTAACAAACATTTCAGTTGAGGGGAGGAGGGGAATGAACATTGGCCAATACCCCCAGCAGGTTTAAATTGGTCCCAGTTCAATAAACAGATACATTACATTTCTGTAAATTGCAAGCCATCCTAATTGATATGCTGCAGAATTTTATACAATAGTTAAAAGGAAAATACATCAGGACACATTGGTAAGTGGGAAATCAAACTATTGAACATTCATGTACCTAAGGGAGGTGTTCTGAGCTTTGATTATTTATCAGTCCCTGGGCTGAATGGGGACAGGCCTGGCTCCTGTCCTCTAGCAAATTATGGGAAATAAAGTGCCTAACAATAGTGGACTGGCATATAATGTTTATTGTGGCATGTATATGACATGGAAGTATTTGTACTCCTTAAAAATAATTATATTTTTAAACAAGAAAGGAGATCTCAAAAGGCACCACACTCCCTTGAGAGATTATTTCACATGAATGTGGTGTGGGGGAAGGGACACTACTTTCCTCAACAGTTTACACTGATATATCTCCCATGCTCCAGCAAGTGCCAGGCACATGCCAGTATATGCAACTCATGAAACTCAGTGGACCACACACAAAGGACATGAAAGCAGGAGGGAGAGTGGCTGGGAAGTAGAAGGATCACAGTAAGAAAAGGAGAGAGTGTGGGATTAGGTAATAAGGGGACAAAAATGACATAAATTCACTGTATTCGTATATGAAGCTATCAAAGAAAACAGTTTAAAAAAACTCAAAACGGAAAATTGTACAAGTAATAAAAATGGAAAAAGTGATTTTAATGATAGTAAATTAAGTAAAATAAGATGTAAAATTATGAAGAGGTATACAAATACACTAACTATATATTATGAAAAATATGTACCTATATAGATGCATACACATACAGAATGAGAAAAAATAATTTTAACTGTATGTGACCAAAAGAAGCTATACTAAAATTCCAACAGGACTCATTTCTGAATGATAGAATGACATGTTTTATATATTTTATTTTATTTATATAAAATTTGGCATCTAATACATGTTTTAAAATTATAAAATGTACTATGTAGAGTCATAAAGCTATCTAAGACAGTAAAACATTTGAGCAGCTTAAACTTCACTTTATTCTAACCATGTTTTAAAATGTTCCTCAACAAGGCCATACATCTGCCGCAAAAGCAGGTAGAAAACATACATACCAAACTCATGCTACGAGTAAGTAAAAGTTGGCCATCTTTGCTTTAATCCATCCCAAGTTCTTAGGAATAAGCTGTAGTGTTTGGTGAAAACCACCTTGAACTGCGATTTCACTTTGTTGGTCCCTGACAATTGCAAACAACGGAATAGGCAGAGGTGGTTTCTTTGGCTGATATCTCTGCCGGTGGCAGGTTGGGAGGCAGCAGTCAAATTCCAGTGAGATCACCTGAAACAGATGTGGTGCAGCTGAGGATGCGTCGCTATCTTTAAGTGTGCTGACCGTCTGTGAGTAACAACACTCGCTCAAGGTGTGAACATGCTCAAGGTGAGATGCATGGAGCTTCTAATATGATGTGTTTTGTTTGGGGCAGGCAAGGCAGGGCCTCCTCTTGACATCAAGCTGGGTGCACTGAACTGCACAGCCTTCAGTATCCAGTGGAAGATGCCGAGGCATTCTGGGAGTCCCATCATTGGGTACACGGTAAGTACAGGGATGTGGGGTTTCTGCAGTGGGTGTGTTGGGGGCTGTCCATGCTTCCTTTCCTTGCATCTCCTGTACAGGTTGAATATCCCTTATCGTCTTTGGATTGAGATTTCTGGAGTATTTGTTATGCATAATGAGTCATCTTGGGAGTAAGGTCCAAGTCAAAACGCAAAATCCATGTATGGTTCTTATCCACCTTATACACATAACTTGAAGTAATTTTATACAATATTTTTGTGATCTAGATTCTGACTATGACCCATCACGTGGATTTTTTTTAATGTTGGAATCGTATCAACATTCAGAATGTTTGAGACTGAAGCATCTTGGAGCTTGACTTTTGAGTTGGAGATGCCTCGCCTTTTATAGCGTTCTTGCATCAGTCCTCCCATGTCAAGTGCTGCTTATATCCATTTGTGAAGCTATAAGGGATGTTTTGAGGACATTTGGAAGGCAATCTGAGTTAAAGAATGCATAAGTGAAGCAGGGGAAGGAATTGAGGCTGCACAGGATATAAATGTGGTTGACCGTAGCCCACCAAAATGTTCTTTCAACAATGCTTTTTAGAAATGAGTCAACTTTGGGGGCTGGAGAGGTGGCTCAGAGGTAAGCCTCTGCCTTGCAGGCGGAAGGTCCTGAGTTCAGATCCTAGACCTCATGTATAGACACCAGGCAGAAGCAGGGGCGGCCTGCATTCCTGGTAGGGTGGAGCCTATGAATTCCAGGGCAGAGTAAACAAGGAGGAGGTGGAGGCCGTCCATGGTGGTTCCCGAATTTGCCTGTGGTTCTACACACACACACACACACACACACACACACACACACACACACATGCACACATGCACAATTGAATAAATAAAAAAATAATAATAGAAATGAGTCAACTTTGAGTCAAGACATTTCACACTTCCAAAATTTCTGGAATATTGAGAGAGGTAGTCACACCATGCTCACATTCTTATGGGGGGGGAGAGGCACTAATTCTTCTGGTTTCCTCTGGTCCCAAGTTTCTTTCTCACTGAGGGACAATTGCTGATGATTATGACTCATGATTTCTGATCTTCTCACAGTAGGGAAATCCATTTCTGCATTCATGTTGTCTCTAATGTGGAAAATGAATGACCAAGAGGGTCATGTTTAAGACCAAAGGAGAACTGAGTCTAGCTCTATCCATCCTACCTCACTGATCAGTCTTGCTCTCAGCCTGCGTGGACTTCCAACCTCCAAGAACCACTGATACTCATTCACAGGGACCTAGAGCTTGTAATGCAAGATGGCACAGCTAACAACCCATTTTAGCCTTTGTAAATGTGGTCCGAATCTCATGGATCCAGTCTCATCAGTGGTTCTGCTTCCTTTCAAGGTATTTTACTCGGAAGTCGGTGCCGATAAGTTCCTGAAGGAATGGTCACATAACGTGCCCATTGGCCAGGAAACCGCATTCACTGTGAGTATCTCCATTTGACACCGGGGCACTTGGCACCTCAGAGGGTTAAAAGATTTCTGAGTTGCTACATGTGCTGACACATATGCAATAACAAGAGTGCTTATGTTATAATTCCCTTATGTCTCCCAGAGTGCACTGCTTCTGTGACATGCAAGCCAGCTCGCTGGGAAGGCTTTGGAGGAAAGGGTCCTAGTGCAAATGCTTCCATCCTGGACTCACTCTGTCCCACCATGCGTAGCAACGGCCACCTTAGCCCTGCCTCTCATTCCTTTTGCATCAAGTTCAAGTCTGACTTTTGTTTCTAAATCTAAGTAAAGCTTTATAAATAAATATGACACACCTGTGCCTTGCTCAACTGTCTGGAGACACGATGCAGAAGAGAATGATGTCATTTGAAATGTACGTTCCAACGGTTGGAGTTGTTTGTTTTTCTTGCCCGAATCGGTGCCCTGTATGGTCTTCTCATTTTCTTTTCCGGTTCCTGACAGAGTGTCTTTCTGGGAACTTTCTGCCTTAGACATCTTCTGTTGCCTTTTCTTTATCCCTCTCCCCCTTTCCCGTTCTGCTGCTTCTTAAGCTCCTGGCTGGGAGCCCCTGAATTCTCACACCAACTCCCACAACACTGTCATGACATGGGTGGTGGCACTGTCTGCCACTCACGTTTAATAGATGCCCGCTGGAGGCGCCCCAGCCTGGCACCTATTTATCATCACTAGTATTTATTAAATGTGTGTCATGCCAGGCACTCTCCTTCCTGCTGTACATGATCTCATTACATTGATGGCAACGCTGAGACAGACAGTGAAGCACCTCCCGCAAATCACACACTAGGAAAATCCACGGATGGAACTGAGCCTTGGCCCCAGCTATTTTTACCAAAGCTCTCATGACCCCCAAAGAACTAGATGGTGCACATATGAGCTTGCTTATATATTTTTTTTCTTGTTTTTCATTTTTTTTTTATTTCAGCTCATACAAACTTATTAGGTACACCAGTTCCCTCCCTCCCTCCTCCTCCCCCCGTACCCCCTGCTCCCCCTCCCCACCCCTCTCCCTCCCCATCCCCCAGTGCCTCCCACCCCAATTCCCAGAGAGTCCTTTCTTGTGCATGTCTGATTTTCCTCTGGGCCCTCCTCTCCGATGACGTACAAGGACCCAGTGGCCTTTGCCGAACCCTTTCCCGTGTTCCCCTTAGGTATAGGAACACTGCTGTGGCTGCCAATTCTTTGCCTCCAAGGATCTTGGTGCCTTTAGCAGGTGCTAGACTTTGTGCAAAGTCCAATTATGATTGCTTCAGCCCTAACTAGTATAGAGTATCTTACATATCATTGCTCCTCCCATGCTTATGCTCTTACACTCTTACCGCCCCCTCTTCCGCAAAGTTCCCTGAGCTTCAAGATGGGGAGAGACTAAGCTGGCCTAGTTCTAGGTGGTTGATATAGAGTCTCTGAAGTTCTGGATTGTGGTTTGTTGATTTTCTTTTGCAGTTTTGCTGCTCCTGCAATGCCCTTCACTCCATTCTGCTGGGCATTGTATGTTACCCCTTTTTATCTGCCAGACTATATGCCCTCCTCTTCTGGTGAGATCACACCCCCTCAGTAGTAAATGGTCAGGAACAAGAGTCTGTGAACTTAATCAGATGCCTCATTACTTATTTGGGTCCTTGGTGGAGGCCTATTTTCCCTGCTGTAACATGGTCCCTTCTCTCCTTCTTTCTGGTGTGGCCCTCCTACCCCATCCCTCCTGTTCATAATCCTTGGAATTCCTGTCTCTAGGTGGGCTGGGTGGGTTTGGTACTAGGAGCCACCTATTAGGGAGTACATACGGCGCTTAATTTTCTGGGTCTGGGATACTTCACTTAATACAATTGTTTCTAATGACATCCATTTCCCGGCAAATTCCAGTAATTCATCATTTTTGATGGCTGAGTAGTACTCCATTGTATAGATGTACCACAGTTTCCTTATCCACTGGTCAACTGTTGGACATTTGGGCTGATTCCATGACTTTGCTATTGTAAACAGTGCTGCTATGAACATGGTCGTGCTTGTGCTATCGAGGCGAACCTCTGCTGTATGGGGGGTTATTCCCAAAAGTGGAATAGCAGGGTCATATGGCATTTCAATCTTTAATTTCTTTAAGAATCTCCAGACGGCTCGCCAGAGTGGCTGTATGAGCCTGCATTCCCACCAGCAATGTAGGAGAGTTCCCCTCTCTCCACATCCTCTCCAGCATTTGTCGTTGTTAGTATTGTGGATTTTTGCCATCCTGACCGGGGTGAGATGATATCTCAGGGAAGTTTTGATTTGCATTTCCCTGATGGCTAAAGAAGTGGAGCATTTTTTCAGATATTTGTTAGACATTTTAATTTCA
The DNA here is from genome assembly GCA_023101885.1 of Typhlomys cinereus. Classification (NCBI taxonomy): domain Eukaryota; kingdom Metazoa; phylum Chordata; class Mammalia; order Rodentia; family Platacanthomyidae; genus Typhlomys; species Typhlomys cinereus. The sequence goes on along the minus strand of JALPQD010000300.1, from coordinate 894,220 downwards.
TCCCTGGTAAAGTTTCTTTTAAGTTCCAGGGCCCATTTTTTAATTGGGCCATTGGTTTCCTTGGTGTTTAGTTTTCTAAGTTCTTTGTGCACTCTGGACAATAGAGCTCTATCAGATATGTGGTTAGTGAAGATTTTCTCCCATTCTGTGGGTTGCCTTTGAGCTCGCGTTACAATCTCTTTATCTGAACAGAAGCTCTTTAATTTCACAAGATCCCAACTGTTAAGAGTTGGTAGCAGTGACTGTGCCATTGGATGTCTGTTTAGGAACTGTTGGCCTAGTCCAATCAGCTCGAGGGAGTTCCCTATCCTTTCAACTATGGTTTTTATAGTCTCTGGCCTGATATCAAGGTCCTTGATCCATTTGGAATTAAGTCTTGTACATGGTGACAAGTACGGGTCCAGCTTTAATCTTCTGCATGTGGAGATCCAGTTTTGCCAGCACCATTTGTTGAAGATGCTGTTCTTTTTCCATTGGATTCTTTGGGCCCCTTTGTCAAAGACCAAATGGCTGTAACTTTGTGGGCTTATATCTGGGTCTTCAATCCTTATCCATTGATCTGTGTGTCTATTTTGGAGCCAATACCAGGCTGTTTTTATAACTATGGATTTGTAGTATAGACTAAGGTTTGGTATGGTTATACCTCCAGCTGTGTTTTTGTTACTCAGGATTGTTTTTGCTATCCTGGGTCTTTTGTGCCTCCATATGAACTTTGAGATTGTTTGGTCAACTTCTTTGAAGAATTGCTTTGGGATTTTGATTGGTATAGCATTGAATCTGTATATTGCCTTTGGTAGGATGGTCATTTTCACGATGTTGATTCTGCCAATCCAGGAACAAGGGAGGTCTTTCCACCTTCTGGTGTCTTCGGCTATTTCTTTCTTTAGGGTTTTAAAGTTTTCATTGTAAAGGTCTTTTACCTCCTTAGTTAGGTTTATACCAAGGTATTTCATTTTTTTAGGGGCTATAATAAATGGTATTGTTTCTCTCAAGGCTTTTTCACTTCTTTCATTCTGGGCATATAGGAAGGCCTCTGATTTTTGCACATTTATTTTGTATCCTGCCACCCTGCTGAACTTCTCAATTAGTTCCAGGAGCTTCCTGGTGGAGTTTTTGGGATCACTCAGGTATAAGATCATGTCATCTGCAAATAGGGATAGCTTGACTTCTTCCTTGCCGATTTGAATCCCTCTTATGTCCCTTTCTTGTCTTATGGCTTCAGCTAAGACTTCAAGTACAATATTGAATAGAAGTGTTGAGAGTGGACAGCCTTGTCTAGTTCCTGATCGAAGTGGGAATGCTTCCAATTGTTCCCCATTGAGCATAATCCTTGCTGTGGGCTTGTTGTATACAGCTTTTATTATATTGATAAAGGTTCCTTCCATTCCTACTGTCTCTAGCGTTTTGATCATAAAAGGCTGTTGGATCTTGTCAAAAGCTTTTTCTGCATCTATCGAGAGTATCATGTGGTCTTGGACTTTGGACTGGTTTATATGATGAATTACATTTATTGATTTGCGTATGTTGAACCAACCTTGTGTGCCGGGGATGAAGCCTACTTGGTCCCCATGAATGATCTTTTTAATATGTTTTTGAATCCGATTTGCTAAGACTTTGTTGAGAATCTTTGCGTCTGTGTTCATCAGGGAGATCGGCCTATAGTTTTCTTTTTTAAGCGAATCTTTATTAGGTTTTGGGATTAAAACGATATTAGCTTCATAGAAGGAATTTGGTAGTGTTCCTTCCTTTGCTATTTGATGGAACAGTTTAAGGAGTATTGGTGTTATTAACTCCTTAAATGTCTGGTAGAACTCTGTGCTGAATCCATCTGGTCCAGGACATTTTTTGGTGGGAAGATTCGAGATTACTTCCTCAATTTCCTTATATGTTATAGGACTATTTAAATAATTCACAACTTCCTGATTCAATTTAGGTAAGTTGTGTTTACTTAGAAATTCATCCATCTCTTTTGTGTTGTCAAACTTCACAGAGTATAAGTTTTTGAAATATGATGTTATAATTCTCTGGATTTCTTGGGTATCAGTAGTGATAACTCCATGTTCATTTCTAATTTTGTTAATTTGGGTTTTCTCTCTCTTGCTTTTGGTTAGTTTCGCTAGGGGTGTATCAATCTTACTGATTTTTTCAAAGAACCAGCTTTTTGACTGGTTGATTTTTTCTATCGTTTTCTTAATCTCGATTTCAGATATTTCTCCCCTTATTTTGCTAATCTCCTCTCTTCTACTACTTTTGGGATCAGATTGCTCTAGCTTCTCTAAAGCTTTAAGCTGCATTGTTAAGTTGTTTATTTCTGACGTTTCCATTTTTTGACATAGGCATTAAGAGCTATGAACTTACCTCTTAGAACAGCTTTCATTGTGTCCCAGAGATTTTGGTAAGTTGTATTTTCGTTATCATTCACTTTCAGGAAATCTTGAATTTCCTTTTTAATTTCTTCCTGAATCCATGTCTCATTCAGCATCATAGTGTTAAGTTTCCAGGAGTTAGTGTATTTTCTCTTGTTTGATGTGTTGTGGATGTCCAGCTTTAGGCCGTGGTGGTCTGATAGGGCACAGGTTAGAATTTCAACTTTCTTGTATATGTGTAGATTCATTTTGTGGCCCAATATGTGATCTATTTTGGAGAAAGTTCCGTGTGCTGCTGAGAAAAATGTGTATTCTTTGGTGTGTGGGCGAAAAGTTCGATAGAGATCTGTAAGGTCCATTTCTTTCAGGGTTTGATTAAGTTCCATAGTGTCTCTGTTAAGCTTTTGACCTGTTGATCTATCCCATGTTGACAGGGCGGTGTTGAAGTCCCCAAGAATTATCGTTTGGGGATTGATTTCTTGCTTTAGACGCTGTAGGGTTTTCTTAATGAATGTGGAGGGGCCCGTATTGGGTGCATATATGTTCAGTATTGTGAAGTCTTCCTGGTGAATTGTACCTGTGACTAAAATGTAGTATCCATCCGTGTCTCTTATAATTTTCTTTGGTTTGAAATCCACTTTGTCTGATCGCATAATGGCTACCCCTGCCTGTTTTCTGCTTCCATTAGCTTGTAGAATTGTTGACCAGCCTTTTATTTTTAGAGCGTGCCTATCTTTTGTGGTGAGATGGGTTTCCTGCAGGCAGCAGATTGATGGATTGTGATTTTTAATCCATGTTTGTAATCTGTGTCTCTTGATCGGTGAATTAATTCCATTAACATTTAGTGTTATAATGGAGAAACTATTGCTAATTCCAGACATTTATTATGTTTAGTAGCTTTTATAAGTATATTGCTTCTTTTTTAATGATGTTATGCTTGCCTTCTGTTCTCCTGGATATGCCTGTTTTTTTCTTCACGCTTGAGTATCATTTCTAGCATTTTTTGAAGGCCTGGTTTGGTGGCCATGTATCCCTTAAAGTTGTCTTTGTGCTGGAAAATTTTTCTTTCTCCCTCGATCATGACTGATAGTTTTGCAGGGTAAATCAGCCTGGGTTGACACTTTTGCTCATTCAATACTTGAAGTATGTCTCTCCAAGCTCTTCTTGCTTTTACTGTTTCGACTGAGAAGTCATTTGTTATTTTAATAGGTTTACCTTTAAAAGTGACTTGTTTTTTCTCCCTTGAAGCTCTCAGCACCAGTTCTTTATCTTGAATGTGGAGTGTTTTAACTATTATTTGCCGTGGCGTGCTTCTATTTTGGTCGTATCTGTTTGGGGTGCGGAATGCCTCTTGTATATGGATGGGCCTCTCTTTTTTTAGATGAGGAAAGTTTTCCTTGATGATCGTTTGAAAAATTTCCTCAGGGGTGGTATTTTGAGATTCTTGCTCCGGTATTCCATGGATACGCATGTTAGGCTTCTTCAGGGTGTCCCATATCTCTTGGATATTTCTCTCAAGTATCTTTTTGGCTTTAACAACCTCTTCCATTGAGCTGGTTAGTACTCCCACTTTATCTTCAAGGTCTGAAATTCTGTTTTCTGCTTAGTTAGTTCTGTTGGTAAGACTCTCTGTGGCGTTCTGGGTTGAAGATAACTTGTCTTTTAGCTCAGTTTTAAACTCTGCTTGAGTTTGTTTTAACTGCTCTATGCCACTTTTTGTTTCTTGCACTGTTTTTCTCAACTCCTCCAGATGTCTGTTGTGTTCCTCTTCAAAGCGATTGATTCGATTATTTAATTCCTCCCTGATTTCCTCTTTCATAGTATTGAACATGGTAATGATCATATTTTGAAAGTCTTTATCCTGGGTGGGGCTTTCTTGGCCTTTTTCCATGGGTTTGTTCTTGTTGGAGTCTAACATTGTGGGATTAATTTCTTCAGTGGGAAATTTGTTTACTTGATTGTTGCTTCTCATGGATTTGCACTTTGACTTTGGCATTGTCATTTTAACTCTTAAGATCTCTCAATTTCACTAAACTGAATTATTTGGCCTGTGGTCCTGGTGGGCGGGGCGGGCGGAGACTTACCTAGGTCGTGGGGTGAGGCCCGGCTGGACCGCCCGCGCGTCCCGACCGGTGGAGCGGGTCGGGGTGCAAAGGGGGGATGGGGGCGACCGCTTGGAGCTATTTAACCCGAGGGCAGCTGGGGCGGGGCCCGGGCGCAGGGGGAGGTGCTCCTAGTCCCTGGGTCCCGCGCGCGGCTCCGGCTGGATGGCGGGAGGCGGAGCCGGGTCCCCGTGGGCTGACCTGGGGGGTCCTGGTGGGCGGTGCGCGGGGGGGGGGGTACTCACCAGCTAGGGCGCGGCGTGGACGCCCGGCTGGACCGCGCGCGCGCGCGCGTCCCGACCCGCGGAGCGGGTTTAGGGTGCGAAAGGGGGGCGCTTATATTTTTGTTTCAATTTTTAGCCCCAAACTCACCTTTACTTAAATGCCTCTCATTGGCCACAGAAACACCCAGCCTTAGTCTACAGTTCATTCTGTCCTTACCCAGGAGATTGGATTGACCTCATCAGTTATTTTTCATAAGTCTATGGATGCCATCAATTGTAGCTTTGTCCCACGCGGTGTCCCCAACCCTTCTGTCCTATGAGACTGAGTTTTCTACTCAGAACACAGATGAAGCTGAGAGCCCATATAGTATGCAGGACACAGGGCTTCCAGGACCTTCCCACTCATAGATAGATTGAAACTTTGGCCAATGTCACTTTGTCACACAAATGGATCATAATAGCCTGATTGTAGTAACAGCTCAAAAAGCTGGAAAAGTCACTCATAAAACATAAAAAGTGAGGTTGGGGAGATAGCTCAGGGATTAAAGCTTTTGTCTCACAGGGAAAAGGACCTGAGTTTGGATTCCCAGATACCACATAAAAATGCCAGATGGAGATGGCAGCAGCCTGTACTTCCAGCTCTAAAAGGGAGTCTAGGAAACCCCAGAACAAATCAATAAGGAGGTGGAATAATCCGGGATCAATTCTGATGTCACCCTTGGGCCTCCACAGGCACACACACTCAAGTGTCCTCTGACACACACACACACACACACACAGGCCTGCATAGAGAGATAGATAGATAGATAGATAGATAGATAGATAGATAGATAGATAGATAAGTAAATAAGTAAATAAGTAAATAAATGAATAAGTGTTTTTGAGAAATTAAGTGCCACGAACAGGGGAAGTTTGGGGACTTCTATACTTTATCACATTATCTTATATGTTGTTGTAGTAAGTGCAATGATTTTAGAATCCTTGGCTCTCAAGCATAGAAAAGAATACATTGGGATTAATCATCTACAAGTGCTATCAACTGACTTCTCCCCAGGATGACACAGAGTTCCAGGTTCCCTTTGTCCTGAATGCAATGTTGCACAGGTACTGTACGGTGAGCCTGGGATGACAACTTCTCAATTGAGCCCTTAAGCACACCTATGAAAAACTGTCCAGCTAAAACAAAGTGGGAACAAGCCTACAGAAGGTTATGTACATGATGCGGACAGACCCATTGCACAGTGGGTGGACTATTCTCCCTGCGCAGGCAGACAAGATGCAGAGCTGGTTGCAAGCTGGTCGGTTGGCACTTGGAAAGTACGCCCCTCTCGCAGTTTATGCCCCTCTCGCAGTTTATGCCCCTCTCGCAGTTTATGCCCCTCTCGCGGTTTATGCCCCTCTCGCAGTTTATGCCCCTCCTGCAGTTCTGGCTGTGCACATGGTACAATAAATTCCTTTGCCTTCTGAGGTTGCTAGAAGTGCTTCTGCCACGTGATGAACTGTAACCAGAAGAGCAAACCAAGAAGAAACCTGCTATTCTCTAAAAAATAAAAACAAAAACAAAAACTCAAAACTCTCACATTGGAAAGGGAAGGGACAGGGGCTCTGTGGGTTTAGTTTAGTCCTTCAGGATTTCTTTTACTCTTCATCTCCCCTCTGTTTCTGTTCTTTCTCCTGCAGTCAAGACCATCCCATCATCAGGCAGTTTTTGTAAGTATATCCTAAGAAAATTAAAGTCCTGATTTTCCGTGCATCTCTCTCGTCCTGTGTTAGGTGCATTGAGGATCACCGAGTTCTGTGTTAGCAGGAGGATTTATCATTGCAAACAGAATGGTTTTGTCCTTGTGTGTGCTGCCTCATCACACACGCAGGGAAAAAGCTAAGAGAACCATCTTCGAAGGTTAAAGTCATTTAAACTGTCTTAAGACTAGATAGAGCTGATTGACAGGGAGAAAAATATTTAAACCAGTGAGCAGCAAGCTGGAGGAGGCCCTCTCCTCTTTGATGTCTACTTTCCATACACCCTCCAAGCATCCCACGGTGTCCTTACAGGAAGCTAGAACCATCGTTGAAACAGGTTGATTTGATCATCTAGGTCGTATGAGTAGCAGGCTCAGAAATGATTGACAGTTGACTGTATGACTGTGTTGACAACTGGTGAGTATGATTGAAATGATTAATTAGAAAAGAAAAATAAGACAAATGATAATTTCCCTGAAGTAGTGTGGCTGGAAATGTAGAATTCTGATGAAATGTTTGGATAACCTTCCTTCTAGAAGCCTCTAATTTGCTTAGAATTTTGCAGCTACTCCAATCTTTTTTTTTTAGACGGATGACATGCAGGTTGCATCTTGGAAAATAAAATAGCAAATAAAGTGAGGCAAATTGACAGCTTTTTAGAGTCGGATATAGAAAATAATGTTTAGATAGGCAGTTTTCATACTTTTTGATCTTGTACCATCAGTTAAAAAATATTTGAACCTGTATTAATGCATGTAATTTATGTATTTATACATTATACATATAGTTCTGTATGAATATATTATATGTAGTATAAAATCTCACAGATTTGTAAAGAAACTGTTAGAATCTGTTCCTCACCGGGGGGGAGGGGGGCTAGAGGTACTGTCACCCTCCTTTGGAACCTGTTGGTCTGGTTGACCCAGAACAGTGATTCCCTTTCAGTTTGTCTGAGATTGGAGAGAGTAAATGTGTCACCTCAGCAAGGTCACTTGGGCAAAGGTCACTGATCTCTTCAGAATCTCTTTCACATACACTGAATGGATGGACAGACCAGTCATGACTGCTAGGGGCAACTGAGACGTGTAGAGTTTTAGAAACTAGACACTCAGGATGCTAACTCTTCTGTAAGACTCAGGACACATCTACATAAGGATATTTTAGTCCCCACATCCAATACCACTTCTGCTGCAAGGTCCTGAAGATGTCCTCATTATGTGAGTACAGAAGTATCTGTAAATCCCATGTCTGTTCGTTGTAGCCTTCTCAGGGCAATGGAGAATAGATGCTTATATGTTACTTGTCTATTTCTGTGTACAGCCTGACCATGTAGGTAGTTTTCACAGCAGGAGTCATGCACTACCCAAGATAAAAGCCGAGTGGTCCAGAAATACAAAACGATAGTGATCTTAACAAGATATGCCTTCCATCACTCTGAGATGATCAGTTTAGGGCTCCTGCCATCTAGTTGTTCCACCAACCCTTTGCTCTCTCATCTCCATGGTCCAGAATGACTTGCAGACACAACCCTACTGAAACCCATGGCTGAAGAAAAGAAGAAACGAGACACACATCCTTTCCTCTTCACTGATGATTCAGAAATTGGCCTAGGTGTTTCATTCTGTTGGGTAGAATCTGGTCATGTGACCTCACTCAGAAGGGAGGATGGCTAGACATTTCTGGCCATGGTTACTTCAAAATACAGAGGTTCTATTATGAGTAAGGAGTGGATGGGTTCTAAAGGAAGACACGCCATTAGGTGAGAGTATGAATAGAATAAGGCAGCAGGCATGGGAAAGGCCATTGAACTTCCTGCAAATCAGGATGAGACTTAGAATTTGGTGTGCCGTATCTAGCTGTCAAGCAGTTGGAAAGATCAATAAAGGAAGACACGCCATTAGGTGAGAGTATGAATAGAATAAGGCAGTAGGCATGGAAAAGGCCATTGAACTTCCTGCAAATCAGGATGAGACTTAGAATTTGGTGTGCCGTATCTAGCAGTCAAGCAGTTGGAAAGATCAAATCCTGGAAAGTTTTGTAATGGACATGAAAACCACTGGGGCCTGTGACAGCTGCATGTACTCTCTGGATGAGTTTCAGCATCTGTCAAATGGGGAGAACTGGAATGATTTCTCAGAGCTATTATGAGGATTCAGAAGTACAAAGAAATAGTTCAGGGGTTAGGCCTCTGCCTTGAAAGCAGAGAGGCTAGAGTTTGTAAAATGCTAGATAGAATGGTGATGTCCTGAATTTCAGAACCTGGGAAAAGGAGCCCGAGAAACCCCAGAACAAGGCACATAAATGGTAGAACAATCTAGGATGACTCCTGATGTCACTCTTAGGCCTCCACAGGCACACACACGCAAGTGCCCTCTGGTACACACACGCACGCACGCACGCATGCTTGCATGCATGTATGCATATGCAAAAATAAAGCCAATGATGTGCCAATACCTTACATATTACAAAATGCTACATAATTGCAAATTGCTGTATCAATCAGGAGGTACAAGCAGGCTGCTAGAACAACTTGCAAAGAGGGAAGGAGTTCTGTGGAATAGCTCCCTTCCTGTGGTTGCTGCAGCTTTCTCCCTGGGCTCAGCAACATGGCTTGCCTTGCAAATTTCCTATAGATGTAAATTCCCCGGGTTTTGGACTGACAGATCTAATGTTAGAAAGACAAAAGATGCAACTTTTGGAAGGGGTTTTGTTTTTCAGAAAAGGTTGGATAGACACAATCAGGGTTATTTTGCAACAAAGTTTTCAATTTTGTTAAAAATTTTTAAATTAAAAAAAAACAACAACAAGAGATACGAATGGCTGCTGAATTCACTCTCGCTTTTGCTGTCCCAAGAAAGCACTGTAGAAATGAGATGCAAGAGAGATGACCATCCTTGTCTTTAAACCTGTGCGAGGCAACAACATACCTTTTTTTTTTAATGTGGAGAAGGGCACAGTCAATATTTTCTCCAGTCTAATGAAAGGCTGCAGTGGTAGTTACAAGGTACTCAGGGACAGAAAATAAAAGATTTGTAGAATTGGGAGATATTTTGCTCAAGTTTCCAATGGTTTTCACAAGTCGGGATAGTCTGAGGTGTTCCATTTAGGAGGAGAGGTGACTGGGGAGGAAACTGAACCCAAAATAAAAGATTTGTAGAATTGGGAGATATTTTGCTCAAGTTTCCAATGGTTTTCACAAGTCGGGATAGTCTGAGGTGTTCCATTTAGGAGGAGAGGTGACTGGGGAGGAAACTGAACCCAGCTCTTCTTCCCTGGGTCTAGATTCTCAGTACTCTTCACTGGCTGTCAGACCAGCTTGCTAGGATGTCAGTACTGGAAATGATGGAAATGACAGACCAGAAACAGTGAGCCTCTGTCTCTCCCCAAGGTGAAGGTAACGCTAATCTTCCTATCTAATAACTGCTTGTCATTATATACATGGCACATGTACAAGCACATTTTTTTCTTTTTGCATGTTCAAGTGTTTGGGTATTGTATGTGGAGGGGGTATGTATGTTAGAGGGCACTGTGTGTGTGTCTGTGGAAGCTGAAGGGTAACTTCAGGAATCACCCTGAGTTACTCTGTCTCCTTATTGCTTCGCTTTGGATTTTTCCAGGCTCTACCTTTCAGGCTTAGAAGTACAAACCACTGTCATTTCCACTTGGCATTTTTGTGTAGATATTGGATCTGAACTCAGGTCCTTCTGCTGTCAAGGCAAAGGCTTAACCCTTGAGTCATCTCTCCAGCCCCTACAAATATAATTTTTTCTTGGATTTTATTTTGGATGCACTCACATTTCTAATATATTAACTTCTGTGTTCATACATAAGTAATAATGTAGTCTCAGTGATTATAAATATTTCTTGTTAATTTAAAGGTTGATACTTTCATAAAGGCACTATCAAGTTAGAACTTGGGCCTTAGAATCAAACTGAACAGCATTTGAATTCCTACTTTGTCACCAAGTATATCCTGAGGGGTGTGTGCAAAGAGATACCATTCCTAGGACAGAGGAAACATCCATAAATGATAATTGATGGTAGCTGAATTCCAACAATCTATGAAATCACATCCCTTCCCCACATTCACACACTATGGTGATTTCTCAGGAGAAACACTGAATTGATTGGAAAGTATTTCTGCTTTCCAATGGAACAAGCCTGGAGTGATAGTTGAGAGAAAAGCGAGACTGGTTCTTGGACCCACTTGGTCCTTCTGAACCTCTGCTTGACTCCCTGGAGACAGAAGGATGAGTTGGGACACATGGATGCAAGGGAGCAGTGTGGGAGTGGGGTGCTATGGAAACGGGAAGGTACAGGGAGGATGGAGCTGGAACAAGAGGTCAAGGGGGCAGATTGGAAACAGATAACTTCCGGACTGATTATATCAGTGACTCCGCCAAGGAACTGAGGGGCCCGGAGGGAGAAATGGAGAAAGGGAGGATGTTTCAGAACACGAGTGTTACTACAAGAGGAAATCTGTCCGCCTTCGGAGTTGCCCACTCCCAGACCTGAGGCAGCACGGTGCGTAGTCGGTTTCATGTCGCCAGGACAGCATCATGGGTAATTTATGAAGAGAAGGAATTGTCTGGCTCATGTTTCTGAAAGCTCTAGGGCATAGCACAAACATCTGCTGAGCATCTGGTGAGGCTCCCGCACTGCGTCACCCCATCACGAAAGGTGAAGGAGCAAGACGACATGAGCGAAGGAGAGAAGGCCTTTGTTTAATAGTTTCCATTTTATTTTTTAAGGCAGCGCCTTACAAGGTTGGCCTCAAACTGCCCGTGTAGTGGAGAATGGTTTTGAACCTTTCAATCTCCTGCCTCCACCTCTCAAGCACCCACTCTTTCTCAATGACCTGTCGGTTCCCATAATAACTAGCAATGTTAATCCATTCCTGAGGGCTCCACCAATATGGTCTACTTATTTGCACCTCCAACACTGTTACGTGGAAGACTTAGCTCTCACAATGAACTTGGGGGGCACATTCACATCACTGCAGGCATCAGGTGCTATTCATCAAGATGAAGGGGCCAGCAGTTGAAGCTCTTTTCTTGATGAGGTGGTCTGCTTCTCTGGCCCCTCGTGGCTCTTGATTTCTTTCTTTCATTACACTTTAGTTCCCTTGTTCATTCATCAAAAGCATTGCACAGGTATTCGTTGTGTCTGTTAATACTATGTTAGGCTCTGGAATGCTGAACTGCCTTAAGAATAGGATCTTGACTTGTGTCCTCAAGCGGGTGGGGATAAGGTGTGACAAATGACAGGCCATTACAATAAAAGGTGAGCAGCTAAGATTGAGGTCTATCAAGGACACCAAAGATGCATAGAGGAGGAGCGCATAACCAGACCAGACTGGGGCCAGGGTAGGAAAATGAGGTAATGTCTCAGCTGAACTGAGTCATGAAGGATGAGGCAGGGTGAACCAGGCAAGAATAGGGAGAAGGACGTTTCATGGAGAGAGAGAGAGAGAGAGAGAGAGAGAGCGAGAGCAGCAGGTTCAAAGGCCCAGAGGCAAGGAATTGAATGGCATGAATGTGAGCTCTGCCAAGTGCTTAGGTATGACTGGAATGTAGAATGCATGGCAGGGAGATGCCATGGATCGATGTTAGAAGGAGGAACGGGCACACATATGTCATTCTAAGGGAATGTTAAAGCGTGATTTAGGAAGAGAGGTTCAATCCAGTAGTGTGGTATCTAAATTGGAGATACAGTAGGCAGAGTGGTAGCAGGCAGAATTGGCCCATTTTCTTAATTATGGGGATTTGGACTGAAGTGACTACAAGACGAAATTATATCAACAATTCAAATGGAGTGAAAAAGTTGTTGTCAGCTGCAGTGGTGACTGGATGGTGGTGGGGGAAAAGGTGGGCTGGCATGCACATATGTACCTCCCCAACACACACACACACACACACACACACACACACACAAAGATGTGTTTTATTCAAAAATTGAAAAAAATAATAGGGGGAATGATTTGTCTACGTATATGAGATTGGGGTTAAGAACTGCTCTACTAAGTTTTGACACTTGTTGAATGCTCTTCACATGCTTTCTGATCTCCCTGCTTCTCTTGAGCAGCAATCAGTGGTTAGACATTTAAAGAAGATGCTGTGAACAAATATAGACATGATCCGTGCCTTCAAATGGCTTATGATATCATTGGAGGAATAGTTGAGTGTCAATTAGCCACATTGCCTGGGACCAGAGCATTTCAGATTTCCGATATTTTTTCATTTTGATGAGTGCATGTATATCCTATCTGTATATGTTGGAGATAGGATCCAGCTACAAACATGAATCGTTGGGTTTTCATAGATGCCTTCTACACACAATTTGAAGATAATTTCATGCAACCTTTTTCAGTGCACCGGTGTTCTGATGGTGACTTGTCACACGAAGTCAGATGTGAAATTTTCTGCTCTTGTTCTACTTAGTGTTTGGAAATATGTGGATTGGGGATTTTTGTTTTCCCTGTGCAGATCAGTACTGAATGAGTGGCACAATATTTAGTAGGTGGGATTGCCAGGTGTAGGTGGGATCGCCAGGTTTAGGCGGTCAGACAAGGCGTCAAGGAGAAGGCTCAAGTGGCGGAGTGGATGTGGAACCTAGGTAACCGGAGGAAGATTCTCTCTGCTCTCTCTTGAGTGTATTTCCATACCAGCTCTCATTGCTCACTGCTCCAAATCCACAAGCTAAGCGCACACGAGGTAGAGGCAGGAGATTTGTTATGAAGGCTACAGCTGGTAACGAGGGGTAGCATTAGGTTTGCGTCCAGGACTGGTTGGCTCCAAGCTGGTACCTTTTCCCCTGTGGCGTAGTTAGCGCGCTCCTGCTTCTGGCCCTTGAGGCTAGTTCCCCCTTCTTAGCATTGTCAGCCGGGGGATGCACCACTTCTGTCAAAACTCAAGACAAAGTTAACCCTCTTCAAGGGGCTGGAGAGGTGGCTCAGGGGTTAAGCTTCTGCCTTGCAGGCGGAAGGTCCTGAGTTCGGATCCTAGACCCCACGTATAGACTCCCGGTGGAAGCAGGGGTGGCCTGCATTCCTGGTCCTGGTAGGGCGGAGCCTGTGAATCCCGGGGCAGAGTAAACAAGGAGGAGGTGGAGTCGTCCATGGTGGTTCCAGAATTCATCCGTGGTTCTACACACACACGCATATATGTGCACGCATACATACACACACATACATACACACATACATACACACACGCGCACACACATACACACACAATTGAATAAATAATAATAAAAAAATTTTAAAAAGTTATCCCTCTTCAGATGGGGCTTTTTGAAAGTACTGTGTGGGTCTGCAGGGGAGCTCCCACATGCACCCACCATTAGGCTCTCAGTGTGCAAGCTGGATGCAGTATCAGCACCCCATTCCCCAGAGGTACTGAAGTGAGGGCTCTAGATCAAAGCCCCACAAACTATTTTAAGAAAATTGTCTATATGATTCTGTCACTGTGAAACCCAAAACTTTGACTCCCTCCTTTAGGGCACAAATCAAGGCTTCGGTTCTCTGTATGCTTCCCTCTGCCCATGAAATGTGGACCTGGGGTTTCTTGAACCTTCAAGCAGCACTTGATGTGTGAATGAGCCCCATTCAGGGGCAGTGTGTAGATTCCACTAAGGTCATCCCTCCGGGCTTGAGACATATATCATGATCCCCCCCCCCTTTTTTTTTTTTTTACAAATTTTATAACTCGGCAAAACCAGGATAAAGCAAAAATAATTTGTCCTGAACAGTTCCCAGAGCCTTCAAGAGGCACCCACACGGGATTTCTGACCATTGGCATCTTTCTCATCTGCTTATTGACAGGAGGATGTGATCAGAGACTTGAAACCAGGCACTGAATATCGAGTAAGCATAGCGGCTTACAGCCAGACTGGCAAAGGGCGGCTCAGCTCTCCCCGGCATGTGACCACCTTACCTCCAGGTAAAATAGAAAAAAGAGGACCAAATTCATAGATAATAGATAATGATGGCTTCTGTCTCCTCACACCTTCATTCAGCAAGCAGCACATGCCAGGTATTGTGTTAGACCCTGGGAAATCAGTGATGATAGTAGAGAGATGTGTTTGGTCTCTCCTCTCTCCCTCTCTCTCTCTTTCTCTCTCATCTTAGTAAAGCGATTAAAGAAATGTTCTGATTAGCTTGTAATCAGTCACCGAGCGCTAGACATGCTGCCACAAGAACATATGTGGCGTGCCCTGCGCTCGAACATCCACATGGGAATGGGGAAGAAGTTGCTAAGGAGATGATAGCGAAGGTGAGATTGACAAATGAGTAGGAGTTAAGACATTGAGGAACAGAGGAAGAGGGGAAGGAGAGAGAGAGAGGTTTCTTTATGCGCAAAAACAGAACCCAACAAATTTTCATAAAGACGGCACCAGGCTGAACACACAGTGTTCAGTTCTCACCCAGTGTTCTTGATGTGGGGAAGTTAACCCCAGCTTAGCCACCCAATCCTAATTACCAAGAATGTTTGGGAAGGTGGGGCATGCCCTCCAAGTCTAGGCATATTACACAAGTGCTGGGAAATGTAGAAGCCTAGCCAGGGAGACGGAACTCCATGCCAGGTCATTTTTGCACATAAGTGTCCAACCATTGGAGTGTACTCTGGTCACCAGCAAGGAGAAGCACAAGTATAAGAGAGTTATGATATGGTTTGGGGTGTGGATTCATTTTCTCTTCCAAATGAATCACAAGGCAGGAAAAGAGTTGAGGGTGTTTACACTTAGTTTAAAATGGAAAGCAACAGGAAAGGCAGGAAATCCGAATTTGCTGGGAGGAGGAAGATAACCAGAGAAAAGCGTGTTTAGACTTAGGAAACAAGAGAAAGGGACTTCAAAAGGGGTTTCTGGGACAGAAGGGTCAGGGTCCTCCCATTTTTTTTTTACATGTCTCCAGGTGAATCGGATTCCCTGGGTGGTGGGCTCTTGGCCAAGTTAAGTTAGCTTAAAGGGAAGTAGAGTCTAACCAAGTCCCTATCAGAAGTGGCAGTAATGACAGGCATTGGATTTTTCTGGGAGAATGAATTTCAGTTCCAAGATGCAAGTGCAGAGACGAGACTGCGGAGAGGTGGCAGGAGGTGGAGGATTCTCATGAGTTTGTACCATGTGTCCAAATCTGGTGCAGCCTCCGTGGAGTCTCCAGTTGAGGTGCTGGGAGAAGGGAGGACAAACTCTCACTGTCTGGAGCCTTGTTACATGGTAAAGGCAGCTGTGATTTTTGGTGTTTTCTTTGTGTTTGGAGGCTGTTCCAAACAGAGCTGTTTCAAATGTAGGAAGCACACCTGTTTTTCATATTCTCAACCTTTCCAGCAGCTGAGACCACCAGCCAAATCTAGCTGTGCTTGTTTCCCTGTCTAGGTTCCTGCCTGCCCCCGGCGGCGCCCCAGCAGCCCCGTGCCCTTGTGGTTTCTGATTCTGAGGTGGCCCTCTCTTGGAAGCCTGGAGAGAATGGAGGAAGTGCTCCAGTGCAGCGTTACTCTGTGGAGTTCATCAGGTAAGTCCTGGGTCAATCTATATCCTGAACATGATGCGAGACAAGTCTGGTCGTGACTACACCTTAGCTACAGAGGGATTAAAAAGGCACAGACAGGGCTGAGAGATGGCTCAGGGGTTAAAGTCTTTGCCTCAAAAGCGTAAGGACCTGAGTTCAGATTCCCAGATCCCATGTAAAAATCCAGGCAGAAGTGGCCGTGGCCTGCAATTCCAACCCTGGAGACAGCGCCTGGGAACATTCAGAGCAAAGCAGTAAGAAGGGAGAGCACTCCAGGATGATTTGCACTGTCCCCCTTGAGCCCCTACAGGCACACATATATGTCCACGCATACATGCCCACATCAGAATAAATAAAAGGCACAAATGCTTCCAACCAAGCTGACATATGACCCTGTTTCTCTTGGCGAAGGGTCATCTAGAGAAGCTGTCCCCTCTCATCTCTTCGACCACCAGACACTGCTTTGAACTCTGAAAACTCTCGGGGCACCTGTACCAACAATCCTGCCTGAATATCAGGGCTTGAAACTTGCCCTCTGGTTTCGAAACTTTATATTTGGAGTAAATATTTGATGACGTCTCTCAGGGGAAGAGGAGGAATTCTTTACAAACACACACAATGCATTGTGTCCTCTGAATCCAGATTACCTGGTGTGAGTTTCTGGGTTTCAATTCAACTGTTTTTCTTCTTATCTATATCTTAAGTTGTTGTTATTCTGTTTGTTAGATGTGGCAGAAGTTCATATAGAATATCAGATATAAAAACATTGATTCCCAATGCTGTCATACTGTCGTGTAATTTTATTTCATTTTTTAAGAAAAGAAAAAAGCAAAGGAAAGAGAAGAAAGAGGAACAAAAGAAATTCCCAGTGCAGGTCTTTCCCCTGCACTCAGGGTTTCCTTTGATTGTGGATGGAAGCTAAGCAAGTCCCAGGACGATGTGCGGGGAATCGGTCTGCTGTGCATTACAGATACGCTGCTTTGAGTCACGCTGCTTTGAGTCACCGTGTTCTGGGCTCACAGAGATTGGGCGGGACCCCATTCCTTAGGCTTTCTGAGGTGGGGCAGAGAACCCTGCCAAGATTTGATGAGCTCTTCCTTTTGCTTCTTGCTGGCCAGCCAGCTCCCCGGCTGCGGACAGAAGACAACTGTGTCCTCAGAGCTTGCTTCGGTCAGGGCTTGCAACATCCAGGCCGTAACATATCACTCCTGTGACCCTCAGGGCTAGTGGCAAATCTCAATTCAGGGAACGCTGGATCCATGTAAACACAGCAATCTCTGTCCACCCATTTCCCTGTTTCCTTGGTTCATTTTTCCAGTAGGCTTTTCCAGACTTTCTTCCTTGTGCCGGACTAGCTTTAGCTCTCTTGTGAGTTGTAGTTCTCCATGGGCCAGCAGAATCTTTCTTTGTGTGTGTGTGCACACGTGCACACGCACAAGCATGACCCACGCACATACATACATGTATCAAAGGGTGTTCTGTGTCCCTGTGAAGGACCAAAGGTGGCTTTAGAAGACATCTGGGATTGCTTCTAACTCCTTTTTGCTTTGGTTGGGATTTCACAGGCTCCGTCCACCAGGACTGGTAGTGCAGGCTGCCACCATTTCTGCCTAGCATTTTTACATTGTATCTGGTCCTTTTGCTTGTGAGGAAGAGTCTTAATCCCCCAAACCATCTCTCTTTGAAGCCAGCAGAATGTTGATGGACTTTGTGATTGGGCAGGTATAAGTCCCTTTTTATTAGCCAAGATCCATGTGCCAAGATGGGGAGACTTCATTGTCTCCCCAAGAGCTGGTCATAGTGTAGGGTCTGGAACCAGTGACTATTGGGCCTTTCAGACTTGGGGTGATCAAGGAGCATTATCTTCAGGAAAACTATAGGGCAACTCTCAAGGAGGTAGGAAAAACTGAAAGAAAAAAAAAGTGGAAAGGAAAAGAGAGGGAAGGAGGGAAGGGGGAAAGGAGAGTAGTATGAAGTCCAAACCAGCATACTTCTCTGAGGACAGCCCACAATCCCATTTTTGAACAGATTTGGCAGGCAAATTTAGACTATGCCTAGAGTAGAAAAGATTCTAATCCTGCTTCTAATATGAATTAAACAAGCAAGGTTGTGAATTCTAAAACTCCTGCCTTCTCATCTGTAAAGCCTTTGGTAAGACCACATCTGTGACTTAGTCCAAAAGTTAATTAGACAATACCAACAGAACAAAATGTAATATTTTCAAATTTACAGAAATGCAAATTTTTTATCATGATCAAGCAGATCATCTCTGTAACCTCCAGCAAGGATGATAAGTGCTCGTTTATTATTAGCTTTTCACTCAAAGACATGTAGGTCTCAAACTTGCTTTGTCTAACACATGCTGAAGTGTAGACGTGGCAGTTTCCTGGCCCAACCAGAAGTAACAAATGAAAGTCTGGATCAGAACCAAAGACCTAGGGAGAGAGTGCTATTGCCTCAGTTTCCCAACTGTGGACCCAAGAGCAAGCCCCCTGCCCTCCTGAGGTTCTACGAGTCTTGCAGTTTAAGGCCCCTGCAAAATAGAGTTTGAGACAAGACAGTATTTTTGGGAACAGCTAGCAGCAGGAAAGAGGGCATGTCAGAGTGATGTCATGGTTTGAATGTGAGTCGTTCCGCATGGGCTCATGTGTTTGTATCCTTAGCTGATGTCGATGTCAGGAAAGGTTGTCACACCTCTTGAGCGGTGGACTAAGCAGGCATGTCACGGGGCGGGGGGGAAGAAGGGGGGGCCTCGAGGTTTGGTAGCCCAGCTGTTTCCTGAGTTGGTTCTTGCTCTCTCTGCCTCCATGATGATGGCAGCGACTTGAAGTGCCTTCTGGCTCCGAGCCATGCCTTCTGCTGTGACATTCCCACCATAAGGAGCGCTATCTCCCTTCTGAAACTATAAGGCAAATAAATCTTTCTTTCTCCCTTAAGCTGGTTGTATCAGAGTGTGGTCTCACAGTCATAAAAGAGAAGTAATGGCAACATGTGCTTTACCACAGACACCGTACTGGTCATGGCTCTCCCTGTGGCCTTGTCACTGAGCCCTCTTGAAAGCCTGCAGAATTCTTCTCGGACTCATTCATAAAGACAGTGTCATCATTTAAAAGGTGTCCCCCACAGTCTCATGTGTTTGGAAAGGTCATGGCACCTTGAGAGGTGGAGCCTTGCTGGAAAAAGGCATCACAAGTGGTGGGCCTTAAGGTGGTTTAGTCCCACCCTACCTCCAGGAGGAGTTTGCCTCTGCAGCACACAGTCTACAGCTGTCAGCCTCACGGGTGGAAGTGACTTAGCTGTCTCCACCTGTGGCCAGCCAGCCATGCCAACTCCACCATGAGTGACTATTTATTTCTCCCCTCTGGCACCGCAAGCTGAATAAATCCCCCTTTCCTCCCTTAAGTTGCTTGACTTTGAATGTTCTCTCACAGCAACACACAAGAGTAACTGTTACAGAGACATTTATCTGCTGCTTCTGTCCTCTACAGCGACTCTCAGGCTTTCTAGACTGTATTGCTTATATACACTTGCCAGGGAAGCTAAGGCTGTAGGATTGGTCCAATTACAATATGTGCTTCAGGTGGGGCAAGTCTTAGCTCTCTCTAAATCGCCTGTCACAGCCATAGCTGACATCAGAAAACAGGGCAAGGGGCCACAAACTCCTGTCTGCGAAGCAAGGCAGTGACTTCCAGACTTGCCATGGGGGGTTAGGAGGATCCAGTGAAACCGCAGGGGAGGAGGAGCTTAGCAGATGGTGAAAGCCTGCAGCAGTGTAAGGAGCGGTTCTGTCTGAATGCGGGTTGCCCTCTGCAGGCTCATGTGTTTGAATTTGTTGCTGGTATTATTGTATGGGAGCATCATGACACCTTCATGATGTAGAGACTTGCTGGAAGACGGCATGTCACAGGAGATGGGGCTGGCGTTTTAGTAGCCACGCCCTGTTTCCTCTCAGTTTGCTCTCTCTGCCGGCTGCAGTGTCCTCGCTGGAGGAAGACACATTACAGGGTGTGGACCGTTAGCTTGGTAGCCTGGCCTGTTTCCTCTCTCTGCTCTTGCTCTCTGACTCCTGACGCTGTGATGCCCTGAGCCTGTGCTTCCTGCTTCTGCCTTCAGCCATGCGTCTACTCTGCAGTTTCCACCATAAATGAACGGTATCCCCTTTGGAGCCGTAAGTCAGATAGCTATCCTTTTCTCCATCAGGCTGCATGAGTGAAAGTATTGTTTCACAGCGATAAAAAGAAGTAACTACAACAGATATGTGCCGCTATCGCTGTACCTG
This sequence comes from Typhlomys cinereus, assembly GCA_023101885.1. Taxonomy (NCBI): domain Eukaryota; kingdom Metazoa; phylum Chordata; class Mammalia; order Rodentia; family Platacanthomyidae; genus Typhlomys; species Typhlomys cinereus. The sequence goes on along the minus strand of JALPQD010000300.1, from coordinate 874,001 downwards.
TTGTTAGCAATCATATTTCCTTTCAGCAAAAATACATTTTGCCATTCAGAGCTTATTTCTTAGTATGTGAGGGACTCAAGGACCCCCGCCCCTCTCCACTTAAACTTAACACATTATTTTTAACCAACTTTTGATTCTTTTTAATCTTGACAAAAATGCTTTCACAATGTCCTGAAATGTTCCGGATCTGGCCTCCTGGCCTCCTAGTAGTGGACACCGTGGTATAGGACAAGTCCATCCCTGGACATGGCTTCTGAGCTGGGAGTTGTGCTCATGTCCTTCTGAAACATGGAGCCGCAGTTAAGTCATTGCACCCCAGAACTCCCTCTTTCTCCTCTGTAGGATCAGACAGATGCATCTCTCATCACGTCTTTGCACCTGAGAACCCCCTTTGCCTTGCCCATAGGATCAGGCAGATGCAGCCGTCATGCCGTGTCATGCAGCTTTCAGAGTCGTTCCCTGCCAACCTCCACTGTGCTCCCTTCCTTCCTGCCATGTCCCTTTCACAAAAGGTCACAATGACACTCCATTGCTTTAGATGTTTTCAAATGCTTCAAGATGACTGATGTAGAGGAGAGCGGAACGTAGACCAGCGTTCTCCTGAATTTCCTGCTAGTGCTCTTAGTACGAAGCCCCATGTCCGTTCCTGACCCTTCATCAAAGATGAAAGTAGGATCCCACTTGCCCAAAGAGTAGCTGCGAGGAGAAAGCGGAGCCCTTCTTAGGTGGCAACCGTTGTTGCTCCAGAAATAAAGCCGTCACAGCTGACTGACATTCGATGCTGGGCTGAGAACTGATTCCCTTTGTAAACATTTCAGAGGTAATCCCATTACAGGTGTGTGGGAGGCGGGGAGGGTGTTTGTATTTTGCAAGCGCTCTCCTGGGCTGTGCAATTAGTGTGCAGTGTTTGTATTCTCCAGTGTGTACATTGAAATCCTAACTACCTCGGTCAGATGATGGTATCAGGAGGAGGTGGGACTTGGGGGAAGTGATTAGGCCATGACAGTGGAGCTCAGAAGTGAGGTGAGTGCCCTGATAAGAGAAGAGAGCTTCCACCCCGTCTGCATGTGAGGGCACGTGGAGAAGTTACCATCTGTGAACTGCACGGGGAACTTCTCAGCCTCCGAGGCTGGAAGACATTTCTCCAGGCAGGTCTTTGGCAGGCCAGGGCTGGACTGTCATAGAAACTGGGCTGTCCTCAGAGGTTAGACTCAGATTTTAGGATTTTGATGGGCAGTTCTTGTCTAAGTCCTGTTGCTGGAAGGTTAGGCTCTGGTTCTCTCTGTAGTTCTGCAGGTACTTAACATCAGCTCCTCTTCTTGCCTGCTGTGCAATGAACAGAGGCTTCTTAATAATAATTTGTGTGTGTGAGAGAGAGAGAGTGAGAGAAAAAGAAAAACACATGCATGCCACTGTATACTGGTGAGATACACCAGAGAACAACTTTCAGAAGTCACTTCCCTCCTTCCACCATGTGGGTTTCTAGAATCAATCTCAGGGTGCCAGCTTTGTGCACAGTTGCCTCCGCCACTGAGACATTGCAGCAGCGTGGGGACATTGTTGGAAACAACGTCACAAGAACTTCGAAAGAAATACTTAATTGACTTGTAAAAGGTGAACTTGAGAAAGTACACCGGCCCATGAGATGGGAATTCTGACTGCTTCTTTGTTAGTTACTACGATATGTAGATAGACTTTATTTATGATGATTCTTGGGGCGTAGGCTTTGAACCGTGCAGGATTTTGCTCCTCACTCTAGCCTGAACACCCTAAAAACATGCCACTGTGTCAGAGAAGACCGTGGTCCCCTATTCAGGCAGTGTGGATGCTTTTCATTGAGAGCGGTGTTCATAGTCATCCCAAAGCGGGCCCAGAGATGAATCACTAGCTTCCTTTCCAAGAGGAGATTGCTAATTTTTTTTTTTTTTTAGCAACATGGGAACAATTTGAAGAGGCAACTTTTAAACAAATCTGGCTTCTGGCTATAACATATTTTACTGTGTTTTTAAATGTTCAACTGTTTTTTGAGAAACAGAAAATCCATGCATTTCAGAGAAGAGCGTGTCTTTTCTAAGGGAATACTGAAAAAGTCTTTGGGCAGCAATGCTTAAGTGTTTATTAAAATAAGAATCAGGCATCACTATAGCTACCCATGTTTTGAAGTATTTGGCTATAAATATCTTAGAAGTCTTCCTCTTCTCTGCCCAAGAATTTCCTCTGGGTAAGTGCCTTTCTCACAAACAAAATCTACAGATGATGGTGGTCATGAATGCTACAGCCCTACAAAATGCTTCTTGACGCTGATGTTCCAAGCCGCCATGCCAGCTGGAGGGGAGCAATGGTCTTCCCTGAACTCTGCTGCCGTTTTCCTTGCGCATTTTCCATGACCGATAAAAATTGCTCCAGAGCTCTGTGTTGTCAGAGTTCTTTAGTCTGCTGGAAAGAGCAAGCCAAAGTTTTCAATAAAGACTTGGCCACTAGCTTAATTTTGAGCACATGTGAAGGCAGGAAATACTTCTGTGTATGTTTCAGGGCCACAGGTAAAGAAGTGTTGACTTCACATTTCACGCAGAACAGAGCAACAAGGCTTGCCGTCTTCTCCCATTCACGGCTTTCTGGCTAAATAATTTTCCGGGCCCTTGCAGGTGCCTTCCCTACGAATATTTGCAAAATTTACCTTTGCCCCAGTGCAGCCTGCTCCGTGCAGGCCATCTGGGTACAGTGGCTGCATCTGATCATCTTTCACCTGATAAATCTCAAGGGCCAACTGCCTCATCTGGGTGTGTTTTAAAAATGATAATTTACAAATCTATGTTTGCATTGTTGTTTTTTGCACGTGTGTGAGATGCGTGTGTGTTCGTACATATGTGGGTAGTCATGTGTGTTGGGGACGGGCATGTTCATATGTGCACGTGTGTCTGGAGGCCTGAAGCTGCTGTCAGATGTCGTCCTCCATCACTCCCCACTTTATTTATGGAGGCGGGATCTCTCAATGCAACCTAGAGTTCCCTGATCCACCTACTTGTCTAGTCGGGCTCGTTCTCCTGGGTGCTGGCAGCTCTATTGCCTTCCGACTTTGTGTTCTAGGTATCGGAACCCTGGTCCTCACTTTTGCAGCAAGCACCTTATTCATTGAGCCATCTCCGCGGCTCGCAGGTTCATGTTGTCTGTGAAGAGTCACACGCCTTTCCGTTCCTTCATAAACTTCCTAACGTGGTAATGCTTGGTGCCGTGAGTCACTCATGGGAAGTGACTTTGAAAAGTCACTGAAATGAAAGGAACTGAAAGTTCCTGAAATGAAGATGGGGTCTGGGCTTCAGGAGTGATTCTGGATTTTCTCTGCATGGTTCTAAAAAAAAAAAAGATGCAACTTGACTTGAGGTCAAGGTCAAAAACTCAGAAGATTAAAGAGGTTTCTCTTTCAGACATCATCTCTCAGTTTTAAGTTTGCCCAAACATGCGATCAGAAGAATCGGTGCTAAACTGGCCTTCAACCCTGGCCGAGTCACTTGCATCTGATTTTCGGTTTCCTCTGTGTAAAGCAGGAGTTGGCCTGTGACATGCTTGCAGTCCTAGTACCTGGGAGGCTGAGGCAGGAGGATTGCAATTTCAAGACCGGCATGGGCTACATGGCATGTTCTGGGTCAACCCTGAGTACATAGTGAGACCTTGTCTCAAACTTAGGAGAGGGGAGGAGCGAGAATACTGCTTGACTTTGTGAGGTCTAAAAGCCCTGACTCTGTTGTTTGTCAGTGACATAGGAAAGGCAGATCAGATCATTGCTCTAACATGCAGGCTCCGTACTAGACTCACTGGGGTAAACCCTGCTCCCGCCCTTTTGAATGTGTCTGATCTTGAGTGAGTAACTCCTCTGTTTCTCCAGTAGCAGAATGGGGTAGTAATTTACCCTAAAGAGCTGATGTGTATGACTCTGAAGCTGGGGGCTGCATAGACTGCAGAGTAAGCCTCTGCCAGTGCAGCTCACCCACCCCTCTGTTGACTTTGCTGGGGAAGCTCTGCTTTCCCTCATTGGCATGTTCTTTCCTGGCTGAAAGTCTTTGAAGTTCTTCTTCTGCCAGAGCATCTACTTCTCTTCTCTCCCGCCTCTTGCCGGAGTCTCAGGCCTCCGCCTAGCTCTCCTTCCTGCAGCAAGCCAGGCTGAAGAGCCTTCCTGTGCCCCCCATTAGGCTAGATAAACCCACAACAATAAGCCCTTAACACACCTGCAGTTAGTACTTATCCATGACCTTCCCTCCTTTCGGCATGTAGCAGTTCACCTTCATGGTTGCTGATGAATCACCACCAAATGGCTTAAGGGAACAAGGGGTTTATTTTCTCTTATGATTGTCCGGTTACAGTTCTCAGTCCAGCTTGACAGGAGAGCTACCCCAGCATCAGGGCCGAGGGAACTGGTCACACCATTTCTACATAACGGCTGAAAGAGAGACGATTCTTACTTGCCAGACCAGCATGTCTGGCCAAGTGAACATAAGGATGCCAATCTCTCAACCAGCTCTGTGATTTATTCCAGGGCCTAGTCCCACCCATCATGGGCTGGGCCTTCCCCATCAGCTAGACAATCTCCTGCAGGTTCGCTCTGGGCCTAACTCAACCACTAATTCTCTACAAATGTGCCCAGAGCTCAAACCCTCAACTGTCAAGTTGACACCTGTGCCCAACTATGGCATGGCACATGAGGGTAGCCCCAATTTTCTCCCTTCTGTGGAGTCCAGCATCTACTGATGAACATTCACATCACATGTCCAATAGGCGCAGGGCAACATTTGGGGACCGGCAGTGGGGATGGAACCACTTGCCAGAACCCTGAGCAAGTCACCCCAAGTTTGACTGCCCTTAGTGGGTGAATACAGACAGGTAGCAGTGTCTCCTCAGAAGGGGTACAGGAAAGAAAAGATGTCCTCTTGGCTCTTTGAAGAGTGGCTGGGGAGCACTTTTTACACTGATTTTTTTTTTTTTAAACCTGGTGTCACTTTGAAATGTATTGCCACATTAGCAGTTGTTTATTTTAGTGGACAATGTAAAAACCATCAAAGTGGTTAAAGGGATCCTTTGTTGCCAATGCTGGAGGTCACAAGAGTAGCCGACATCCAACCTCACCAATTGTGGGAATGAAAGCTAGAAAAGAGCTAATAGGAATCTGCACATGCTCAACTCCTCCATTCCCAGACCCCACCATTACTGCTTGTCCCATGGTCCCGTCCTCCTGCCCTGCCACCTCTGGAAGAGGCTATTGCTCCTGATCTCAACATAAAATGACCAGTAGCTCAGTAGGTGGTAGCACTTCAATAATGTAAGTATGTATGATGGCTAACCTGAAAGTTCACGCTGATTTTATTTCATGTGGAATGCAACCTTGTGTTTTAGAGCTCTTCATAAATAAGTGAAAAGCCAGCTTTCTTCTGAGTACTTTGCTAGAACATACAGCAATAACTGTAACTGGACAAATGACTGCAATATTTAAGAGTAATGCAGTTCTATGTTGGCTTTCTAGCCCTCACAAGTTAGGAATGAAAATATTGGAGGAATTCTTTTTGCTTTATTACATTGTTGTTGTGTACAAGTGCCTCATGCATGCTAAGCTATGCAGTGCCTCTGAGCTCCATTCCCAGCCCCAGAGAATTATGCTTATGCAATTAGTTAATTTTTTAAAAAATGGGAAAAATGTGAAAAAAAATTGCAAGAAAGCATGTAGGCCATTATGTTGTTCAGGCATAAGCCATCCCTACAATCAGGAATAGAATCAGAAATAAGCAAGACCAGCTGGTGCCGGTGTTAGCTGAGCCAGTAATACTGGACCAGTCGTGCTTTGAGAAGGCAAGAATTCCTCTTTTTTTTAAACCTTTAGTTTCAGATTTGGAAATCTCAGATGCAAGGTCCACACTGATCTCTGGTCCAGAAATTCTGGTAGCTATCCAGTGCCTTCACTCAAGCTCAGCTGAAAGGACCATCCTGGGTGCTTTTGCTGACGTCATACCTATAGCTCTGCACCCCAATTTCTTAGAACTTCACTTCCTTCTGCAGTGAGCATTCCTAGCATAACCTCTGGTCAGAACGATGGCAGTGAACGTAAATGGCATTCTTATGTGTAACTTTGGGAGCCATTCGTAAACTGGGAAGGACGAATATGCTCTCCTAGCCCATCTAGGGCACTGTCCCAATCAATCCATCTGCTTGTCATTTAATTGGTGTAACCAACATATGAATAAAGAGAATGAATGATGAAGATCAAAGAGCAGATTTAAAAGAAAAACATGGCTGTTCAGTGGTGTGGACTTCTCTCTGCTGTTCATGTTGACACCATCAAATCCCATAGAGATTCAGTCTAATACTGACAATCTAAGCTTGTGGGAGGATGAGACTTTCTCTTGCTTCTGTCCTGTTTGCCCTGGCTAATCTCTGGGATCATGTCCCTTCTTTTACAGCCAGATGCTTAATCTGCAGTCTTGCAGACCCTCAAGGACTCCCTGGGTAGAATTCAAGGGGTCCCTGAATTTGCTTGGGAAATAATTACATGCTAAGTTTCAGCCAGTGAAACTCAGCATTGTCTGGGTAAATCAATGAAGGCTGCGCACTGCAGTGGCAATAGCAATTTCTCTGATTTTGTCAGCATTAGATTGATTGGTATTATCTTATTGCAATTATTGCACATATATCTCATAAGAGCACTTATGTTTATCACTTCTTTTAAATTTATTATGGTGATTTAAATTCACTGCTGGGTTTTGTTATTGAGTGTGTTAGAAAGGAAGTATGATGTCATAATTTTTATTATTTTCACCACTATTGTCAATGTACCTTCCTGGTAATCTTTTAGCTGATGCTCATAAAACAATCTGAGAAGTGGTGCATAGGTGTCATCAGACGGTCACCATGGCATAGGAAGGTTAAGGACTGCTGTTAAAAGCCAGCAGTTGACAGACATTATCTTACAGAGTCAGACCATCGATATTTCTTGCAGTGCCAGTTCTGTGAGCTCCGTCTCAACTACTCTGCTGTGTCATTTTACTAAAAGCACAGCAGTGGGCTTGAGAGCCTAAGCAGCTATGCCCCCCTAAATGCTGACAGACACAGCAGCTATCTGAAATTTTCTGACCATTGGCTTGGGTATCATGTTATTTATTCTTAAGATATTTAAAGTCCTTTTCAAACAGCCTTTATTTGGTGGCCATGAAGTCAGAGCCCAGTAGGGATGACGGAAAAGGAAAATCACAGTCAAAGATGATATAATCAATATAACAAAAGACTTGGGTTCAAAGCATAGGATGGCCCAGAGAAGCCTGAGATTCTGCTCCTAAGCCGATGCTCAGAAAGAATGAGTAAGAGAAAATATGAAGAAAGACGTTGTCAGAGAATCCAAGATCCTCCTAGAAAAATTAGCATGGGGAGGGGCAGGTCAGACATTGAAAGGAAGAGGCTACACATGGCTGAGAGCACCACAGTTGTGTCTGGTCCACTCTGCAGGTCCTGGTCTGTCCTGTGGGGGTGGGGAAGCTTCTGCTCCAGAAAAGTTCACTCTGGAAAAACTTTCCTAATGGGATTTTAACCACTTTGAGCTCATTTTTTCTAGTTAATATCTATAACATGTTTGTATTTCATGGCCTGCCTCAGTTTCAGGAACAGAGGTTCTCGGTCTAGCGAGGCAGCTCAGAGAGCAAAGTGCTTACGTACAAAGCTGGTACCTCATCCCTGGAAGCCATGTGGTGGAAGAGTCAGGTGATTTCCAAAAGCCGTTCTCTGGTCTTTACCCAAACACTTTCTCTCTCTCTTTCTCTCTCTCTGTCTCTCACACACATATACACAATTAATAATAATAATAATAATAATATAATAATACAGGCTCTCAAACTATGTGTGATACCTCATTAGAATATAATAAAGTAACCGAAGAGATCCTGGCCAATCGATGTTTTAAAAGGAAGATGGGAAAGAACAATGCAGAAAAGAAAGTATGAAAGGCTATAAAGTAGATATAAACAGAGGTTATAAAATGTATTTCAGTTACAGCGCTGTGCATATGTGTGTGATGCTTAAGGGGTCACAGTGCCTAATACATGTCTTGTTTAGATCATGGAAAAAAACACCACTGTGTATCCACGTGGACTGAAGCCAAAGACACTGAAGTAAATCCCGCTCTGCAGTCTGTTTCAAAAGTCCTTACTCCCTCGCCCCTGATTGACGGCCCATCCTCATCTGCAACATGGCCATTGTTGCAGAACCATCCCTGCCAAAGCCCGTGGCTTCATTCCTGACCACACTAACTGCTACCTGAAGGAGTTTGTCTCATAAGGAGCTACCTTTGGTTTCTCTGTAAGGAACCTCTTCCAGCGTGAGAAACCCAGAGGAGCTACACCCTCACCCCATGACACTGTCTCCTGCCTAAAGACACTGCCCTGTGCTTACAGTGTCTTGTCCACCAAAACTTTTCACTCTGAACTCTGCCTTGAGTCTCCAGGAACCTGTAACCACACCTACTGAGTGATCCACCCAGAAAACTACTTCTCCATGACTTTGAACAGCAAGCAACATGAACTGCTTAATAATAATAGCTGATGCTCAGAATTCGTAGTGAACTGTGACCGTCTTCAAACTCCAGATTTATATCCTCTCCTCCTACAATTTTTGCCACACCAGGCTTTTTCCTTAGGTCTAGGCAGGTGAATTATTTAAAAAACTAATATGCGAGTTTATAAATCTTATGTTAAAATCTATTTGCGTTGGCTCCGCCCTTGTGTTTCTGCATGCTGAGATCATTTTGAATTTTTATGCTGTCACACATCTTATTTTGAAGGGCAATGTCTGACAACCATCTACATTCCCTATAATTATTCTACTTAGTGTAAATTCAGATAATTAAGACTCTTTATTCTGAGTTCAGATTGCTATGGTCTTCCTGGAAATCTGTTAACTTTTCTATAGAGTTCTTCAGTTACAGGCAAGAGAACAGAATTGTACCTTCCTTATTCTCGAAAGACATCTCCTAGCATCCCATAGTTGTCCTTATCCTCTTCCTCTCTGTCCCCCTTCCTTCTCCTCATCCTTTTTCATCTTTATTTAATTTACAGTGTGTGTGCATACACACTCGAGCTTGTCGTTGCACGCATGTAGTGATCAAAAGACAACTTGCGAAGGTTGGTTCTTTCTTTCTATCCTGTAGATTTTAGAGTATTGAACCATCATCAGATTTGGCAGCAAGTGCCTTTACCCAGTGAGCCATCTCACCAGTCCCCAGTTTTTCTTCTTCTTCACCACTTGTATTGCTCTTGGGAAAATCCTGTTGGCATTGTCTTTTGTCTATTTACCCATTTGCTCTTCTCTGAAACACGTGGTTACTCCAGGCAGGCTGTTAATTTAGAAACCCCTTAAAACAAATAGCCATTAAACATTCTCAATATTTATTTAGAGGGAGAAAAATTAGAAATAATAATGAGCTTTTCTTTCTCATCTTCCCCAGATCTTTGGTGAGGTTTTTCGAGTGTTGGCAGTCTGGTTTTGTGTTGCATCAGGTGTGATTGTGTCCTGAGAGGAAGTCCCTTGAGGAATAAGATTGTGTGAGTACACACACACAATACAGCCAGCACGTATCTTGGGCAAATGTAAATTGTTGTGGTGGCTTCTTTTTTGTTGCTGTGATAAAATAACTGACAGCAGCAACTTAAGGAAGGTGGAGGTTGTTGTGGCTGGCAGCTTGAGGGCGAAGTCCAGCATGGCAGGGAAGATGCAGTGGTGAAAGCAACTCCAGCTGTGGCAGCAGGAGCGGGCGCACGCCTGCTCACGTTGCGTCTGCCGTGATCAAGCAGAAAGAGATGAATGCTGCTTCCTGGTCTCTCCCCTTCTTACTCAGTGTGGGACTCCAGGCACTATGTTCATGCCGCCACGGTCAGAGTGGTGCCTCCCATCCCAGCTGAATTTCTCACAAACGCCCTCATAGAAACACAGAGATGTATCTCCTAGGAGATTCTAAACCCTTTAGTTAATCGTAAGAAGCGACATCACACCTACCTGTTTGCTCATTCTAGAAGCCCTCACTGGCGATATTGGAATTGTTGGTAAGAAATAGAATTTTTAAAGTCAGTTAAAGTCAGAAATCATACTTTTACTAATGCCTAAATCTTCATGTTTTTAGATAAGTTCTATAATGTACACCAATTAGTTGTTGTCTTATGTGAGGCCAAGGTATTTTCCTTAAATATGGGTCTATGGACTAGGGTTCAATTTTGATATGTTCTTCAACTCTAAAAGTTTCATCTTTACTTTCTATTTTTTTGAGTGACATGTTTTAATAACATGACTTACTTTGTGTGTGTGTATATAAGTATCAGAGGATACTCTGTGCCCTGTGGAGGACCAAGGATGACTTTGGAAATCATCCTGCTTTGCTTCTACCTCCTTTTTTTGCTTCACTCTGGGATTTCCCAGGCTCTGCTTTCCAGAGGCCAGAAATGCAAGCCACTTCTATTTCAGCCTGGCATTTTTAGGTGGAATCAGGGATCTGGATTCAAGTCCTTTGGCTTATGAGGCAGTCTCTTAACCCCTGAACCATATCTCTAGCCCTCATCTTTACTTTCTATTCATAGTTTCTTCAATAAGAATCAAAACTTTAAAGTCACTATAAAGCTGAGAGCAAAATATTTTCTAACATTTTATAATCATTTCCCTAATTTTTTTTATTTATTCAATTGTGCGTGTGTGTGTGTGTGTGTGTGTGTGTGTGTGTGTGTGTAGAACCATGGATGAATTCGGGAACCACCATGGACGCCTCCACCTTCTCCTTGTTTACTCTGCCCCGGGATTCACAGGATCCATCCTACCAGGACCAGAAACACAGGCTACCCCCGCTTAATATTTTATGATTGTCTTGCTTTTACCTGGTTCAAAGGTAATTTTTTTAAAAAAACCATTTAATGTAGCTTTCACTTCCATTTCACTGGCTTATGTAATATTCAATCATGATCATAATATCAAACACAAAAGTTATAAATAGAAACTGAGTGTGGTGGTACTTGCCGATAAGGCCAGCACTCAGGACACTGAGGCAGGAGAATCAGTTCATGGGCAGCCTGGGCTACATATGCAGCGAGATCCCGACTTCAGAAACTGAATAGATAAATAAGTAAAAAATAAATAAGTTTTGAGAATAAGTTCAGTTAACTCTTGACAAACCAGTTGTTCCACTGGTAGGAGCAGATGCAGATCCGTAGTTAATTTGGCATTCTGGTTAGTTAGAAGTTGACATGGAAAGTTATGTGTACGTGTGTGTATGTGTGTGTGCATGCATGTAAGGTATCATACATTTACCTTTTTATGGTTCCTGCTTTCATGTGCTAGACCTGTTTTAAGCATAGACTAAATGGACTTACATATTAGGGGCACATGTCATTTTTCTCTTTGGTTATCCTATGTACTATTTCATATGTCCTTAGCATTTAATATGCCGCTATTGTACACTGCTGATGTTGCTCTGGTTCTCCTCCCTTTAAACACTCTGCATGCCTTTGTAGTTATCTAAATCCAAACATGTTCAAAACCTAATTTCAGTTCCCATCGAGCCAGTTAAATATGGTTCTTGAGAGATATGATTGTACACTGGGCTCCTGCTGGTTCTGAGATAGACTGTTCCGAACTGGCCCTCAGATATCACTTCTCCATTGGATTGTTAACTCCTTAAGAATGGACTATCTTTATACTTTCCTGGGCGGGGGTCTCTCGGAATACAACTTTTGAGATGGATCCTGATTTACTCCTGCCAACTGAGTAGTCCACAGTAGCCACCTGCTGGATTTCAAGGCACCAAGAAGATGACTGTTCACTGAGGCTTAGGTTAGCCATGGACATGGTATTCAAAATACGGCAAGAAATGGGGTAAAACAAAAAGAAAATTGTTCTGTAGCTTTAGGTAAATTATTTCCTCTCTGTTGTCATGGGCAGAATGAGAAACTTAACTAGAATTAATAGCTTGTGGACTTTACGGATCTTAATTACCTTTGAGAATCTAATGAGACCAAGGAGGCTTTACTTAGAAAACAATAGGTGCTCACGTTCAAAATTCTGCATAGGATTGCTGGCTGCTTTCAGATACTTGGAACAAATAAGTTCTAAGATTCTCTAAGAACTGGCTGAATTCTAACCTCACCAGTACTAAATGCTTAGACCCAATAGATGAACCAGTAAGTACACCTTGATTACTTGAATTAAGTAGCTGAAATGTGAGTAACCACCAATGGGCATACTCTACAGAGCCCCACCCGATTTCCCCTGCCCTGTCACTCCAAGGTCAGGCATGGGTCTCTTAAGGTATGGATGCCTGTAGTGCAAGCTCTATTGGTGTCTGTCCATCTCTACCTGGAAAGACAGCACAATCTTAATCAACTTCTCCCCCTTTGGCCTTTTCATTGTTGGAGAAAGGATCAGGATATTGTTGCTATGGTGACTTGATGGACAACTGTGTGGTTAGGTTAAAATAGTGCTCTTGAGTCAAACGCAGATAAAACTGTTATTGAGAATGATAGAAGACAATGCTCTTCCCTGCTATCTTTTCCACCTCACCTTTGCACTTTTGTACCTCAAGAGATTCTGAAAACAATCAAGTGGAAAACCCCTGACAAAACCAGAGGCAAAATGTTAAAGGTTTTGAACTGATATTCAGTTTGCATGAACCTCACTCTCCATATGACATTAAATGTTAATGATTTCAATTTATCATTGAAAACAATTTCTTTCCTGTATGAAATGAACAGAGAATGCAAAATAATTTCTTTCTTTTTCTGGCTGTTACTTGTATGCAGAGAGTTGCAGGTAGTCCTGCTTCCACAGCTGCTCCCAGAAGAGATTAGGGCCATCGCCTCTACAAATATCACAAGGGAATCTTAGCAGAGAATAGCAGGAGTATTTAATCTAAAGATCACATCTCTTCTGACTTTTCTTTCTGGTATCTCCTGTGGCTTTTCTCTGTGAAGTGATTTTGTTCTAAGGTAAATCTGTAAATGAGTTTCCTTGGCTCAATCAGGTTTTCTCTTTGATGATAAAGTTAGTTTCAGGGAGAATTCCATCTTTAAGATAAGACTATCAGGAAAATAAAACTCAGCCCCACTTTGTCCAGTTGGACATGTCCCATGAGCTCTTCCCTCCTTCCCCCCAATCATGCTTTCCCTGCCTGCAGGACACTTGTGTAGGACTCCTCCGGCCGCGGTGCAGGACGCCATTTACTCAGCATGGTGAGCCCGAGGAAGCCTCTGTTTATTGGGCTTATAGTAATTCCTGCTAGTGAAAAGCTAGGGGAGCATTTACTAAAGAAATTAAGTCCATCGAGGCATCCATTTTGCCTAGTAAGTAGTTCATAAAGAACAAGAATCACCCCATTTTTTTCTTTTTGGTTTCCTGCCATTCTCTAAATATCTGCAAGCAGGGGGTGTGTAACTCCAGACATGTGCAGGAACTAAACTACAGTCAGAGAATGGCCTCCGGTCTACCATCACCTAACCTCACCCCCATCCATCCTGGCTGGCCTCACCAGCGCTCAGCTGTGTGATGACCCTGCACAAGTCTCCCCCCCCCTTTCAGTGCCTTAGCTTCCTCCTCATTCATCCCTACTCCATGGGACAGGAAATGAGTTTAGGTATCGGAATAATGCTTGGTGCTTTGGAAGTGCTTGATAAGTGGTGGTCATGATTAGCTTTTAACACGAATTCTCTAGCAAGGCCATTTTCACTGTCCTCAGCTGTGCCTGTCATTTCTGACTTATTCTCCACCAAGTTCTTCTTCTTCCTCTCCAGCTAGGGCATCCAAACAGAGCCCTGCTGTCCAAAACCGAGATAGGGTAGGCTGATAAAAAAGTTTGTGTTTTCTAATAGTGGCATTATGGAGTAAAAAGAAACAGACTGATTTTTCATAAAATATTTTAACTTGCTATAACCAAAAATATGATTATTTCAACATAAATCCAGTAGGAAGGTAAAATTAATTTTATATATACAAAGAAGACATTTTTCTTTTTTTAAACTTAGTGTGACTGTCATATTTATAGTACATTTTAATTTGTACCAGCTACAGCTCACGGGTTGACGAGCCACATGGTCTAGCAGTGTGATATAAAAACATGCAGTGAGCAAGCGGTTTGGCTTACTAGCTCCTTAAGTAGGTGAGTCCCATGTCGAATGGCTTACACATGTTTTAGATATGATGCCAGGGATTGTACTGCACATATGTATCTTGTTTAGTCTTTGTGACAGTGCTCTTACATGGGTAACCTCATGATTCACATTTAACATATAGGAAAACTGAAACTTCAGGATACCAAGGAACAAGTAGTAAGTAGCGGAGCTCAGACTCTAACTTGGCTTTGTCCAACCCCAGAGCTTCTGCTGCTGTGTCTGGGTGTCGTCTCCCTGACTGACATTCTAGATGAAGACCCGCCTTCTCCTCAGGGCCCTCAGAATGATATGGAAGACTTCAGCAAGGTGGCACAGATGTACAATTTGTTAAGAATATGAATGTCCACAAATCTAGTCATCTCGAGTGTTTCCATTGCAACTCCTGCCACCAGTTACCCTATAAAACTCTTTTGCTTACTCGTGAACAGATTGTGAAGAGATGGAATCTTTGCCCTCCTAATCTCTGGGGATGAGACCGCCAAGGGGAAGCTTGTTTGGAAAACGTCTGGAAAACAAACTCCTTGCCAGTGAACTCTCCCATGTGAGATCTGTTCATCATGGTCCAGTCAGAGCGAACAGAAGTGACTGGTCTCTAAGCAGTGCTCAGCAGTGGCCCTAAAGATGCTCTACTTGCTTTCATTGGCAGACGCTTACGGTTGATGACGAATGGTTCAGCATCAGGACCACTCTCAGATAGGAAATGCTAGCTCATTTTTATGAGCCTCGCTTGCAGAGTGCAAATGCCGCTAGCTTACACACCAGCTAGCTTCCTTTCCCTATGTGCTTCTGAACCACTGCCTTCTTCTTTTAATCATTAAAGGCCAGATTTCGACAAGAGTTGGACCACAATCCAAGAGGAGACCCAGATGGACTCCATGGTTATCAAAGGCCTTGATGCAGATACTGACTACCAGTTTGCTGTAAGAGCCATGAATCCTCATGGCACCAGCCCACGCAGCCGGCCCAGCAACACCATCCGAACCCTGGGTGAGTTCTGTGTCCCCTTCTGAAGGACATGTGTAGCTATGATGCAGGGGTTGCCTCCCAGGACCTCGCTGGCCTGGGAGTTCTCAGTGCCGTGTATATGGGCAGTTTGGGACGAGGTTCTCCTCAGTGCTTCCTCCTGCGGTTTTCCCAGACCTTTGAAGGTTAGAGCCTCTCCGCAGGGACATGCACTGCTATTTCTGTGTCCAGGAGGTCAGCCGAAGGTCTGTTTTTTGCATCATCCTTGGGGAGTTTGAAGTCAGTGCTCTTTCACAATCTCAGGATCAATCCCATAGCAAAATGCTAGTCAGTCTCCCCCCGCCTCTCATCTTATGAGAAAATGAGCTCATCTTGAAACCCTGCGAGAGAAAAAAGAACCAAGACACCCCTCTCTGAAGATCCCTTCAGGGTTAGCAAGTGCCTATAAATCATGAGTTTTCCATTCAGGATGGTGGAGCGCATGTGTAATCCCACCTATAACCCCAGCACTTGAGAGGTTGAGGTAGGAGTATCTCAGTGAGTTCAAGATTCAATCTTGACTATATAGTGAAACACTGCCCCCCCCAAAAAAAACCCATATAAAACAAAAAGAACATTCAAGTAACATTATCCCCTCTGAGCGAGGGTCAGGAGCTATCAAAGATGTTGGCATGCTCCAATATATGAAGGCCTAGCTGGTAGTTAAGTTCTCCTGGCCCCTTTCTGGGGACCCGGAGAAGGCTTGAGTTAAGTATCTGTCAAATCAGAAGAGAATTTTCTTGGAAGTCAGATTCTGTCTCTGGCCTGGAGTTCAGCAGACTTCAAGAATCATACTTCCATTCCATTAGAAGGGTTTGGAGGAGCTCGTCAAGTCCTGACCAGCCTAAATGTCTTTGTATTTTGCAAGTGCAGTCACGTTAATGTAAAATGAGAACCTCGGGATCTCAGAATGGAAATGCAGTCCCTCTTTCATTTGAAAGTTCTGTGTAATCGCAGTTCAGTCCATGAATTTCTCCACAAGAGCTCTGTGACCGCTACAGGCCCTCTTTACCTAAGAAGAAATGATCTTTGACAGGGAAGCCCAGCTTGGCTGGTTGTATTTCCGTTGTCCTACCCAAATCCCTATTTTGACTGTCAGGTGATACCCCTCCACTCCCTATGAAATGCCTTCAGAGCTGATTTCTTTTTTCTTTCATTTTTTATTATTATTTCTGCTCATACAAACTTAATATGTACACTGTTCCCTCCCTCCCTCTTCCTCCCCCCTACCTCCCTGCTCACCTTCCCCTCACCCCTCCCTCCCTCCCCATCCCCCAGTGCCTCCCCCCCCAATCTCTGGAGAATCCTTTAATGTGCATGCCAGACTCTCCTCTGGGCCCTCCTCTCTGATGACGTACAAGGAACCAGTGGCTTTTCCCTGAACCCTTTCCCGTGTTCCCCTTAAGCATAGGAACACTACTATGGCTGTCAATTCCTTGCCTCCAAGGATCTTGGTGCCTTTAGCAAATGCTAGACTTTATGGGGCCAATAGTGTGTGGGACATTGCGTAGGGCATGCAAAGACCTATTATGATTGCTTCGGCCCTAACTTGTGTGGATATCATTGCTCCTTCCATCCTTGTGCTCTTACAATCTTACTGCCCCCTCTTCCGCAAATTTCCCTGAGCTTCAGGTTGGGGAGAGATTAGGCTGGCCTAGTCTCTGAAGTTCTGGATTATGGTTCATTGATTTTCTTTTGCAGTTTTGCTGCTCCTGTAATGCCCTTCACTCCATCCTGATGGGTATTGAATTTCACCCCCTGGCCAGAGATAAAAAGCTGATAACCAGAGTCTTGTTATAAGAGTATATTCAAAGGTAGATGTAATAAAAGTAGGAAACCACGGTGAGGTTTCTTTTTATCTGCCAGACTATATGCCCTCCCCTTCAGGTGAGATCATACCCTTCAGTTGTAAATGATCAGGAAGGAAAGTCTGTGAACTTAACCAGATGTCTCATTACTTACTTGCAGTCCTTGATGGAGGCCTATTTTCTCTGCTGTAGCATGGTCCCCTCTCTCCTTGTTTCTGGTGTGGCCCTCCTACCCCATCCCTCCTGTTCATAATCCTTGAAATTACTGTAAGTGTTACAGAGATTTATCTTTGAGTGTCTCTAGGTGGGCTGGGTGGGTTTGGTACTAGGAGCCACCTATTAGGGAGTACATACGGCGCTTAACTTTCTGGGTCTGGGATACTTCACTCAATATAATTCTTTCTAATGACATCCATTTCCCGGCAAATTCCTGTAATTCATCATTTTTGATGGCTGAGTAGTACTCCATTGTATAGATGTACCACAGTTTCCTTATCCACTCGTCAACTGTTGGACATTTGGGTTGATTCCATGACTTTGCTATTGTAAACAGTGGTGCTATGAACATGGTCGTGCTTGTGCAATCGAGGTGAACCTCTGCTGTATGGGGGGTTATTCCCAAAAGTGGAATAGCAGGGTCAAATGGCATTTCAATCTTTAATTTCTTTAAGAATCTCCAGACGGCTCGCCAGAGTGGTTGTGTGAGCCTGCATTCCCACCAGCAATGTAGGAGAGTTCCCCTCTCTCCACATCCTCTCCAGCATTTGTTGTTGTTTGTATTGTGGATTTTTGTCATCCTGACTGGGGTGAGATGATATCTCAGGGAAGTTTTGATTTGCATTTCCCTGATGGCTAAGGAAGTGGAGCATTTTTTAAGATAATTGTTAGACATTTTAATTTCATCCCTGGTAAAGTTTCTTTTAAGTTCCAAGGTCTATTTTTTAATTGGGCCATTAGTTTCCTTGGTGTTTAGTTTTCTAAGTTCTTTGTGCACTCTGGATAATAGGGTTCTATCAGATATGTGGTTAGTGAAGATTTTCTCCCATTCTGTGGGTTGCCTTTGATCGTGTTACAATCTCTTTATCTTAACAGAAGTTCTTTAATTTCACCAGATCCCAACTGTTGAGAGTTGGTAGCAGTGATTGTGCCATTGGATGTCTGTTTAAGAACTGTTGGCCTAGCCCAATCAGCTCGAGGGAGTTTCCTATCCTTTCACCTATGGTTATTATAGTCTCTGGCCTTATATCTAGGTCCTTGATCCATTTGGAATTAAGTCTTGTACATGGTGACAAGTACGGGTCCAGCTTTAATCTTCTGCATGTGGAGATCCAGTTTTGCCAGCACCATTTGTTGAAGATGCTGTTCTTTTTCCATTGGATTTTTTGGGCCCCTTTGTCAAAGATCAAATGGCTGTAATTTTGTGGGCTTATATCTGGGTCTTCAACCCTTATCCATTGATCTGTGTGTCTATTTTGGAGCCAGTACCAGGCTGTTTTTATAACTATGGATTAGTAGTATAGACTAAGGTTTGGTATGGTGATACCTCCAGCTGTGTTTTTGTTACTCAGGATTGTCTTTGCTATCCTGGGTCTTTTGTGCCTCCATATGAACTTTGAGATTGTTTGGTCAACTTCTTTGAAGAATTGCTTTGGGATTTTAATTGGTATAGCATTGAATTTGTATATTGCCTTTGGTAGGATTGTCATTTTTACGATGTTGATTCTGCCAATCCAGGAACATGGGAAGTCTTTCCACCTTCTGGTGTCTTCTGCAATTTCTTTCTTTAGGGTTTTAAAGTTTTCATTGTAAAGGTCTTTTACCTCCTTGGTTAGGTTTATACCAAGGTATTTCATTTTTTTAGGGGCTATAGTAAATGGGATTGAGTCTCTCAGGGCTTTTTCACTTCTTTCATTCTGGGCATATAGGAAGGCCACTGATTTGTGTACATTTATTTTGTATCCTGCCACCCTGCTGAACTTCTGTATTAGTTCCAGGAGCTTCCTGGTGGAGTTTTTGGGATCACTCAGGTATAAGATCATGTCATCTGCAAATAGGGATAGCTTGACTTCTTCCTTGCCGATTTGACTCCCTTTTATGTCCCTTTCTTGTCTTATGGTTTCAGCTAAGACTTCAAGTACAATATTGAAAAGAAGTGGTGAGCGTGGACAGCCTTGTCTAGTTCCTGATCGAAGTGGGAATGCTTCAAGTTTTTCCCCATTGAGTATAATCCTTGCTGTTGGCTTGTTGTATACAGCTTTCATTATATTGATAAAGGTTCCTTCCATTCCAACCTTCTCTAGGGTTTTGATCATAAAAGGCTGTTGGATCTTGTCAAAAGCTTTTTCTGCATCTATCGAGAGTATCATGTGGTCTTGAACATTGGACTGGTTTATATGGTGAATTACATTTATTGATTTGCGTATGTTGAACCAACCTTGTGTGCCTGAGATAAAGCCTACTTGATCCCCATGAATGATCTGATTTCTAAGGCCAGTGCCATCTCCAGGGTAGAGATTCACACGTGTACAAGTACTAGGGATTTTGGCTCACCATGTAACCTTGATTGTTAGGCCATCTTTCTTCCGATTGAATCATTAGTTTACAGTGAGGCTCCACTTGCAAAACTGCTCTCTTCCTCCACCTTCCCATCTGTAACAACAATGAGATAACAATTCTTTCCTCTTCACCAGAATTTAGAAGCTGCTCACATGCATGCTACGGAATGAAGCCCCAGCTCTCTATAAGATACGTTAGGGCTTCCTTCAAACTTCTTTTTTTTAAGTTCTTTTTTTTATTAATTTATTTATTTTTCCACTCATACAAACTTGATAGGTACCCCATTCCCCTCTCTCCCTCCACCCCTCTTTGGATCCCCTTTGCTCCCTCCCCCCTTCCTTTCCCCCCTTCCTTTCCCCCCTCCCTCCCTCTCTCCCAGTGGCCCCTCCCTCCCATTGCTGGAGCATCCTTTAGTGTACATGTCAAACTTCCCTCTGGGTCCTCCTCTCTGATGAGGGGTAAAGACTCAGTAGCATTGCCTAGAGCTCTTTCTTGTGTTTCCCTTTGGTATAGGAACACTATTTTGGCTGTTAATCCCTTGCCTCTAAGGATTCTATTGCCTGTGATCTATGCTAGACTTTGTGGGGTCAATGATATGCTGGTAATTGCACAGATCATGCAAAGTTCTATTATGATTACTTTGGCTCTATCTTGTGTGGAGTATCTTCTATATTGTTGCTCCTCCCCATCTTTAGGCTCTTACAATCTTACTGCCCCCTCTTTGTTTGTGGAAGTTCTTAAAAGAAAACTTAGAGGGGCTGGAGAGGTGGCTCAGGGGTTAAGCCTCCGCCTTGCAGGCGGAAGGTCCTGAGTTCGGATCCCAGATCCCACGTATAGATGTCAGGCGGAAGCAGGGGCAGCCTGCGCTTCTGGTCCTGGTAGGGTGGAGCCTGTGAATCCCGGGGCAGAAGGAGGTGGAGGCGTCCATGGTGGTTCGCGAATTCGTCCGTGGTTCTACACATACACAGACACACACACACACACACACACACACACACACACACACACACAGACACACACACACGTGCACACATACACACGCACATGCGCACAGTTGAGTAAATAATAATAACAAAAAATTTTTTAAAAAATTAAAAAAAAACTTAGAAATTCCCTAAGATCTGGCAATACATGTGACACTGTCTAGATACATATCCAAAAAGAAATGAAACCCCACAGTGAAGAGACATCTAAAGTCACATAGTCCCATAGCACTATTCACAGTCTAAGTGTTTGTTCACTGATGAATTCCTAAGGAAAATTACACATATACGGTGGGATACTTGTTAAGCCACACAGAGTTTGACATGCTGGTATTTGTGACAATGTGGAAGAAACAGAAAAACCTCATGTTAAGTGAAATAAACCAAGCACAGAAAGACAAATATTCAATACTTCTTAAGTAAATTCTAGTCTCTCATCTTAGGTTGGCCAGAATATAGGCTAGACAGAGATAGGAGCTGCCTATACTTTGAAATACTTATTACTTGGTCTTTGTATTACATCAAGCGTTCTGTGCTGAGTATTTCCTGTATCTTCTCAGCCTTCACCATGGAGTTCCTGTGCTCCAAGTTTGCCTGGCATCTGTCCATGGTGTCTTGTAGCCCACTAGTGAAAGAATAGAGAGGGAGGAATATGTGCTGCTTACCTTGACCTTGGATACGAGTATGGACATTGGCATCAAGACAGATGGACCAGGAGGTCGCCCTCCTGTGTTTTTTTCATCCCTTACCTTGAGCACTAATGTGGTCCTGGATGTTCTGATCATTATTTCCTCTGTGCCAGATCCAAACTGAGTGGACAAAGTGGGATGAGAGGTGCTAAATGCTTTATAAATACGAAGCATTTTATTTTGTCTTACATGTGAAGCAAAATTTTATAACTTCATGGTAATTGTATGCAGAGAACGGCAAAGCCAAGCTAACTCAGCCAAAAAAAAAAAAAAAAGCTAATTTATGAGATAGTATTTTTTTGTTTCATATTGTTGTTTTTAGGGAGGTTATTTTGTTTTGTCTTGTGTTGATGTGGGTTTTTTAATAGTGTGTGTGCATGCATGTGTGTGTGTGTGTGTGTGTGTGTGTGAGAGAGAGAGAGAGAGAGAGAGAGAGGGCACTGTGGAGAGAGAGAGAGAGAGAGAGAGAGAGAGAGAGAGAGAGAGAGGGCACTGTGTGTCCCCATAGAAGATCAAGGGTGACCTTGAGACTCATTCTGGATTGCTTCTACCTCCTTGCTTCGCTCTGGAATTTCCTAGGTTCCTCCCATCAGGGCTGGAAGTGCAGGCTGCAGCCACTTCTGCCTTGCAGTTTTTATGTAGGAAGCTTGCCAGACAAGAGTCTTACCCCTGAGTCATCTCTCTGGCACCTTGATTTGTTTTTGAGACAGGATTACATGGAGTTCAGGCTTGCCTTGAAATCCTGATGGATCCAAGGATGACCCTGCGCTACCAGACCCAATTTAGCTGTGCTGGGTTTCATTCATGTTGAGTAAGCACTGCACCCACTACGGTGTACCTCCAGATTTTTATAAGATATTCCCAAATAAAAACAAATTTCCGCTCTTATGGATATATGACCACTGAAATTAGAACAATAGAAGTGGAATTTATTAGATGATCTACTGCATGAATATATAAGAATGTGCCATAAGTATGTTCTGTTTTTCCCTTGATCTGCTATCTTTAAAAAAGCATTATGTTATGGATCACAGGAACTAGGATCCTTAGAGGCAAGGGACTAACTAAGAGCCACAATAGTGTTCCCATACTAAAGGGGAACACAAGAAAGAGCTCTAGACAATGCTACTGAGTCCTTACACCTCATCAGAGAAGAGAGTCAGAGGGAACTTTGCATGTACACTAAAGGATGCTCCAGGAATGGGAGGGGGGACAATGGGAGAAAGGGAGGGAGAGGGGAAAGGAAGAAGAACAGGGGGAAGGGAGCAAGCGGGATCCAGAGAGGGGTGGAGAGAGGGAGGGGAATGGGGTACCTATCAAGTTTGTATAAGTGAAAAAAAAAATAAATTTTAAAAAAGCATTATGCTAACTTACATTTATAGGTCTTATTTCTCTGTTGGTTTTAAGCTGTTATTTTGCTTCCAAATACATTTCTCCATTTGAAAATTTCCCATTTGCTAAATAGCGCTGCCAGAATCTTAGTGAATTTGAAGTAGTTAATGCTGGAACGCCTACTATAAGCCAGACCTATGAAATACCTTCTATCTGCCCCCAAAACCCCAGGCAGGACAATGATACCTTGTTCTTATGGATGAAGGAAACAACAGCTCTGAAAGGTTACAAATTTTGCCAAGTTGATCACTGTAAAGGCAGAATTGAAATTGAGTTTGGTCAATTGCATAACTGCTTCCCCCAAGTAAGATCTGAGCTAAGAATGTCTTTCTTCTACTGCAAAGCAGCACAAGGCAGGTTAAAAAGGATTCAGTGTTGAAGCTGTAAGCTAAGGAGACTCTAGCAACACAGAATAAAACTTCTGACAGGTGGCCTTTCTTTTCTTTTACTTTTGATTTTTTTTTTTTTTTGCAGACATATTCCTTTATTGTAAGAGTTCTTGGAACCTCCATCGTGGTCTTATTTGCATCCCACATTTCCTTATTAAATTTCTGGTGACTGTTCTTCTTCTCTCCATATCTGCAGTTCTATCATTCTGAAAATGTTTTACAGTTGCACAATACAGAGACTTTTAAAATTTCTCACCTGACATGTTGCCCTTGGTTAAGTCATTCCTTGGGATTCCACTGTATGGAGAGACTATGTTCATATAGTCACCTATTAAAGGACATTGCACTTATTTCCAATTTGGAACTATTACAAATAATCCTCTAAATATTTGCATTTGTGTGTACTTTTGTGTGTGTGTGTGTGTGTGTGTGTGTGTGTGTGTGTGTGTGCGTGTGTGTGTGTGTATAGGAATCTGAGCTAAAAAACCTTGGGAGAAAGTGAAAAATTGACTCCTAAATGTCCCAGATATTTATGAATCCTAGCCTAACCATTAGTGGCAGAGGCTCCCTTTGCCCCCAGTAGCGCCAGCCTCACAGTATTGCCGCAAGCATCCAGTGGAGATGACACACTTGAAAACCTAAGTTGGTTAAACTGATTACTACACTGGGACCTCAGCCTAGGTCATGTCAATTCCTGGCTTAACACTCCTCTGTGATCATTAGAGTGGGCAGCTGGGACCTTGGACGTGCACCTTAGTGGACTTTGTGTGGTGCCTGACTCTGCGGTCCTCTCTCTGGCTTCCTTCTCCTGCGTATTTGACTTGAGCCTCAAGCATCTGCCAGTGTCTTTGGGTGCAGAGTGAGTTCCTCAGAGACGCAAAGTGCACACTTGGCTCACATCTGTATGTCTAATATTTAGCATGGTGCTTGCCACTAGTCCTCATTAAAGATGTGAACAAATGACTATCCAGGATCCTGTTAGCATGTGAGGCGGGAAAGGGTTTGAAAAAGCCTTTGAAAAACCTATGGAAGCCTAAGTCTATCATGTATCCAAAGTGGGTGGGGCTAAGGAAGCCTGCGCAGAAGGCAAGCCTTGTGTCAGTCATGATTTGTTCATTCTGGAGGTTTTCTTTTAATTATCCAATTGTGTGTGTGTGTGTGTGTGTGTGTGTGTGTGTGTGTGTGTGTGTGTGTGCAGAACCACAGGCAATTCGGGAACCACCATGAACCGCCTCCACCTCCTCCTTGTTTACTCTGCCCCAGGATTTACAGCCTCTGCCCTGGGGTCTAGGATCCGAACTCAGGACCTTCCGCCTGCAAGGCAGAGGCTTAACCCCTGAGCCACCTCTCCAGCCCCTCATTCTAGAGTTTCAAGGCCATCATACAGAGACCGGTACAGCAAAAGCCAACAGAGTAGGAGGATGCAGACAGACCCAGCAAAACAAGCATCATCAAGTCTGTATTAGGGTCTTCTCTATGCTGACAAAAACAACTTAAAGGAGATTTCATTTTGGTTCAAGGTCCAAGGGAGAAGGAATGACATCTAGCGACTCTTTCTGTGGTGGAGATCGCTGCTATTTCATGGTTCCCGCTGGAAAGTCGAGTGGCATTTATTCTTCTTTCTATTTGATGATACTCGAGCTCTTCACTATCCCCAACCCCTGTTGCTTTAGACAGAGCACAAGTTTCAGGCAAGTCTGGGCTTGAAGGACTTTGTCATGTGACCTCACCAGGAAAGTCTCTTATTTCCCTGGGCCCCAATTTCTTCTTTAGGCTGGGGACAATGGTGTCTGATATAGATTATATTTTTTAAGTCTCAGGATTGTTTTGAGGAAATGTGGAGGTTAAGACACCTGCCTCTTTTTCAAGGTGAGGGAAAACATTTGGCGTTAGTGGGTGTTTCCTCCTTGCACATAAGTGAGGAATAGAAGAGAAATGGACAGCAGCGAGTGGGTCTGTAGCGTTTTCTCTTATGACTGCATACCTTAACAAGAAAATATCAGAAGGCCAGAATTCAGAAGCGTAAGTCCAAGAACAAAAATGTCCCTGGCCCAAGACATGGTGGAGTAGAAGAAACCAGATAAGTTAGGTCCAACAGAGTCTGTAGGATGGGTTTTTGGTTGCGTAAAGAAACAAAGACTTTTTCTCCATCCCCTGAGGCTTCTATAATTGAGCGTGTACAGTGTAGTAGTAGCAGACAGATAAGAGGAGACAATAAGCCTACAGACTTATTACCTGCATGGGATCATCACCCAGAAGAAGGTCTCCCACCTCAGCTGAGGTCTACAAACTTGTAACCTTCTTCTATTCCACAGGAGGGCTTACTCCTGTCACTGTGGGATTCCCTGGGGAAGGCGACGCGTGACATGAATCCCTTCTAGAAGAAAAAGGTGGCAGAGGCAGGGCCGGTCCTTTCTGCTGGCCACCAAGAGCCCTCAGATAGACGTGGTCACTCATAGGTTCATCCAGGTCATCATCGCCTGCGCTCTTTCGGTGGGTTGGTAGCTTTCAAAGACCCTAACGATCAGACATCAGGCAGTTCAACCTACAGGGCAACAAAGCACACTGAGAGCAGTGAAAGCTCTTGCCTCTCACCTCTTACTGTAGCTTCAGACTGATGGCTGTAGTAGCATTCAGGGGTCGGCAAAGGCTGAAGTTGAAGCACTATAATCACAAGTCTAATGGCAGCCTAGGCTACACCTTGGAGGTCGAGGCTGTAGCTTTGTTAGTTGAGTGCCTTCCTGGCATACACAAAGCCCTGGGTTCATATCCCTAGCACCACATAAACCAGGAGAGTTGGCATCCCAACAATCAGAAGGCACAAAGTGTTTGGACTTTGCCTGACCTGCATAATGGCTGACATGTCAACAACCCTCACAAAGTCTAGCGTGGATCACAGGGAAAAAGGCTTCAGGCAGTAAGATCCTTAGAGGCCAGGAGTTAGATAGTCATAATAGGGTTCCCATGGTAGCGGGCAGCTCAAGAAGGGGCCCCAAGTTTTGCCACTGAGTCTCGAATCCTCACTAGGACAGAGGACTCACAGGGAGGTTCAGCGCCCACATAAATGGATGCTCTGGGGGATGGGAGGGAGGAAGTGGTAGGCACTGGGAGAGGGGGAAGAAGGGAAGAGAATGAGAGGGAGGGGGAAGGAGGGAGAGTGCAATGGGGGACGGTGGGAAGGGGAGGGCAGAGGGAGAAGAGGGGGTACCTATTGAGCTTGTATGGTTAGACAAAAACAAAATGTGTAATAAAGAAAAAACTCCCTTGATTACACAGGTAGTTCAAAGCTAGCCTGGGTAAGAGACCCTGTCTCAAAAACGCTGCTATTCCCCCCCCAAAAAAGAGAATAAAAATTTAATGGAGCAACAGAGTCATTACAGTCTTGTACTCTAGTTTTTACTAGCTGTTTTTCAATCTCTAAAAAGTTAACCAAGTACTCAGCCAAGGGTTGGTAAATTTTTCTGTCAAGTTAGTAAATATTGTAGAGTTCTCATACTCTGGTGTTATAGCACAAAAAGTAGACATGGTCAACAAAATAATATGCATGATTGTATTCCAATGAAAGTTAATTTATGGACATTATATCTGAATTTCTTATGATGCTTGCATGCCATCAAGAGTTTATTCTTTAAACATTTTTCTCTGTCATCTAAAAATGTCAAAACTCGTGCTGGAAAGATGACTCAGGGGTTAAACCTTTGTCCCAAAAGCAAAAGGACTTGAGTTTGGATCCCTAGATCCTGCATAAAAATGCCAGGCAGCAATAGCAATGGTCTATAATTCTGGCCCTAGAAGGCAGAGTAGGGGAAACCCCAGAGCAAAGCAGTAAGGTAGAAGAGCAACGCTGGATGACTACTGATGTCACCCTTGGTCCTCTATAGGCACACACACACCACACACACACACACACACACACGCACACACACACACACACACACACATGAGTCAAGACTAGTGTCAATACATGGACAAAAGCAGAAGCAGATTACCCTTGTCCTGGGGCTGTAGTTCGGTGAACTCTGTTCTGTACAACTGGGATTTATTCCCCTAAGTTTAAGAGTCTCCAGGAAACTTCAGAGTCCCTTCCTTAGTAGCAGTTTTGTCAAGCTTGGAAGGAACAAGTTAGCACATAAAAATGTAGTTGTTCCCCTGACAGATCTCTGCATTTTCATTGTTGCAAGAATATTCTTGAATAAGAGCCCCACGTGCCTCAGCCCCCAGCAGCACTGGAAAGGGTTTGTGCTGTTCTTTTCAAAAGAGACAGGAAAGCCATGCAGAAGGGGAAGGGTTACAGCGCTGGACTTCTCTCCAGGGCCTGGGATGGGCCTATAAATCTGTACATTTCATGGATTTATAAATCTTTAGGCTATAAGAAGGAAAAGGGGGCTGGCAGAGGAACAAATCATTTGTTTCCCTCTCTGCCTTAGCCAATCCTGCATTTTTAAGCATGCTTCTATGCATAAACATAAGTGCAAATGTGATTTTACATGCAGGGTGCCCTCTGAAGTAATCGCTCTATTGATTTGTTAATGTCTGGATTTGTGGAAATCTGACTAACAGCCATTTGCACAACTTTATTGGCTCTAAAGGGAACGATTCACTTTGCTGTTTAAATACCTGCTACTTATTAATTGCTCTTTTGAGGCCTTTCTGCCTGTTACATTACCATACATTTACTTATACTCAGCACACTGATATTTCACTCCCTCTGGGTAGAGGGAGAGGAGAGATGAAAGCAAATAATAAGGAAATACAGTTTTCCCAAGCCAAAGCGCTCACGCTTTCATCCCAACCATACCATCTGTCAGTGACCACAGGATACAAAGCCATATTATGCCACGTGATGCCCTACCTAAGCCCACAAATGAGCTCACTCCTTTTGTATTCAGCTGACGTTCTTACCCACTTACCCACTTGTTTTCTTTCTTTCATGGACATTTTTTCATGGTCAGTCTTTACTCTTCTTTCCTTTGGAGCATCCTGGCTTTACAGTTTTCTACAGGAATCATTCATTTTTTTAGCACCAAATTTCTGAAGCACTTAATTTCTTCAATGAGCAATTAGGGCCACAGCCCTAATTTTGCTATCAGCTGGGATTATCAGATGTGTTCAGCCAGAACACAGCACAGGTTCTTGTGTCGCAGAATAAGAATTGGACAGGGACGCAGAGACAGTGACAGAAGGAGAAAGAGTTCAATAACAAAACATGCACTTCTAAGAAAGGAAGTGGGCAGATCTGGGAGAAAGGTTAGAAGCACAGTAGCGCCTGAGACCCACAGAATTGGGACCTCTTTAGGCCATTTATCTATCATGTATTTTTTAAGCACATACTATCTGTTACATGTTAGCCTTGGTAAGGATGAGTTTCCAGTCTTTCTCTTGCCAATCGATTTCCTTCCTTGTCATTCATAATCTTGACCTCAGTCTCCACCCTCTTAGCCTGGCTTGAAAGTGTGTGGAATCCATTTGGCACAGTGGCAGACATGTGGGAGGAATGCAGGGTGTGCCCACTGGGTCTGATGGTTGTACCCGATTATCCAACCAAATTTGAAACATAAAATCAAATATCTGCAAGGAAGAAACAACTAGGAAAGGAAACTTTCCTAAAAACCTCGGATGTCACCATCTAAGTAGGGTGTAAATGGAAAAATCACAACTCTCACCTCAGAGGCATTAAAGGTAGTTTATTCTGGGTCCAAATATGCGTGTGACCATGGCTTGGGAACACAGATTCAGGCAGCTCCAATTCCATGTATTTCACCATGCTAGCAGGTTTTCAAGGCTTTGTAATCACAAAACAATGCAAGCCATAAATCAAAACACTTTTCAAATACATGGGTGGAAACATTAGGCAGGCAGGTGTTACAGTTAGATACAGGTGTCAACTTGATGGTTGAGGACTTGAACTCTGGGTGCAGCTGTGAGAGGGATTAGTAATTGGATTAAGCCTGGACAGATAAAAAGTAACCATTTTGCAAATGGGTGATAGACCCCTCCCTTACTGTGGTTTCCCACTTTTATTACATCTACCTTTGAATGTGCTTTTATCACAAGACTCTAACAGCTTTTTGTCTCTGGCCAGGGGGTAACATACACTGCCCACCAGGATGGAGTGAAGGGCATTGCAGGAGCAGCAAAACTGCAAAAGAAAATCAACAAACCACAATCCAGAACTTCAGAGACTCTATATCAACCACCTAGAACTAGGCCAGCTTAGTCTCTCCCCATCTTGAAGCTCAGGGAAATTTGCGGAAGAGGGGGCGGTAAGAGTGTAAGAACAAAAGGATGGGAGGAGCAATGATATGTAAGATACTCTATACTAGTTAGGGCTGAAGCAATCATAATTGGACTTTGCATGCCCTGCACATTGTCCAACACACTGTTGACCTCACAAAGTCTAGCATCTGCTAAAGGCACCAAGATCCTTGGAGGCAAAGGATTGGCAGCCACAGCAGTGTTCCTATACCTAAGGGGAACACGGGAAAGGGTTCAGGGAAAGGCCACTGGGTCCTTGTACGTCATCGGAGAGGAGGGCCCAGAGGAAAATCAGACATGCACAAGAAAGGACTCTCTGGGAATTGGGGTGGGAGGCACTGGGGGATGGGGAGGGAGAAGGGTGGGCAGGGGGAGCAGGAGGTTCGGGGGGAGGAGGAGGGAGCGAGGGAACTGGTGTACCTAATAAGTTTGTATGAGCTGAAATTAAAAAAAAAAAAAAGCCTGGAGCAAATCTGGAGACTGTTTAATTGATGGGGAAGACCCAGCCTATGATGGGCAGGACTAGTACTGGGCAGATGAAAGAGATGGTGGGAACTGGTTGAGGAATGGACATCCTTTGCCAAGTCTGGCAAGTAGGAATTGTTCTGCTCTCAGCTATTATGTGGATATGGTATGGCCAGTTCCATTGGTGTTTGCGTGGGCTCTCCTGCCACACTGGACAAGGACCTGTAACCAGACTATCTATCATAATCCAGAATAAACCCCTTGTTCCCTTAAATCCTTTGGTTGTGAACCTTTCAGCAACAATGCAGGCTACCTGTGACAGCAGGATACAGAAAAAACAGGGAGATCTCTGTTACTGGCTATAGATGCTATTTAATGACATTCTCAGCATTTTAGTTGGTAGAAACCAGGGATCTGGTCGTACATTCCAAAGAATGCACCTTAGTCCCCAGGATGTTGGGCCCCATAGAGATGTTGGAATAGATGACTATTAAGGGGGCTAAAGATGACCTAAGATAATCTGGTTCTGGACTTACACCATTCCAGACCTCTCCACATCAATGAGGCGCTAATCAGTCACTCAGCCTGACGGATGTAGCAGTTTCTTTCTGGGAACTTACGTTCACATAGGAAATAGAAGGGCAGGAGGCAAGGTGATTTGCAAAAGTTTGGGCAGCTAGAAGAAACCTACTAGGGATCAATTGTCCGCATCCACTTGAGCTGTGTGAGCTTCATGTGAGGCTGTCCCATGATCGCGTCAACAGGTCGAAGTGGGGCAATAAATATCCTGAGTCCTTCTCCGCCCTCTTCCTTTCTTCTGCTGATGTTTCCTCGTGGTCTCTCAGGGCAGAAGGCAGAGTGGAGAAGGGCACTGGGACAGAAGGAAGGACACACCTCTAGGTGTCATCTCATAGAGAACAGTGCCCGTCTCCTCTTTGTGTGCACTTAGCATGTTGCCCTAAACACAGCCAGTCGTGAGCCTCAAGCCAAATCTCTGTGGCCTGAAGTTTTATCAACTCATAGAGCTGGGGATGGAGTTGCCTCCTTGTTTTGTACCCAAGGAAACTAAGGTGACTTAATGGCCTTCTCAAGGTCACTTCTGGAAGATTTTGATGAAAAAGTTTGCTGATCACTTTTTGTACTTGATTCCTAAAGTTGGGGAGATTTCCTTTTCCTTAATAATTAGTCTCCAGGCTATTCGAGGAAGAAGAGCCCTTGTAGCTGGAAAAGGGATTGGAGGCGGTGGTGAGAGGGGATATCTGCATCGGGGAGGATGTCGTGGATCGAGCCTTGAGATCTACTGGAAGCCGTTGAACTTGGTTGTTACTCAGGGAGACCAGAAGATTCTGGGAATGCTGGGGGCACTTGACCAGCTGAATGTAAAGATCTGGCTTAGATTTCAGCCGTCATTCTTGGGAGGCTGTAGAGGGATGAGAGCAAGAGCACAGAGACCAAGAAAATGGACCAGCAGTCCAAAGTCATGTTCATTTTGTCTCTAAGTTAAAAGGTTTATTAGTATTCTCTACAATGGTTAATATTAGGAATAAAATCAACATAATTTTTAAAAAGAAAGTAAGTTTTCTCTAATCTCAGCATCTAAACACAACTGCTATTAACATTTTAGTACGTAATATCTTCCAGAATTTCTTAGTTCACTGATGAGGTCATAGAACATATGTTGTTTTTTATTTGGCACAAAATACTGCCTACAGACATTCACACTAAAGGATGCTTCAGGGACTGGGGGGGCAGCACTTGGGAGAAAGGAAGAGAGGGGGTGAAAAGGAAAAGGGGGGAAGGAGCAAGGGAGTCTAGGGAGGAGTGGAGGGAGGGAGGGGACTGGGGTACCTATTAAGTTTGTATGAGTGGAAAAAAATAATAAAAAAAATACTGTGTACAGTACTTTAAGTGTAAGTAAACATAAGCCTGTGACATTAATTTTTAGTAACAGCAGTGTGTTCCTTGGTAGAGCTTACTACACCTATCCAGGGTGTTTCCGGTTGATGGGCACTTGGGTTGTCTCATGCTTGTAACCTAACCTGTTCTCTTTCAGCTTGTCCGAGTTCATGTTTGCCCTCCAGCATCTCTTTGAAGCAGAGTGGATCGGCACTGTCATTTCTTCCCTGTGTTCAAAGATGGATAGACTAGCAGGTGCAGTCAATCAATCAGCAAAAGGGATGGATGATATTTGAGCTCAGATTTCGTACTGCCAAGTCGTTGATGTAGCTACCACCCTCTGCTGGACTGGGTCATCTTTCACTAGTGCATACTGTTTACATAAGACCTTCTGAGATCAAAACTATTTTTTAAAAAGGGAAAAAAGAAGTCAACTGCTGTAAGGTTTTACCTTTAATTTGAGACCACTGTTGGCATTTTGGGCGCGGTGCTGTCACCTTGACCTCATGCTACAGCCCCCTACCCATGGAAAATGAAATAGTCTAATGAGAGTCCATTCCCTTCGGTTGTCAGACTATCATGTCTCTTTCCCTTGCAAAGTTGGGATGTTTACCAGGAAGGCAAGAACCTGAACCCGAAACTGGCGCATCAGAGGAATGGTGCTCTGCACAAAGAGCTCTCAGGACCCTGAGTGGACGGTGACCATAATATCCTAGAAAAGTCCTGAGATTCTTTGCTTCCTTAAAAATTTTCCAGGTAACGTAGTAAATAGAAGCCACTTTTGTGAACCTAGGAATCTGAGGTCAATACCCAGAATTCTACATGGTTGAAAGAGAGA
Source organism: Typhlomys cinereus (assembly GCA_023101885.1). Taxonomy (NCBI): domain Eukaryota; kingdom Metazoa; phylum Chordata; class Mammalia; order Rodentia; family Platacanthomyidae; genus Typhlomys; species Typhlomys cinereus. The sequence goes on along the minus strand of JALPQD010000300.1, from coordinate 841,560 downwards.
ACTGATTTCCAAAAGCTGTCTTTTCATACCCTAATATCCACCTGTGAGTTGTGGCATGCATGTGTATAAACACTATCTCTCTTCTTTCTTTTTTTCTCTCTCTCTTTCTCTCTCTCTCTCTCTATGTCTCCCTCCTTTCTCTCCTCCCTACCTCAAGTAAATAAATAATAACCAATACAGGCAAGAAACACAAAAAATGAGAAAACATACAACTATGACATCATCAATTCACAAACTCATAAATTCTGTGTACTGGAAATCTAAGGTAATAAGTCAACTGAAAGGCCAGGGAAAGACTTCAGAGTTTTACTTTTAAAAAGGACCAGTGACCACATGAAGAACTTAAATAGATGAATGAGGTAAGGAAATTAATTCAGGTACTACACAAGCAACTTCACAAAGTGGATGAAATGCTGAGCAGTTTGGAGGGGAAATTCCGAAGCAGAAAGAATCCATCAAGGAAATTGAGACTCTGAAAAGAAATGCTGAAGATGAAAGATTTGTCACTCAAACAACAAGCACAATAGAATGTATCATCAACACCCAAAACTAGCAGAAGAATGAATTTTAACAAGACAGAAATTAAGGAAGGCTTATGAGATAGTTCATCAAGTAAGGTGCTTGCTTGTGAATCCTGTGATCTCATTTCTATTCTCAGAAGCCCATATGGTAGAAGGAGAGAATTGACTTCTGAAAATTAACCCATGCACCATGACATGCATATGCATTCTGTGCACCTGTGTGTGTGTGTGTGTGTTTCTTCTCCTAATAAACATTTTAAAAAGAAAGGTAGAAATTTTTAAAAATTAATGAACATGGCTAAAACTTGTGGGAATTCTTAGATACATTCAATAGGCCAAACCTAAAAATACACAAGGTAGAAGAAGGAGTTGATATAAAGTCTAAAGGCAAAGAAATTTGTTCAATAAAATTATAAGCAAAAAAATTTCACGAACCTGGGATATCTAAGCATGGGAAACATTGAAAACTTCACATAGACCCAACCAGAAAAGAATTCCTCCATTACAAGACATCAAAAACACAAAGCAAATAAAAAATATTAAAAGTTATATGGAAAAAAAACTCACCAACTCACAACAGAGACAAAACATCAGAACAGCATCGCATCTGTCATCAGTAACCCCCAGCCCAGAAAAGCATAGAATAATACATTTCAAGCCCTGACAGTAACTAACTGCCAACTAAGATGACTATACCCAGTAAAGTTACCTTCAAAATTGATAGTAAAATAAAAACATTGAAATACAGGTGATTCATGACAACCAAACCAGCAAAGCAGAGAATATTTAAATGTCTATGTACAGAGGACAAGGAAAGATAGTCTCATTTGCGAGAGCACAGGGAAGAATCTATTTCCTGAGAGGAATACATAAATGAAGGAATACATGAATGAAAGAATGGGTCACATCCAACACATTGAGGCAACATCTCCTCATAGAAAAGAAAATATTATCTTTAATCCAACCCCCAGAAGAACAGCCAACAAAACCATTGGCTATAACAACCCCTCCTCAGTAATAATCTTAACTGCAAATGATTTCAACTTGCCATTTAAAAGACACAAAATGGATTATAAAACAAGATCCAACTGTGTTGTTTCCAAGAAACACACATCACTAGCAAAGATACCCACAAACTGAAGAGTCAATGAATCAATCTACCAAATAAATAGAAACTGGAATATTCAATGAAATAGTTTTCAAACCAAAACTAGTCTGAAGAGAAAAAGAAGGTCATTAGTACTAGTAAAATAGAAAATTCATTAAGAAGATACAACAGTTGTAAATATTTATGCATCAAATATTTGGTTCCTAATTTCATTTTTTAAAAAAATGCTAAAAGACATGAAGGACAGACAAGTTTTTATACAATCAAAGTGGGAGATTTCAGTACCCTGCTCCCATCTTTATATAGGAATTCAAAACTAAAAACTTAAAAAAAAAACTTCTGGGCTAAACTACTATGCCATAAATCATTAGATTTATCAGATAACAGCAGACCATTCTAGCCAACATATACAGATTTGTATTATATATCTCGGTTCCCTAATATTGGTGCCACTGAAGGGCATGAAGCAAATCTTAACAAATACAAAGGAATCAGAACAATTCCTTACATTTATTAGGTGATGATAGATTAAAATAAATCAATAGCAAGAGAAATTACAGGAACACTTGGAAGACCGAACAATTCACTTGAATAAATAGTGGGTCATTAAAGAATCAGTCCTTTTCCTATTATCTTGTCTTTTTGCATGAGTGGCCCACTGAGTTTCATCAGGGTTGCTTTTAATGGCATACGCCTTAGTCCTTGCTGGAGCATGAATCATTTATCAGTGGGTATTTCATTGAGGAAAACATCTTCTCTTCCTCTTCATCAGAGTCACAGAGAGTTTTGGGGTCCCTTGAGATCTTGTCCTTCCATGATGAAATGTTGTAGGTCAGATCCTATGCGGGTCTTATGAATTCATACATGCAACAGTCCTGTCTTGTCCAGAAGATGATACCTGGCCAAATCCTTTTCTCCCCTTCTCTCTCTTTCAACCTCACCACTTTCTTTTCCATGATATCCCCTGAGCCATGAGGTGAGGTCACGGTGGCTTAGATGTCTATTTAGGACCAAGTAGTCTGCCACCACCTATTTTCTACACCTTTGCTAGTTGTGACTTTCTGTAATGAACACCTTTCAATGTAGAAAGAAGCTTCTAGATTGAATGAGAGTGCTCCTCCAATCTATGAGTATAATAACAGATGTTTAAAAAGCAGCTAGATAACAGTGTTTTTATAGTTAAACCTTAATAGCTTGCGCACACACACACACACACACACACACACACACACACACACACGCCCAGGCCCATGTCCCTTTTTATGGGTTCTGTTCTGGTTTACAGCACCACCAATCTGATCCCTTTGAAAAGTGGGCCTTAAATCCAAGAAGAAAGCTATTGGTTGCCTCTTGACATTTGTCAGGTGAATTCTATTAAACCTTTAAAGAAGAGTTAACAGTAACACCTCTCAAACTGTCCCACAAGTAGAAAGAGAAGAAATACTACCAAATTCATTCTATAAAGAAATTCAAAATCCCCAAAGCAAGTTGGCTAGCCAAACTAGCTTCTCAGTTAGTTCTGAGTTTGATTAAAGAACCAGTCTTAAAACTAGAAAACCAGGAATGAGGTAGAAGAATAATTGAAGGTGATTCCTGGTACCAACTTTGGGTCTCCACATGCATGCACACATACATGTAAACATGCATATGCACACTTGTATTCCACCCAATTATGCACATAAAAATGGAAGAAAGTTAAAAAAATTTTAAACAAAATGTAGCACATACACATGATGGAATGTTTACAAGACATAAATGAAATTGTGACATTTGCAGAAAGGTGACTACAACTGGAAATCATTACATTAAATGAAACAAGCCAGACTCAGATACATAGCACAAGTTTTTTCCTATACATTGGTCCCAATTTTAATTAATTTATATATGTATAGGTAGGTGTGGGGAGAATAATAAAACTAGAAAGGGCACCATCAGGAGTTAGAAGAAATCTTAAGGTTTGTACGTGTCAGTGGGATGTTAACTTGGGAGGCTCTGGGATCACCAAGGAGACAAGCCCACAAGCCCATCCAAATGTCTCGCAGCTAAGTTTACACAGGTTCCGGCCTTTATAGCTTTCATCAAATTGTAAAGTAGTCTTAGTGCTACTTTACCATTGACTGAAAATCGGTTGCTTATCCGTACATTTAAGTCAAATTGTGAATAAACCCTGATCAACTTACCAACCTCTGCTTCCCAATTTCTTTGGAATATGTAGAGACTGAGGCAGCCAGTGTATGGACCTGAGTGTCTGGTATCATTAGCCTGTCATTGTGACTATGGTAAGGAGTCAGGCTTGTCTTAATCATGCGTTTGTATCAGTCACCCCCCTGAACTTCAAAAGTAGTACTAGGTATGTTTAAAACTCTAGCTGTGTTTCTGTTTTGAAAAGGTGATGTGTTTCTCCCATCAAAAGTCTTCCTGATCACATGGTCATCAAGACACTGCAGAAGCCCACAGAAGACTGAGACTCCCAAACCTTAGGGAAAGACCACAGCTAGTGCCCTCCAGCAGTTGGTGGTAGTTCGCAAATCATCCAGCAGGTGGCAATAATTCCCAGATTTCCAGAGCAGAAAAAGTCCTCATCAGTGTACGGGATAATCCTGCCTGAACTGGTTGAGGGTGAATAAGAAGCACCCTTGGGTCACCTTTGTGGTAGATTCTTCCAAGGTTAACTAACCTCAGCCACACTTGGAGAGAGTAAACTTAACATTTCAGTTTTTGTAGCTGAAAAAGGTGCCCAATCATGATCAATTCTGTGCCTTAATGGTACATAGAACTGATAAAATAATATTCTTCTCTTTCTTTTTAAGGTAATATAAAGCAAAGGTTTTCAGGTTCAGGAAGAATTAGAACACTAACAATAAGAGATTAGAACAGCTACAAAGTCAACTCAGTATGGACCCTATGCCCTTTTCTTATACATTGCAACTGATTAGATTAATCTGAAAATGTTTCAGCAATATTTGCAGAAGTAGAATCTCTAGTTTATGAGCTTATGGTGATTGTTTTACATGTTTAATCACTTGCCTATGCAGTCGGAAAGCTCTGCATTAATTCCTGCTTATGCCTCGGAGTTTGTAAGTACTGGGGTGCTAGCTGCAAATAGGATGCCCTTCCTTATCGGAACTTACATGTGAGTCAGGAAGAAAGGTAATAAAATTACTATGTATCCTACTCTGTTCAAATGTGTCTGTAATGATAAGTGCTCCATATCCTCATGTGATGTTCCTCCCTATGTCCTGACCTCTCTCCTGTTCCAGAGTCCCACATGCATGCATGACTGGGCTGCACCAGTATGGATGGTATCACTTCTTCCACCTGACGGACCCTGAGCTTCCACCCATCTTCTGCTAGCTCCTATTTGGAGCAGCAATATGGTCACTTCCATATACTCATGTGCCCTTTTTTATCAGTCTCCTGAGCTGTTTCTTTAGTGACAAGATTTTCACTTCCTTAAACTCAATGTGCTGGGATTCCTATTTCCTTCCACGGTATTTGTGAAAACGCTTCTTGGACTCAAGCACTCACTGGGCCCTTCTGAGAATCCCGCCCTCCTTCATGGGATTTCTGCGATGAGACAGGAGATACTGTGCCATTGCACGGTGGCTGCTGGAAGTTGGTTGTAAATCTGGAATCACTTGAGGCTCATGACCTGGGATCGGCCATCAGCTTAGTAACTCCTCCTCGGTTTCTGCTTTCCATCTGTCCTCTGTGTTTCTATTTTTTTTTATTCAATTGTGCATGTGTGCATGTGTATGTATGTGTGTGTGTGTGTGTGTGTGTGTAGAACCACGGACGAATTCGGGAACCACCAGGCTCCGCCCTACCGGGACCAGAAACGCAGGCCGCCCCCGCTTCCGCCCGGCGTCTATACATGGGGTCTAGGATCCGAACTCAGGACCTTCTGCCTGCAAGGCAGAGGCTTAACCCCTGAGTCATGTCTCCAACCCTGTCCTCTGTGTTTCTTAAAGGTTGGCTGGATGCTCAACACAGCTTTGGACACAACAGTCCTGAAGTCATGACTGGGTGGAGAGAGGTGCTGCTGTCATCTCATTGGCAGAATAGAGGGAGGCTGCTATTCATGTAGCACTACCCTGGGCAGTGCCCTCCCCCCGTCACACAGCTAGCCATCCCCAAATGGTAATAATGCAGAAGCTGGAAAATGACACCGGTCAGATAAGAAACTTGTCCCCTGCTCAAAATATACAATGGCAGATGGGCTGGAAAGTTAAGCATCCTGAAAAACGATTGAAGTAAATTCCTTATTAATAATGTTTGGAATATAATTTGCCATAAGTACATAAAATTTATACTGTAGCATGGTGTACAAGGACAAAAAGTGTGTGTTTGAGTGTGTGTATATGCAGACATTTGACAAAAGAGCACTTACTATGGCCCTGTAAATTGCTTTTTAAAGTTTTCTAATGGATTGAAATCTGTACTTTGGATAATACTAAATCAAGTATGTAAGAAACTTGAATAGAATTTTGTAGAAACTACATATTAGCAGTGAAAGGCTGCGAACAAGGGAGTAGTAGCTATTCGTTATATAAGTCATCTGAAGGATCAACCATTAATATAATGCATATGATTCTTGTCAAGTGACTTTTGAAGTGAATGAAGCAGCCATGTGCTAAGGGTTCCTGGTCAAGTCTAGGGATCAGACACATTTACAAACCCTTGATTCCCTGTGCTTCCACCATGAGCAATGTCAGCCAAGTGGGCTGCAGCACTGGGAGGAAGGCCCTGGAGCTGGGTGGTGGGTTTGGCAGAATTTTTTAGTGCAGTGGGATTTCCCCAGACAGATAGGTATGGGGAGCAGGAGAATCCAGGCACACAAGTTTTTCTTGGTCCACTGTCCAAGGAGGTCTGAGAGCACACACTCCTGGTATTGCTATGAGGTCAAGGGTTCCCATGCCCCTTACAGTTCCTCTCCCCTTTCAACAAATTCCAGCTACTTTGCTATTTTCTCAAGGTGTACACTTCAGCCACTGCAGAAAGTCTTCATCAGAAAACAACCAGCAGTGAGCTCTGTTTGTTATTCAGAAGGTGAAGTCTCTGTCTTAGCGGTTCTGACGGAGGTGGCTTTGTGAAGGTTCATGCTTAGAAACCCTCAGTTGCGCCCCAATTCCTCCTTTGGCTCGGCCTTGCCTTAATCAATATGCCAATACTTATTTGAACATGAGAGCAGATTACCCTTGTTTCTATTTCTTTTGAAAGGGTTTCTTGGCCACAGATTAATTTCGTGACCCAGAGTAGTTAGCTTGCTCCTGTCACAGACTCTCTATGGGCTTTTTGATTGCTATTGAGTGTGATTAGGGATCCAAGAGTGACTGACACAGCTTTCTTCCCACGACAGACTGGCTCTTCTTGCATGATGATATTTACAGAGTAAAAATGGTTTCCATCGGTGAGGGTCTAGATGGGACCCTCACTGCCCTAGTCACCATGGCCAGCAACAGGTGTCATATATAGCTATGCAGATGTGGAGAATGTAGGTTACATGAGGCATTTGAATATACATCTGGCCACAGATGCTGAATCTACAGATTCAGCCAACTACAAATAGAAAATATTTGGAAGAAACCTATACTCTAATATTGTAGCACTTATTCTGAAGGCATATGAACAAATGTTATTCACCCCAGATTGGGAATGACAGATGATTCAGTAGTTAAGGCAAGCCCCAAAGCCTATAGGAGAGTATCTAATTGATGTAGAAAGATCCAGACCATGGTGGGTGGGGCAGGTGGATAAGATCAAAGTTCAGTACTTTGACAGACTTTGATAGACCTGTGAAGACTTATAGATATGGTATTACCATATCTACAGGACTTTCTGAGAGAGCAACCGACCTCACTCAAGGGAGGCGAATGAGATTTGCCCCTCTCTGGGCAATCCCTATCAATATGGTATGACCATAGTCTGGCTTGACAAACCGATTAGTTTCACTGGGATTAGTTGTAAGAGTATGGGCAGCTCAGTTACTTTTCCTATTGTGATGAAATTCCCTGACAGAAGCAATTTAAAGAGCAAAGAGTTTATTTTAGTTCCCAGGTCAAAGTATTGAGGTAGAGTGGTCAAGACAGCAAGAGCTTGGCACAGCTGCTTACACAACTATAAGCAAGAAACAGAGAGGTCCACTGACTTGTGTGTCAAGTGTCTTTATCTGGCACGCAACTATAGAAAGAAATTGCCAAATTTTGAATACAGCAATGACCATTAAGTTTCGTAGTGGTTTACACAGCTAGGGTCTTTTTTTCTGGTTCTTACTTAAAAGTAACAGTGTCAATTTGGAATGTAGCCGAATGGCATTTCTTCAGTGATTACTGAATTCAGTAGAAGAAAATCGTAAGTATTGGTTGTCAGCAAGGGCCTTAGATTTCTGAGTAAATTCTTCCCATGTATTTTAAAGATCACTGACAAATATACATTGTACTATTGGAAACTAGAGGTTTTTCTTTTAATTGCAATTCCAGGTGATGTTTCTAAAGTGCATGCATGTGCGTGCATGTGTGTGCGTGCTCTCATATGCTTGCATGTATATATGTATGTGCTGCATTTTATCTGTATGTTGCAGATAAATTTATAACCAAACAGCTTGGGGGAACATGGGGAATTTATTTTGGCATACTATTTTCCATTATATTTCATAAATGAGCTTTGTAGGAGAGTTTATGCTAACACTGGGAACCAAGAGAACTGGCCACACTCTATACACAGGAATCACTGAGAAAGGAATAGGGCTCACTTGCCAGATTGTAAGTCCATCCAAATATGCTGAAGTACGCCAAAGTACTGAGCCAGCTCTCTCCATCTTAGCTATCTGCCCAGGAAATGATCCCCCCTACTATGAACTGAGGCCTTCCCACATCAATTAGATACAGTCCAGCAGGTTTGCTTGGGACTTGCTTTAACTACTAATTCTTAACACATGTGCCCAGAGCCCAGCTGTCAGTTGTGAAGTTGACATCTGTCTGTATCTAACTATCACAGTATATATGTGTATATGGAGGCCAAGTGTCCATTCTTCAGGTGCTACTCACCTTGTTTTCTTAAACAGTCTCTTACTGTCCTGGAGCTTGTCAAGTAGGCCAGATGGCTAGGGATCCCCGGGGGTCTACCTTTTCTGTATCTCCCCAGCACTGGAATGTTTCATATATACCACCATGCCAGACTTTTCTGAGTGGGTTATAGGGATCAAATTCAAGTCTTCATGTATGTGCAGCAAACACTTTACCCACTGAGCTATTACTACAACAAAGACTTTTTATCTCTTTATGTATATGTGGAGTGGTTCATATGTGTGGGTGTGCATGTTCATGTGTGTGTGTTTGTGTGTGTGTTGTGTGTGTCTGTGTGTGTGCATAGAAGGATGTTTGCACTTCAGTGTGTGTATGTAGAGACCAAGGGTGATATTTGGAGTCATCTCTCCCACTTTACTGTTTGAGCCTGAGTATTCACTTTCTGGGGCAGAAATGCGGCAGAACATCAGATCCATCCAGTGGGTTTTTACATGCAATCTAGGAATCCAAACTCCTGTCCTTTTGCTTGTGTAGCAGGTACTTAAACCACTGAGCCTCTGCAGCATGGGTTTGGTTCCTGATTATTTTGGCATAAATTTTCATTTTTCAAAGAGAAATTAGCTTTGCTACCTTGTTTTCTTTCATTATGAATTATTTTGAAGATTGCAGAACTTGCCAGCAACACCTATATGTTCACCACCCAGCTTTGTTGAATCTTAACATCTTCTATATTTTCTTCAGTGTTGCAGCAATAAAATATTATAGCTATAGGGGCAGTCCCCATCTATTCACCCAACACTGCCACCTTCCTCTTTCCTGGAGAGATGCTTGTATTAGGTATTCAGAACTTTCTTTGCCAAGTTATCCTTGATTTATACATATTTATAAAGTGTAGTATTTTAGGAGATATTTTAGTCGTTCTTATAAATGCTATGGTGTGACAAGTATCCTTCTATAACCTGCTTTTTTTCACAGCCTCATAACTTTTGATGTTTTTGCATATTGAATTCTAAAGTTCTCGTTCATCTGCTTTCACTGAAATATAATGATTATACTATAGTTTATTCACTAAGTATGTCAATGTTAGGCACAAGTTGTTCATTTTTTGCTACTACAATGCATCATTTTATATTTTTTCTTATACAAGTGTATAACAGCTTTTCTTGTACTTAGAACTAGAATTCCTGAGAGAGAGCACATGGTTATTTTCAGCTCTACTGCCTATTACAAATTTGTTCTGTGAAGTCTCTGCCCAACTAAAGTTTTTCTTCTATACCCCTGTCAAAACTTAGTGCTATACTACATTTAGTTGTGATAAATCTGATGGGTGTGAAACAGTGTACATTCTGATTTGGATGTGCTTTCTCCATTTCTAACGAAGTTAAGCATCCATTTTATAGTGCTACTAGTCATTCTCTGAGTTGGCTGCATTCATCCGTTTTCATCGATACATGCCTGTCTGTTCATTATATATGTAGCTGATTAGTAATCTATTCTATCTACATGTGTAGCTGGTATCTTTCCTCCCTGCCAGTCCTCAGTGCAACAGGATTCTCTGCCTGCACCCAGTTGCAGAATTTCTCAATGCAGTTCCTCATTAAGTCTGTCTTACTTAACAGTCACTAGCTACCCTGCTACCAGCCATCACACCCATCTTCACTGCCCATGAAAATGTGAAAGGAAGAGACAGTCCGACATACCACCACTGGCATCTCAGTGGCCCCAACTTCTGCAACTCCCCCAAAAGGTCTGGTATGTAGCTTCTATAGTGTCTGCGGAGTAAAAACAGAGGGAGTTGGTATTAGAATATCTGCTGGAGCTCCCAGTTTAAAGCAGAGATCATCACCCCTAGACCTCTCTCGAGTGCTGGTTCTGGTTGTGGTTTTGGATTCAGCATGGTACTGTTTAGTTGTGTAGTAGGGTAGTAGGGCTAGTAGGGCTAGCTTGAGTTAGAGCAGGTGGCCAAGCCAAAGAAGCTTACTGCCACTGACATACAGGAAACAAATAGTGCCCTTCCTTCCTTCCTTCCTTCCTTCCTTCCTCCCTCCCTCCCTCCCTCCCTCCCTCCCTCCCTCCCTCCCTCCCTTTTTTTAAATTTATTATTATTATTATTTATTTAACTGTGCGCATATGCGCGTGTGTGTGTGCGCGTGTGTGTGTCTGTGTGTGTGTGTGTGTGTGTGCCTGTGTATGTGTAGAACCACAGATGAATTTATGAACCACCATGGACGCCTCCACCTTCTTCTGCCCCAGGATTCACAGGCTCCGCCCTACCAGGACCAGAAGCGCAGGCCGCCCCCGCTTCCGCCTGGCGTCTATACGTGGGGTCTAGGATCCGAACTCAGGACCTTCCGCCTGCAAGGCGGAGGCTCAACCCCTGAGCCACCTCTCCAGCCCCCTTCCTTCCTTTTTTTAACTTACATAGTATGTGCGGATGCGTAGATGTGAGTGTGTGTGTTGTGTGCAGAAGAGGACACTGTGGATGCCCAAAGGTGACTTTGAGAATCATCCTGGATTGCTCTACCTTCCTATTGCTTTGTTCTGGGGTTTCCCAGGCTCCACCTTTCAAGGTCAGAATGCAGGCTGTCGTCATTTCTACCTGGTGTTTGCACATGGGGTCTGGGATCAGTATTCAGGTTCTTTTGCTTGCAAAGCAAAGGCTTATTTAGCCCTTGAGCTATCTCTCCAGTCCCAGAGGGTGAAGATCAGCTTGCTTGAATCGACCACAGCTCACGATGGAAACTTGGGGTTTTGTGTACTTTATTTGCTCAGATTGCCATTGCTTTCCCCTATTCCAGGCAAAGAAGGGGTATGGGAGAGATTGAATGTGTCCCCAGTTCTTCCTCTTTTACCCAAGTACGTAGATATCTCTCAGTTCAGAAGTATAGTTTCTTCCACCAAACAACTTGATCTTTGCCCCAATCTCTGTAGGGAAAGAAAAAGTTGCACAAGAATCCAATAGTTCTTAGACTCCTTCCTCCCTAGGGGAGTTTCAGCAGTGAGGAACAAGAGCCCCTCCATCTTTGGTTGACAAGAGTTACTAAAACAAGTTTCTTCTGGGACCTGTTGAATGTAGGTAGGTTTTGATCATGGTAGATCAAGTCTGCTTGGAAACTTGGAATACTGACACAAAGCTCCAGTCCCCAAAGCACGTAGTTTCTGTGCTGAACTAACTCCTTTTCCATCCATGTAGGTAGTTTACTAGCTTCCAACCTTGCCCGATGTGACATATGTCTGCAACATGTCCAAGTCAGCAGTGTGTATTCTAGGGTCACAGAATATTAAGAACTTCACAGGTCCTAAAATCTAATCTTGTTTCTTATTTTGTGTATATATATGTGTGGGTCATTTGTGTAGAAGCCAGAGGACAACCTTGGATGTCATACTTCGGGTACATATGTTTTGTCACGGCTCTCTCAGTAGAACCTGGAACTTACAGATTCAATTGACCGTCTGGCCAGCAAGCCCTGGCAAGTCACCTGCCTGCTCCCTCTGCACTAGTGCTACATATGCTGTGCCTGGCTTTTTTTTTTTTTTTTAATGTAGTTTCTGGGATTTGAATAAAAGGTCTCATATTGTGTAGCAAACAATTTGCTGACTTCTAATTAGATAGATAGGTGTCAGTTTGACAACTAAAGGCTAAGTTCTGGGCAAATTTGTGAAGACTGGCAGTTAAGGCAAACCCTGGGTGAGACTGCAGCAGAAGCCCCGGCCCATGGTGGGTGGGATCATTCTCTGGATAGGTGCATGAGAAGGAGGGGACTGGTTCAGGACTTCGATATACTTCAGCATACTTTGGCAGCGATGCAGCCTGGAAAGTGAGAATTGCTCCCTTTTTGCAATTCCGTGGCTGTAACATGGCCAGTTCTCTGAGGTCTTGACATTGGCATGAGTTGTCCTGCAGGCTGGACTATGAACTGTAATCAAGAGTCGTAAGCAAGAATAAAACTCCCTTGTTCCCCTTCACTCTTAGTCATGAATTTACAGACAATATACAGAGTATAACTGCCACACTGGCTGAGCCATCTCAGACCACATTACTTTTTTTTTAGAAAAAAAAAAAAAAAAACTTAGCAAGATGAAATTACTTGCTCAGAAACACAGAACTATGGCATTTGTCCCCTAAGTACCTTGGTTGCATGATTAGAGTTATTCTCAATGAAGGCATGTTGATTCATCAGACAAACAATTCACATCAAACATAAAGGTTTTATGAAATAAAAGTCATTTTTTTTACCTATTAACCAAAACTTGTATTTTGTTCATTACTTTTTCTTACATGGAATAAACCCTGAATCTGTTTTGCATTCAGTCTATGGTTTGATTACTCTGGTTCTAAATAACGTCTCCTTTTATATTATCTTTCTTAATTAACAAAGTACTGAGTAGAAAGAGATAAATTATGTACTTTAATTACAATAACCTCAGGCTACTTGGAGAATTTTTATCACACTGAATTGGACCTTACATTCTGCGCTCACTCAAACAACATTGGTGGAAGCTCTTGGGTGCTGTGGATATGAGATCAAGGTAACAGGACTGTCACCCACCCCTGCTTCTCTTTGTGTTCATGTCCTCCTTAGTAAACATGGTGATTAATCGGGATCACTGGGTTATCTGAGAACTCCGAGTTAAGGAGACTGAAGTGGTTCCAATGTACCGCAGCAGGACCCCATATTCCAGACAGGCTCTGCACTGATGATTTCTCTCTCTGATTCCTTGAGTGGAGCCATCCTCAGTTTCTTCCTCTGTGAAGTGGACTGACCATGCTAGTTGAGCTCTGAGGTCTCTCTGTGAATGTTAAAATTCTCCTGACTCTTGTCATTCATTTCTTTTCTTATTCTGTTTGAAATGAGAAAGTTGGACGGATGGCACTTAAGGTATCTTCCAACCGAGGCTTCTAGCTCTTATTTGAGGAAAGGGACGAGGGCTGGTGTTAACTGCGAAGAATGCCTTTGGTTCTAGAGATTGAGCACCACCATGCAGGTGTCTTCTCCAGATGGTCCCCACTTAAATAGGCACATCTGCTGGTCAGGACAAGACAGCACTACTGGGACTCCCCTCTCTGTCTGGGAGAAGTCTTGGTTTTCAATGAGTACATCAGGGTACTAGGTAGTCAGAAGAAGGGAGGAAACCTCACTAAGTATAAAATATGCTTACTGACCTCACAGGGATGGCAGTTCAGTTGGTAAACACATGGTAGCTTGCCAAGCTGGAAAATATAATTGATTTCAGCAAGTTCTAGAAGCTTCTTTTGAGCTCAATCTAAAGTACAGATAGCCATATTAGGTTGCCCATGTAGGAGAGGACATGAAGGAATAGCCTATACTACTTGGTGTAGTATATTTTCAGCAGCTACCATTTTTCTCAGAAGCCTTTGATCCCTTTTGACAGGTCAATAGGAACTTGCAGAGCTAGAAGGTGGGCTGAGGACGCCCTTTGGGGCAATTTGAGGCACTTCCCTCAAGGGGAAGAGCAGATGAGCATTACTACTTCATTATCATTCACACAACACACTGACCACATAGCTGTGACTTGACCTATACATAGGCCACCAGGAACAGCGGTCTTTTGAAACGCCATAGAATCCCACTTCTGTGATTCCCAGTATTTCCTCTGGATCATCTGCTCTTGTGGGGTTCAGGCCTCTGTTACAGACCCACTGATAGAGGCACTCCCCTTCATCTATAAGGTACGTATTGCTTGAAATTATTTCTCCTGAGATCCTCACTTGTCTATAGGGAAATATTGCTTCGTCAACCACTGTGCTAGCTGGTAACAAGAAGTCTCATTGCAGTGAGTTCCTGGATGCAGCAAGCATGTACAAATGTGTCCTTAATTCATGTGTGGAATTTTCCTTGCCGTTGACTTTTATTCAAACACTATCAAACTGTACATGCGCTTTTGTGGCCTGTGGACTTTGAGTGAATCCTGTGAGATTACAGCACAGGTGACTAAAGACGCACTTGTTCCTCTCCTTTCTTTGTAGCACTCCATTCCATAGTATACTGGAATAGGCATTGGGGATGTTCTTATTATTAAGAGGAAGCTTGCTATTGTGAATTCTAAGTCAGCAAAGTAGATCCGCACATATTTATAGTTCCTTGCATGTGAGGGTGCTGTAGACTTTCTAAGTTAGGTGGTACTGCTGGTTCAAAAGGTATGAACATCTTTTACTTATTGTTAACTGTTTCAAGGGTTTCGCGGTGTGGCTGCACTAGTTTGCACAGCGAAGGTGAGTGTGCAAATATGCACATCAGGACCATTCTTGGTAACGTTTTTCAACGTCTGACGCATGGTTTTGTCAGTCTTGACCATGGGAAATGGCAGCTCTTTGTGCAATTAATGAGCCTGTCTGGCATTCCTTGTGAGAGCAAATGCTTTTCTCATTCTTTGGTATGGATGTTTTCTTTTTTGTGTTGAATTCCTTGGATGTGTGCAATCCATCCTGATCCATTCTGGATCTGATTTAGTAACATGGAGACTGTGGGCAAGGAGGAGGTATGGGAGAAGCAGGTGATTGCCACAAAGCGAAATGATACATGGAAATGTCATACTTTATATGCTAACTTAGAATTAATAATGAAGAAAGAAGGGCAGGTGGAGCCAAAAAGAGTCAGGTGACAGGATGTGTGTCCTTTTTCTTTGTGAAGGCCCAGAGGAGTCAGGAAGTGGCCATTATGGACCCCATTATGTCACCAGCACAGGAGTTGGTGAGGATGATGACGGTTTTGATGACGACCTAGACCTGGATGTTTCCTTTGAGGAGGTAACGTCATCCCTGTGTTTGAACCCTGGGTGCTTCGTTCCCTTGCTGAGCACTGACGCTCAGCCCATGGACCATGGATATTTAACGTCAGCTATAAAAGGACTTATTTGCTTTCAGCATGAATTTGACCCCTTTGACTGCAAGGCTCAAGTGGGTCACAAATTAGTAGTAGAGATGTGCCAAGAATACTAGTGTTCCACAGATAGCCCCTGCTCATGACTTTACAGTCTGGAAATGACGTATGTAGATTTAACACCCATGAAATTTTTAAAGTGAGGTGTTACAAGGAAATAAGTGATTCCTTGACAGAGCCATGCATTTTGTAATGAATAGGTCATAAAATATATGCTTTTATCTCTGATTTTCTGGGTAATTCAGGGCAAGGTACTTTGACTTTTTGAGCCTCAAATTCTTCGTCCATAATCCCAGGGTTTACGGGACTATTAAAAGCGAACATGATTTCAAGATTTAAACAACTACCACAGATACAAGTGTAATGACCATACTGTGTTTATGATGAGTCCATTTTTCTCCTCTGACTTCAGGTTAAGCCACTTCCTGCTAGCAAAAGAGAGAACAAGAAGCTCTTGGTGGACTCCAAAATGACATCTCTCTCTAATCCGGAGATGGGTTCCAGGGATATGCCTCCTACCTCAGCATCTCTCCATGCAACTACGGTGGAAGTCCCACCCACCCCTGCACCTCGGAAGGGGAAGAACAGGGAGGACGTGGAATCCAGAGTCTTTGACATATCGTGTGATGAGGCCCTCTGCTCGGCTGACAGCTTCTGTGTCAATGACTACACTTGGGGGGGCTCTCGATGCCATTGCAACCTGGGCAAAGGAGGCGAGGGCTGCTCAGAAGGTAGGTCTGGGATGGAGACCAACATCTACCAAAACTGTAGTCAGAGCCAAGAGCTAAGGAAGCTGGTGCTGCTCTTCAGGCCATACATTTCTTTTAGGGGAGCAAGGACCAGTCTCCAAAATCCAGATTCTTTCAAGGAGTTTCAGAAGCTCCATGACCCCAGGAGAAATCGGTGTGAAGAGCAAAGCAAGGGAGATAGGAAGGAAGCTTAACAGATCAGTGAAGGTTTCCACTGACTGATACACAAACAGCAGTTGTGCGTTGATTTTAATTTGGAGTGTGAGGCAATGGCGTTCTATCCTGCTGTCTTTTCTCTTTTCAGATATTGTTATTCAGTATCCTCAGTTCTTTGGCCACTCCTATGTCACCTTTGAGCCTCTGAAGAACTCCTATCAGGCATTTCAAATCACTTTGGAATTCAGGGTAAGAAGGCTTGACTATTTGATGTATGCTCATTGAATGCCTGACCCCATCGATAGGGAGACCAGAGGAGGAGAGGAAGGAGAGAGAGCAATCAGTAGGACACAGGAGCCTGGCCTGAGGGCAGTCACCAGCGGGAATGGAGTTCACACACAAAAGTGCATGGCGAGGGGAGACTAGGTTTGTGTGTCATTAACTGCAGAAGCAGCTGACCTGAAGGTTCCCAAGGAGACTGCTGGAGTCCAGGACAGACTTTTCAAGAAGAACAATGTATTCCCCACTTTGAAATCCCAATGTGTGTCTTCATTGCTGTTGCAGTTATTCTTCATTGTTGTTGATAAATTCATGACAAAAAGCTTAAGTGAACAAGGGGTTTTATTTTGACATATGATTGTCCAGTTGCAGTTTTTTATCCAGCTTGACAGGGGAGCCCACACCAACATCCAGGGCCCAGGGAATGCACCATACTGAATCCAAAGGACTGCTGAGAGAGGGACAGTCCTCACTTGCCAGACCAGCATTCTGGTCAAGTACACAGATGGCTGCCAGCTGCCCTAACCAGCACCTTCCGTTTTATTCACCTGCCAAGGGAGTAGCCCCAGCCACTATGGCCTGGGTCTCCTAGGATTGCAGGGTTGCCTAGGATTCAACTCAACCAATTCTTCAGAACTGTGCCTAGAGCTCAATCCCTCAATTGTCAAATCGACAAAGTTATCTAGCTATGACAATTGCAATCAATGGGTGTGATTGAACAACTAGAAAATTGTACTCGCCGCCCAGCTTCTCGTCCCAGTCGGCCTCACATCAGCATCCATTCACTGGTTTTGATTTAATGTCATTCTTTTAGTATTTTTAAAGCAGTATAAAGTCTGGGGGTCTTAAGGCCATGGTCACAGTGTTGAGTTAATGTAGTCAGCAGGACTGGCCTACCAGCTGGCTGATATTGTTCAGACACAACGCAAGAAGTAACTTTGCAAGCTTCCCAGAGAGAAGGAAAAAGAGTATCCAGAATTAATTGGAACGAGGGTCCATGGATGGCAAGATTGTAAGAGCCTAAAGATGGGGAAGACCAACATTATGCAAGATACTCCATACAAGTCAGGGCTGTAGCAGCCAGGATATAGCCACAGTGTGACTGGACTTTGCCTGACCTGCACAATGGCTGACATGTCAACAATCTCCCAAAGTCTAGCAAGGATCACAGGGGAGAAGGCTTCAGGCAATAGGATCCTTAGAGGCAAGGGGTAAAATAGTCATAATAGAGTTCCCATGCTAGCAGGCAGCCCAAGAAGGGGCCCCAAGTCATGCCACTGAATCTTGAACCCTCAGTAGGGTAGAGGACTCACAAGAAGGTTCAGCGCCCACATAAATGGATGTTCTGGGGGATGGGAGGGAGGAAGTGATAGGCCCCAAGAGAGGGGGAGGGAGGGAGGAGGTAAGAGGGAGAAGGGGGAAGAGTGCAGTGGGGGACAATGGGGAAGGGGAGGGGAGAGGGAGAGAAAGGGGTGCCTACTGAGCTTGTATGCTTAGGCAAAAATAAAATGTGTAATAATAAAAAAAATAATTGGAAAATACAATGTTCTTCGGTGACAATAGACTATAAGGTGCTCCCTGACTGAGGGTGTAGAGCACTTGGTTTTCTGGGAGCTCTTCAGGTGAGACCGCAAAGTCGATCAAGAGCAGGCCACAGATAGACCTGTTATCTCAACACCATTTGCCCCACACTACTCACAGCACTGGTATTTGTTAATGTAGAGGAGCAGGGTGGGGTGCCTGAGAACTCACGGGAGTGCCCTACTCACAGTGGGAGGATGGCAGAGGAGAATGTCGTGGCTCCTGCTCCTGTCTGTGCGCCGCTCACCTGGCTTTGGTTCCTGTGCCCACAGGCAGAAGCAGAGGACGGCTTGCTGCTCTACTGTGGAGAGAGCGAACACGGAAGGGGCGACTTCATGTCTCTGGCTCTGATCCGCCGCGCCCTCCACTTCAGGTAACTTGCAGGCCAGTTTCCTAAGTACTTGCAAGGCAGGATCACCAGGAAACCTTAAAATCTAAATGTTGGAACCTTGCCAGCATGCATTCACTCATTCACTCATTCATTCATTCATTCAGCAACAAATGGTGTGGAACATTCACTGGGGAATGTGGCCGTGAGCCAGGGTCCCTTCGTTCCTGGAGCTTGAGGAGATGCTGCGGGAAGAAGGTGGAGTCTTTCCCTAGCTTCCATGTGGCAATGATGGCTGGACATGGAGCACCCAGAGGCTTGAGTCCTGTCGTGCCCTCCCCAAGACACGGCCGAAACCTTTGATTTTGTCTCATTTGCTCTGATCTTTTCCGTCTTCATACCTTGAAGCCAACTTTGGTTACTGTCTATTGTTGAGGCAAGGGAAGGGGGACCAGCCTGGTGTGGCGGGCTGAGAAGTGATACCTTGTCCAGATGCAGTGGCTGGTCCCTGGTGGTACCATTTGCCTGCGGCCTGGTCTTTGGCAGATGGTGTGGGTTCTGGAGTGGCCTTTCTTCCAAGGAGTGTGGTGAGGAGCGCCCAAGTCATCTATGTGCGCTTAGGGGAGTGTCTGCTCTGGAGCAAGCATTTGGGAAATACCACCTGTTACCATGCCTTTACAGTATTTAGCACTTTGCTGGGCTGGGGAGATGCTCACTGTGTAAAGCACCTGCTGTACAAACATGATGACCTGAGTTTGGATCCTCAATGTCCACATTTGAAAAAGCTGATATGGCGATACATCGCTATTAACCGTAGCACTTTGTGGATGGAGACACCTTTGGATGCTTAAAGCTGGTTACTCAGCCTGTCTAGTCGTTGAGCTCTGAGTTCAGTCAGAGAGACATTGAGTCAGTGAGAGATACTGTCCCAGAAAACAAAGTGGAAAGTAATAGAGGAAGACACCTAACATTAACCTCCATGTTCTCATATGTGCACGCGTGCACACACACACACACACACACACACACACACACACACACACACATCTTCTCACACAAGCACAAAATTTTGGGGTTGAGTTGAAGACTTCTGAGCATTCCAGTGGGCTGCTACCCTTTGCTAGGTGATTTGATTCCTGTGATTTGGTGGCGGCTACCAGGACTGGCCCAGGGTTCAAACTCCAAAGACGTCGTCTCTTAGAGAAAAGGCAGATGCTCAATAACTGTTCCACTGGCATCGTTTGAGTAGCCACAGCCCCTCGACTCCACAGCTCTACCCGTGTAAGATTGGCATGCTCTGTCATAAAGTCTGTCCCCTCCCCCACCTACCTTAGTGGCTCGGGAGACCAAGGCCACGAGAAGGGGGCTGCAGATGATGCAGCAGATACCCAATCTGCATTCTGCCCAGGAAGCACAATCAGTGTCTGTGTAGAAGTGGCCAGATGACTGATTACAAGTTCACAGGAAAGAACCAAACGTCACCTGCCAGGCATAGTGGCCACTGGGCCATGGGGGAGTTTGGGGGGAAAAATGAGAATAATGCAGCAGTTTGAGCATGCTGCTGCTTTCTCTCCCACACCTGATTCTGAGGAGCCTCCTAAGCACACCCACCTCTGTGGGGGCACTAGGGCACAGATGGCAGGGCTGTCTGCTTGCTAGAACCGGCGTAAAGATTGGATTTTTTTGTACATTATTCATACCACAGAACCTTTCACTTAAGAGGTGAAGAGAATCCCCAGAAAAATGCCTGAAACTAGAGTGTCTGGTGCTCAAAATTGCTGCATCTCAGATTCTATGGGCATCTGGGCCTCTCTGGAGAAGAGATGGAAAGTCTCTGTCAAAGCCATCTTTTGAGAGGCGGCAAGGATGAGGTCATAGGTCACAAGGGCCCCATGCAGAAAGACTCCAGAGACAGGCAGAGAAGGGCATCAGAGGGAAGAAAGGCCAGCTGTGTATACAGAGAGTTCGATGGCTCTCTGTTCCCACAAACATTGTTCTGAACAGATTGACTGAGAAAGGAGCTGAGGGAAGGTCATCACAAGTTCAAGGCCAGTTAGGACTACAGGAGTGATATCCTGTAAAAGGGGGAGGGAGGGTTATTAACCTAGTAGAAGTGATATCATTGGAGTCTAAAAATAGGTGTTGGTTCATTCTAGAATCTTCCCTATTCTCCCCACCACCACCACAGGTTTAATTGTGGAACTGGGGTTGCCATCATCATAAGTGATAGCAAAATCAAGCTGGGGGCCTGGCACACAGTGACCTTATACAGAGATGGACTGAACGGGCTGCTGCAGTTGAACAACCACACCCCGGTGGCTGGCCGTTCCCAGGTGAGTGCAAAGCCCCGCAGTCTTGCCTCTCCAAGCTTCCTGGTGCCTCTTGACACACCCCTCCTGGACAGATGCCTTGAACTAGCAAATGGCATGGCTCTGGGTACACAGGCCCAGTGCAGGCCACGTGTACAAGTCATCTTTGCACAAGAGCAGTCGTGGTAGGGGATGAGAAAAACCTGGACCGGAAGTAAAGAATACATCATTAGTGTCAAACACAAAGTTTGCTCTTAAGACAGGGGTGTTGTGATCCTGTAACTTTATCAAATAGCCCCCAAGGAGACACCTGGTCCAAATGCAGAAGTTATCCTTTTTCCACCTTACTGGGATGAATCATGGTAGGATGTGGTAAAGTTGCTTAACTCTCCGGTCATGCCCCAGATCACAGAGGTATGCATGTATCTGTTATGTTCATGGTAATTTGAGGACTGTGTTTTAGAATAAACAGTTTGAATTAGTGCCTGCTCAGGAGCCAAGGCTGTAATTACAATCATCCAGGTCTCCGTATTCTCCAAGGAAAGCCTCTGTACCTATGTATAAGCATCTTCCGCACTGGGCTCCTCACTGCTCTGCTAGCAAGATGTGGTAAGTAAAGGGCCACGCCCTGCAAATCCAGAGAAAAAGCAAAGATACGGAGAAAGCTTTACCAACTTGGATTGAAAGAATTAGAATCCAAATCCAGTAAATTCCAATCCAGGGACTTTGCTGATGCTCGTTGCTGGAGACAAGATGCAAAGACAAGATGGTTAGGATAATTAGTATTAATTATAACCCGATGCCTAGGAAACAGGCTTTCGAGCTCATCTGATTAAGGATGGACTCTGGGCATTAAATTAAATTAATTGAGGAGAGAAGACTCAGCCCATTATATGGTGGCACCATTTCCTGGACCAAGTAAGAATGAGGAAGGACAACTGAGCATCAGCAAGCAAACACGCATGCCTCATCTGCGGCTCTCTGCTCTTGCCTGTGAATATCCTGTGACCAGTTCCTTCTCAACACTGTGACTTCACTGCAGTGGTGGATTGTAACCATAACATGTTATTTTGAAACACCGTCTGGGCAGAGAACCATGCCCTGACATAGTCTGCCACAGGGGTTCCGTGGTTAAAGTGCTTGCACACAAGCAAAAAGACTGGGATTTGGATTCCCAGATTCTATGTAAAATGCCAGGCAGGCATAACCAGCCTGTCATTCCAGACCTGGAAGGTCAAGTCTGAGAATCCTCACATCAAGCTGGAGAGCCAAACTAGTCCTACGGAGCAAGTCTGAGTTTAATTGGAGATCCAGACTCAAAAGAATAAAGCGGAAAGCAATGGCGGATGATTCCTGAGAGCTAACTCATTCTTATATACACAGGTAAACGCAAATATGTACACACATGTAGTCCACCCAAAGATAAATACACGCATGCACTTCATACACACATTCATGAAAATGGGAAAGAAGGGGGACAAAAACTTATATGTTAGCCATTGAGAGAGATGCACATGGAACCCTGCCAACCATGGGAACTTGTAGTATATGAGCCTTTTAAAATGTTTCTAATCCCAACATTCTATGACTTTAACAAATAAAATACTTGGTAGCAAGAAGCATGTAGTTGTATAGTGCTTGGGGTGGCATTTGCCTCTGTATTACTGGGACTTGCATGTCGTTTGAGCAAGACCTCAGCTGGGGACTGTTTAATGAACCATCTGGGGAAAATGTAATTCTATTTTAAACTGGGTCCCCAGAAACAAGCCTGAGGTGAAGCGTCCTGAACATGCTTTGTGTTTAGAAAGCGCCCCTGGGAGATGGGCAAGACAGAGAGAAGTGCGACAATGGAGAGGCAAGCCTGAGATCTCAGGCGCAGTTCATCAGAGCATGGCTTTGACCTCGTCCCCCAAAAGAACACGGAGCATACATGACACCTCAGTTATCCCACACTGTCTATGGCTATCCTGGACCAAAGCAAATCAGCTATACTCCCATGTCTAGTAGCCATGAAAAAATACTCTGATCTGATCAACTTAAGGAAGAACTTACTCAGACTTACGTTCCAGAGGGGCTAGTGTTCATCGGTCCAGAATGCATAGCAACCAGCGTGGTAGCAGAAACAGGAGGTCAGCTCGCATTGAATCAGCAGTTGAGGCGTGGAAAACTAAGAGATAAAGTGGAATTTGGCTGACATAGCATAAGAATCCCCCTCCTCCCAGTGACATACTGCCTCCAGCAAGACTTCACCTCCTGAAGGTTCCACCGTCTTTCAAAAACAACTCTACCAACTGCTAAGTGTTCAAACATGCAAGCCTACAGGGAAAATTTCATGCGTACATAGTCAAGACAGGTTTTAGTGACCCAAAGGCAACTTCATCAGAGAAAGATTAAAAGTCAAGCTCCAAGGCAAACTCATGGGAAACAACCCTGTGACCTCACGTAGCTCTGGAAAAGAATGGGGCGTCAAGCTTCTCGAAGGATTGATGAGGCAAGACAGGAACAAAGACTGGGATCCAAGAGAGGTGACTTCTGACAGTTTCAATACGATCAGCCAACAGAATGTTTAATTCACTAATGAAAGAGGTGTGCCCAATAAATAGCCAATAATTAGCGATGGCTTAAAACTTCTGTAATTTCTGTGCCTTCCAGTGTGCTATTTACAAATGGTTCTTATCTGTTCATTAGGAAAGATCCAGCAATGATGGATTCATACCTGCTGCTGGATTCATACCTGCTCAAGTCAAACTCTCATTTACACTTTAGGGACTCATTTACACGTATATTTGGGACATTTTATAAGTCTGTCACCATGCCTTTCTCCAGCTCCATTTTTATCCTTTAATCTGAATGATCGAGATATTTTTATAAGGAAATCAAGAAGGGAAACAAGGGTCCCTTAATTTTCTCTTACCTAATGTTCAGCTCTGTATTTCGTATCCTCCAAACCTACAATCCAGACTGTGGCCTGGTCCAGGATTGGAAATTTCCCTACCTCAATATAAAAACACTTAAAAAAGGAATCTTAACTTTGAGTGTATTTCAAGATATTTTGCAGCAGTATCTAGTGGGCAGTAGTCCACACTGCAAAGGCAGCTGAGAGATCGAAAGGGCCTATGTTAGCCCACACATGCACAAATCAATCCTACAGCGCTCCCAGGCATAAAATAGTGCTGTGCCCCATTCAAAGTATATAGTAAATTGGTGTCAGGACTAGAAGAGAAAAGTTTTTGGATGCTGGTATAGTCCTGGGCCTGCTTTCTTTCCTTTCTGGGCATTCTAAAATCACCTTTCTCGGAAGCTAGGCTTCTCTGAGGTCACTGAGTTGAGCAGCCCTGAGTTTCATTTTCCAGTAAGGTCATATGTTAAAGACAGATTCAGATAAAAGAATCCCTGAACTGTAACCTATATCTTAAGCATGCATGATTCTCACCACAACTTGTAGTGTTTTGATTTTTGATATAGGCATATTAATGCTGTAAGCTTTTCATCTTTCTTAAAGGGCCAGTACAGTAAGATCACCTTCAGGACACCTCTCTATCTCGGCGGGGCTCCCAGTGCTTACTGGCTGGCCAGAGCCACGGGGACAAACCAAGGCTTCCGAGGCTGTGTGCAGTCACTTTCCGTGAATGGGAAGAGGGTTGACATGAGGCCCTGGCCACGGGGCAAAGCCCTCAGTGGGGCTGATGTGGGTAAGTGCGTGGCCAGGTACTCAGCGGGAGGTAGGGGGGCCGCCTTTCTGGTTTGGGGTCCACGAAGTGAGCAGTGGGGGCAGCTGGTTCAAGGACTTCAGTGCTCTGCAGATGGGTGGTTCTGAGACCAAACACAAGGAGCAGGGTGGCATGATGGTGCGCCAGCCCCTTGCCTGTCCCTCGATACCATCTTGCCCCGATCTCAGTGGATACAGCAATGTGCACTTTGATTTTTCAGACATATCTATTCTTACAGAAAAGTCAAAGCAATCATGAAAGAAGGGGCTTCCCTAGACCCTCTAATCATCCCTTCACGTCCTCCTGGCTGTTGCTCTGGGAGGTAGAAATTAGTGTTAAAAGAACAACTTGTAGTCTCCAGAGCAACATAGATTAGATTAGATTAGATTAGATTAGATTAGATTAGATTAGATTAGATTAGATTAGATCACCTTTTGCTTAAGTGTCACCAAAGTGATCTCTGTCCCCGCTCCCTCCCCATGGCTCATTTCTTCCCCCATCTTCAAAGTTACACGCCCTAAGGTTACACCAGTCATTTCTCCTACCATCTCTAGAATGAACCCCTCTGTTTCCTTCCAGTCTCTCTAGTTTTTTTCCCAATTTTTCTTTTTACTCTACAGTCACCCTGTCTGGTCCCCACTTACCTCCCTGCAGAATCTTTCTTTCTCCCTCCCTGACCTTCATTAGAAGATCTCAAGTACAGGGAGGCAAGTGGAGAACAATCCTCCTGATCTCTCTCTCTCTCTCTCTCTCTCTCTCTCTCAATGACTCATCTGCTTGGCTTTCGCTATCTGCCCCCATTCCCATCTTTTCAGATTAATTACAATGCAGAAGATCGAAAAGTAATTTCTTTCAGATGACTCTGAAATAGCCCACAGACTCTCCCCTTCCTGTGGGATTGGTAGAAACAGGTGCAGCTTGACTCCATCAGAGTCTGGCTTTCAGATCAGATCCTTGTCTCTAGACAGTGAACGCCAGGACCGTGCTGTCAGAGCTGTAGCTGAAAGGGGACCGTGGTCATTTGTAGTCGGACTGGAGGCCACCAGCTCTCTGGTCTTTCTTCCATGCTTGTCCTGCCTATCTGAGGCTTTGAACCAGTGAGGTGGTCACACTTAAGCTAATTTGAGTCACGTGCAAATTCTTTTATATGAACACTTTTAGTGTGTAATCCAGAGGGATTGGAATGCCCACTTTAAAGCAGGAACAGCTTCATCATCTTCATCGGTGGCCATGACACAGTCCCGACAAAGTTTACACTTTGATTTACCGTGTCCATCATGTTGGAAAAACTCGCTGTGTATGGCTTTTTTAAGGACAAGCCAACATCAAAGGAACACAAGGAGCAGGTTCCCTTTCCTGAAAGCGGGTTTGCCTCCATGCAGCCGGGGCGGGTCAACTGGAATAGGGGCCCCAGTGGTGGGGGCGGGAAGCGTCAGCTGCATTCCTCTGCTCGGGCGCCTGCCGACCTGACTCTGCGCCCCCCCCCCTATGTTTAGGGGAATGCAGCAGTGGCATCTGCGACGAGGCATCCTGCATCAACGGGGGCACCTGTGCAGCCATCAAAGCCGACTCCTACATCTGCCTCTGTCCCCTCGGGTTCAAAGGTCGGCACTGTGAGGAAGGTGAGAAAGAAACAAGTGGTTGGCAGTTGTGGGCTTGTTGTGTCAGCTCACATGGATGTCACTTTCCATCCGTGTTCTTAACAAGGCCTCGTGTGTTCATGGGGAACCCAGGCTGCTTTCACTGTGGACATGGGGTGTCTCAGACTGGCAAAGCTATGTACCTTTTAAGACACCAAGCATGGGGGGGCTACCCTGGCCCTTCAGTAGCTCATAGAAAATCTTGATTGCAGTGGTCTATGCCACACTGACCTCCGAGCACTGACTCTCATGTTGTTTAAAAGATCTGGAAATTTCCGAAAATATATTGGGAGGTCTTCACACACAAATTAACAATGATAAGACCTTAAGACCTCTTGTTCTCACTACTTTGTACTCCTGCCTGTCAGCACTGCATGTATTATATCAGTATGTACATGTGCACATACACATGCATACATATACATGTAACATGTGCAACACACATGCATGCAGACATAAGATAATCGTGAAGTTTTAAAAATTATGGAAGACTATATAGACTGAAACATGCTCTAACTTTTCCAGAATTTAAAAGTTAAAACAAAAGGAAATGAAATTGGGACTAAGACCTCAAAGGTAGTTGGGGGTCCTCTGTGGTGAATCAGGTTTGAACTCAAGATCCCACACAGGGGAAAACACTTTCGACATCGTAATCTGACATCTCTAGAAGGGTCCTGGAGAGTCAGGGGCCATTTGGAGTTTCTACAGGCCGAGGTGAGGCTGATTCCTGTTCACGTGACAGATTGCTGCAGGTCAGCAGTGTTAGTGGTCGTGCCAGCCCATGTCCTCCTGCAGGGAGCTCGGTCTCCACCATCAAGTGGCACCTAGGATTCTAGGACCTCATCCCCTTCGGGTCTTGTTCCCAGCCAGCATTTGAGGAAGAGTAGGCAGGAGGAAGGGAAGTTGCGGGGACTAGATCTGGGATGCTAGATGCTATTTTGCTCCCACTCCCCTGGCCGAGCACAGTCACACCACCCTGCAGGGCAGCTGAAAGAGACTGGAGGTCTCTGCCCAGGAGGACAGGAGCACAGCGCCACGCAGGCGCCTCAGACACACCTCTAACTCTCTGCTTGCCTCTTCAGCTTTCGTCTTGACCCTCCCTCGGTTCAGAGAGTCGCTGAGATCCTTCGCCGCCACCCCTTGGCCCCTGGAGCCCCAGCATTATCTTTCCTTCACCGAGTTTGAGATTACATTTCGGCCAGACTCGGGGGACGGCGTCCTCCTCTACAGCTATGACACAGGCAGCAAGGACTTCCTGTCCATTAACATGGCCGGGGGCCACGTAGAGTTCCGCTTTGATTGTGGCTCTGGAACTGGAGTTCTCAGGTGACGACCAAGACTTCTCCAGCATCCTTCTCCCCAGATCCACACATGCACCACTGTTGAAAAATACGATTCCCTCCCTCCACCTTCCCCTTCTTCTGTCTTCTCTTGCCCATCATCTGTAAGACCTGTTCCACTTCTAAGCATGGAAGGCAGCTTATAGACAGCTCTCCCTTTCTCTTTTTCTCCTGGGAGCTTTCCTCTCCCCAGAAAATACCTCCCCAGTAGGAAGTAATTTCTGGCTTCAAATGACAGAAAATGGGCTGGACTTCCAGGGGTTAAACTGCCTCCCAGAGTTTATGCACCCTTAAAGGAATTGTAGCCAGTCCTCACGTTACACAAAGCTTCATGTGTTGGACACTCGACAAATAGAGGTTGATTGTTAAAAGAAGACATGAAGAGGGGCTGGGGAGATGGTTCAGTTGGTAAAATGGCTCAGAGTCCCAGCACCTCCATCTATAACCCCGGCACAATAAGATAGACAGAAAAATGTAGATAATAAAGTGCACCAGCCAGCCAGTCTAGTCAAATCAGTGAGTTCCAGATTCAGTGAGATACCCTATCCCAAAAATAGGGGGGAAAAGGAGATGGTTCAGAGGGTAAAGCACTTGCCATGCAAACCTGATGACCAAAGTTGAGTCCCATAACCCTCAAGGGACAGGAAAGAGCCATCTCCTGAAAGTTATCCTCTGACCTCCACACATGTGCCGTGGCGTATATGTGCTCATACAATTAATTAGCTAATTAATTAAAAATCAACCCTTACATCTAACACACACGCACGCACACACACAAGAACTCTCATACACGTATACAACACATAACAAAGATATTAAAAATATCCTCCATGATTAAATTTTAATTTCACTTAATTAGTTCTCTGATGGAAACTCATGATTTCCAAATGTCTCAGCTGTTCTTCCTCTGCAAAGGAACTTGAGAATGAATCTTCCACAATGTTGGCATAGAGTGTGTGCTGAGTGCTTTCAGTAGCAGATCAGTAGACTGTGGGGTAATATTTATTCATCTTTGCACAATCAGTTCGCATAGTCAAAGTCTTCCCCTTGGTTTCTCGTTTGCACTCTTAAATGACTTCACAGACCCACTGTTCGCAGAGAGTGACTCTGCGCCTTTTTCAATCCTTTGGAATATTGCTTGGTAGATGCAGATATTTTCCTAGTGTGTTTCTCACAGTACTTTAACTTTCAAGTCTGAGGGTCACTAACCTAATACAGACATTGGCTTTGCCATGCTTATCTAAGCCTTCTGTTATGAAACTCAGTGGGACCAGGCTTTCCATCTGGTGTTCTAAAGGAAGTCGTGTCTGTCTTCTATGGCTATTCATACTGTTAGCTGTCATTTTTAGAAAGCGCGTGCAGCTGAGATATTACCATCATGCGTCACCTTTAACTGCTGACTATTTTTCGTGGCTGATGGGGAATACTGTCTGCATTGAGAGTTTGCATTTCTTAAAAAGGGTGGTTTGCTTTTGCCCTTGAGGCTGCGTTCCTGCACATCAGTGGCACCTCCCACCTTGGGAAATGGACAAACATTTTTGTCCCTCTGGTTATACAAAACATTTTACATCTCAAGACAACTGAGGTGGGTATTTAATTGATTCAATTTACATATGATTATGCAAAGCAGCCTAAGCAAGTCACTTAACTATATGTCAAGTTTAGCAAGCAAGACACCTTGAAGATCACCTTGTATTGTGAATTGCTTCTAGGTAGAGTAACCAGCCAGAACTGGGGGAAGGTGTGTTGTGTGACCATTTTTTGTGTTCAAACAAATGAGTTCAATGACAAAATAAAATAATGATATGCCGAGGTCCAACTTGATGGACCAGTGCTTTTATTAGGGGATATTTACAAGATTTCAGGTACAGGAGCCGGGACCATTCAAAGGCAGCTATATAGACAGAACCCCCCTCCCCATCCCCCTGGCCAGCACGGGTGTGACTTGCAGAAACTGTACCCCTGGAGTTTTCTGTTGCATGACTTGCTAAGAGAGTCTCCTCCAGACCTCTGGACTGTTCAGGAGCTTCTCCCTCTGACTTCTTACCTGGCCTTCTCAACAGTCTCTTCCAGACTTGACTGCTCCAAAGTCTTCTTCAGATTGTCTTGAACTGCTCCTGGGTCATCTTCCAGAATGTTTGATGGTTCAACAGCCTCTGCTAGGCTTCTTCACTGCTCAGGGGTCTCCTTCAAAACTGGAGCTACTCAGCAGTCCCCCCTTCATCTGCTTGGCTGACAGTGGAGTCTCTTTCCCCAGTTGTTGTTAACTGTGTCTTCTATCCTGCAGAAAGCCCCTCCCCACAGAGCTGTTAGTTTCAGGAACTTCCTGCGCCTCCAGAGCTGTGCGCTTGCTAAGATTTTTCTCCAGAATGGAATGTTTTAATTTGTTAAACAATAGCTTCCTTAGCTTATACTAGAGCAGTCTAAGAGGGCTGCCCGAGGAAAAATGTCATACAGCAAGGTACTGGTCACCTCCTTCTGGACACCTCCCTCCCCTCTTGCCTCTCTGCAGTGGCAGCTCACCAGCAACTGGGGTCACATTTCCTTAATCCTATGTGTTGTTCCAATAAGAGGTGTTTTGCATCTGTTTGTTTGTTTCATTCATTCATTCATTCATTCATTCATTCACTCACTCATTCATTCACTCATTCACTTATTTTGCAATATAAATAAGCTGTTGTTTTCCTTCCTATCAAGGAAGGTGATTGGAAAAAGCAGACTTGAATTCTTGAACCTCTAAGCAAATCAGACAACAGTGTCCAAGGAGCAGCCTGTCTACCCCCCTTCATAGCCCCATCATATTAACCTGACTCCGGGGATCCCTACTGGTACTCCACATGCCTCTCTAGAAGTTGCTTATTTTGAGGACTATTTCCAGACTCCCCATCATTTAATTAAGAAAATTCAGTGGCATTCCGAACTTCAGGAAGTTGTGGAATTGGCCAAATCATTTTCATTTTAGGAAAAGGGTAATGTGGTCAAAACCATTATGAACTTGATTCACAAATGGAGGCAACTGGAATGGCTCCTTGGTGGCGCTGATCAATACAGCTATGCAGGAGAAAGTATGGGATTGACAGTCAGTGACCTCTGCAGGACAGGAACATGACAAGCGAACTGTTAGTCATTATGGAAATAGACCACTTAAAAAGGGCTGCTTGTTTCTTTATTGCATATTGATTTAACCAAGGTGATTAAATTCTAATTGCTAAGGACAAATCACAAAAGCATTTTCCTGAGCTGGAGAATCAAATGAGGGGGTGGTGACCCCTTAATAGTTATGCCATTGGTATTCCTCATGGTTTTCTAAAGATGATACAGGACCAAAAAAGTAATTGGGAGGTTCAGTGAAGGCCAAGAGTCAGACATTGTTAGAAATAGAAATGCAATAATTACACTTTCTGCACACCTCACTATAAAAAGTAATGTGTAAAACTCCTATAAATATCATTTAAGCTTCAAGTGCTTCCACTTTGACTTAATAGCTAAAATTTTAAGATACTTTTAATCATTTTTAAACTACCAGAGGACAATGAACCTGTTTCCCCATGTCTTGGACCATTTTGTGCTGCTCTGACAGAATATCTGAGACATGGAGATTTATAAAGAAGGTAAACTTATTTCTCACAGTTCTGCAGCACGGAAAGTTCAAGGACAAGTGTTCTGCATCCTGGTAGGCCTCTTGCTGTGTCATCTCCTAGAGGAAGACAGAAGGACAAGACATCTGGACACATCCACACAAGTGTGCAGGAAGAAAGGGATAAGATCAGCCTTGTATTTAAAAAACCACTTAAGAATGATAACAATATGAATATCCATTCATGAAGTGTGCACCACAAACCCTAGTTAACCACTTCTTAAAGATCCTCACCTCTTAGTTGCATTTGTTTTCAGCATGTGAACTTTGGGAACATTTTCAAACCATAGCATCTCCCCCAACATTCTGCTATGAAAAAATTCAAAATGCAGAAGAGTTGAATGAATTATAAGCATTCTTGTACCCACCATCTGGATTTGTAATTAATGACCATATATACTATACGGTATATCTATCCATCTACCTTTATTTTTTTGTTTTTTTTTATTCTTTTAGGGTTTCATGCATGAATACAGTGAATTTATGATAGTTTCAAATCTTATTCCCCAATTTTACCCCTTGTCCAATTATAGCCCTTCTTCCCTGCCAGTTTCCTTCATACTTTCATGTCTTTTTGCATGGTAGCTCACTAGGTTGCATTTCTTTGGTGTAACATGCCTAAGCACTTGCTGGAGTGTGAATCATGTATCAGTAGGTATACCACTGAGGATAGCATTCCCACCCCAATCACCATTAACCTTCGACAGTCTCTCAGGGAACCAGGGCACCTCTTTCCCATTCTTTTCCCTCCTTACTTGTAATGCATTTAAAAGATTATAGTAGATATCAATACACTGAGAAATCTGTTCTCTGCCCTGGAGCCACTATCATTTTCTTCAAAGCTTGTGCACAATTATTATCATATTTTATGCTCAGGTAACTCTTCATCTAGAACCTAGGCTCACCATACCTACATTTTTGTGAGGAATTACCAAGATGATAAAGGCAATACTCTACTATTGAAGGGCTTAATAAGTGGCAGTTAGCATTGCTGTTGCTGCTAAGCAGGAATTGTTTTCTTTTTGCTCAGTGGATTGAAGAGCTGCTGTAGCGAGCATGTGAAGTCTTTCCCATAGGCTCATGTGTTTGAGCATTTAGCTCCCAGCTAGTGACACTGTTGCATAAGGTTGCAGAACCTTTAAGAGGTGGGGCCTCACTGTAGAGGTGGGGGATCTGTAGTCCAGTCCCACTTCCTGTCCCCTTCCTCACTTGGGCACAGTGTGAGGAGTTGTCTGTTGCCATGACTTCCCTGCCATGATGGTCTGGATCCTTTCTAAACCATGAGCCAGAAGAAATACTTCCTCCCCTCCCAAATTCCTCACGTATTTGCTCACCGTGATGAAAAAAGTTAACTAACACAGGTGCCTGAGATTAGTATCAACTGCATCATGGCTGCACTGAAGAAAATTATCTATAAGGTGCTAACTCATGTATTCAGTTTCCATCCATATTAGTTAAGATTCTCCAGAGAAACAGAACCAATAACCTTTCCACAGATGTATAGAAAGACATTTGTCTCATGAGGCTATCTCATGTGATCACAGAAATTGAAACATCAAAGTTTTTCCAACTGTGAGCAAGTCTTCTTTCAAGTCTGTGGCATACTTCTTTCCAAACCCACAGAGGAATCCACAATGTAAGTTCCTCTCTGAGTCTAAAGTGCCAAGACCAGGAGGCCAATGTTGTAGGTTCTGGTCTGTGTCTGAAGATCCAAGAACCAGGAGTGCCAGTGGTCAAGGGCAGGAGACAAGAGATGCCACAGCTCAAGCAGAGAGAGAGAAAACCACATTCCTTCATCTTCCTGTTCTGTTCAGGCTCACAGCAGATGGGGTAATGCCTAGCCACATGGCTGACAGCTGCCTTCTTTACTCATTCCACCAATTCAAAGGCTAATCCCCAGAAACATTCTCACAGACACACCCCAAATAATGTTCAACCAGTTAGCTGTGAAGGCATCTCTTAACCCAGTTGAATGTCCACAGAACATTAACATCACATCTTTCTTTGACAGGAGTGAAGATCCTCTCTCCCTAGGGCAATGGCATGAGCTCCGTGTATCCCGAACAGCAAAGAATGGTATCTTACAAGTGGATAAGCAAAAGGTAGTAGAAGGAATGGCAAAGGTAAGAAGGACACACTTTTCCTGAGTTCAGATCCCAGATCCCATGTAAAAATGCTGGGCAGAAATGATGGCAGCCTGCATTTCTGGCTCTGGAAAGTGGAACTTTGAAAACACCATAGCAAAACACTAAGAAGATAGAGTTATCCAGGATGATTCCTAATATCACCCTTGGGCCTCAACGGGTACACACTGTGCCCTCTTCTACACACACACACACACACACACACACACACACACACACACATCCACACAGTCACAATCACACATACATACCCACAACTATGTAGACAAAAAAATAATTAGCTTGCTTTCTGCTCCCAGCAGTGTAAGTAGCAGCTAAGACCACAGACCCTGAATCGGGGCCAGCAGTACAAGAGTGACATGTTGGACAAGAGCAGGCTACAAAACCTCCTGAGGTTCAGATTCCTGCTTCATCCCTCCGATGGTATGAGCTCAGGCTGATCACGTGCTGAAAGTCTGTACTTTCCTTATCTCACTCCCATAACTTGTCTGATGGAGATGTCAGTGATAATATTCGGCCTCATGGCGTTGGTGTGAGAATCAGGGAAGAGTGCTTTGTAAAACACAGCAGTATCTGGCACAGAATCACCACTAGGTAGGTCCACTTATTACTAGTTATAAGTATACTCTTGTAGACTCAAGGGTACAGAATATAGTTTATTATATTTCCATGATTTTATTTCTAAGGTCATGTCCAAAGCAAAGGAATATTTTCAAAAGGAGACACGAGATTTGCATGTAAAATGCAAAAATTACATGCAAAAATTACATCCTCCTAAAAACATACCTTGGGTGTGCTAGTATCTTGGGTGCACTGGTCTTTATTCTGTGTGAAGCAAGAGTCAAAGAGGATACTGACAAGTTTGAGGGTCACTGATACTCAGAGAGATTAGTAAAGAAACGAGAGGAAGGATGACGCCTTTGGAAGTGTTTGGTTGGAGGAATCAGGTACATACCCAAAAGCCTCAGAGGCCCAGAGACGCTCAGAGCACAGGCACTGGGCCTTTCTCGTTTTGCTTTTGACTCCTGCTCAGTAAACTTAGATGTTAACTGTTATACACTCTTTGTTGTCTAAGCTCACCCATGGGAGATTAGGGGTTCTAAACTATAAAAGTGAAATCTTTGGAGGAGGAACTCTAAAAATTGGGAGGAGAGTTTCTTTGCCCATTATATTTATTCAACCACATAGACACTATACTTTTCCTTTCTCTTAATCCAGTGGGGCCACATCTTTACCATTTCCTCTAGTAGAGCGATAATCACATACTGGAATGCTGATAACATCCAGTTCTTGGGAGTGTTGCCAGAACAGGCTTGCTTGCTCTTGTCAATCACCCACACTTTCTAAGAGGAGTTTAATTGTCTCTCATGCCATACAGCCGCCAGTAGTAGCTAGCTGAAGTTTTCACCTGAGATCCGGACTGAAGGACCAGAGGACTGAAGGGCCCCTGATCCTATTGGCAGGGGAGGCGCTGCTGCCTAGAGACATCCGCATATGCGTCCAGCTACCATGCAAGCCATGTGAAGGTCTAGCCAGTATGCAGCCAGGGCGCTGTGACTGATCTTGAGGTTCTTTCCACTTGCTAGTTGCCCCCATCTCTCCTGGAGTTAGGCTGAGATTTGCCGTCTCCATCTCTTTACAGGGAGGCTTCACCCAGATTAAGTGCAATACGGATATTTTTATTGGCGGAGTCCCCAGCTACGATGATGTCAAGAAGAATTCTGGCGTCCTCCACCCATTTAGCGGGAGCATCCAGAAGGTAGTCTGCTTCCTCCTGTTTCCCGTCACGACAGCACTGAGGACTGTGATCAGCGTGATGTGCTCCCTAGGGAAGAAATTCTGAGAATGTCCTGAAGTCCTTTAAGATCTCTATTTTTTATTTTTTTAATGCTGACCGTAGAGTTTCCAAGTCTCATGTTCTTGAATGCCTATCCTGGGTTTCTGTCCAGCAGTGAGCCTATGAAAATTGAAGGTGAATTTTTGCTGCAAAAATTCCCAGAACATTCCAGGTCTGGCCCTAGACCCTGCAGATACTTGTGTGCCACAGCACGGTGGGTGAGTGGCGGCCCGGAGTGAGTCTCAGCTCAGACTGCAGCCTGCGTTACTTTGTAGTCGGTTCCCTGTTAACGCCAATCCTCTCTGCCCACAACACGAGCAGTTGTCGGCTATCAGTCATCTAAGCAAGCCTCTAAGAGCCTAGATTAAAGAGCCCTTCTCTAGAACAGAGAAGATGAAAGAACCACTGTGTAATGAAAGACACCCACTCCACTCCTGCATGTCTCTCATCCCGTCTTTTGGGGCTACCCATGATCCCTGACCTCTCTGGTTACAAGGATATCCTCTTTCACACAAACATGCATTTAACTCAGAGCCAGGACTTGCCAGACTCCAGCACTAGGGGAAGGGTCAGGAGAAGAGCAAACTTCGCCCCTAGCCTAGCTTCATCCTCCTTCACTTCGGTGACCCAGGGTGGTGCGTGGGGCCATGACTGGATGAAGCTTGAGAAGAAGGAAGGACATGGTGAAGTCTTACCATGGTGTCCGTGTGTGACCCTAGGAAGGACCCCTGGGCTGTGTCCTTGTCCAGTATCTCAGTATCAAGCCCACAAAAGGCTCAGACTTTTGCTGGCTCTGATGTGTATCTCTCTTTGCTGAACCACGATATCTGTGGCACCTCAGTTCAGACCTTGGACCCCCTCCCCCCCATGAGTGTGCTCTGTGTCTCAGAGCCCACAGTAAACCCCACGTGTATGTGTGCATCTCAAGGCAACAGCTGAAAGAGTTGAGCTCATTTATTTGAGGGCAGGGCGCCCAGTAAGTCCCCCGTGCAAAGATCGGTGTGCCTGGGGCTGCCTTGCAGGAAAGATGGCGCATGGCCCTAGGACGTTCATGTGCACTGGGGCTGCAGAGAACCTGGGCTGGCTCGCTGCTCTGTAGTGGCGGCAGAGGGGATGTGGAGAGAAGAAACTCAAGGAGGGAGGACAACAGGAATGAAGACTCCATGAGAGCCAGTTGGTAGAGTTCAGGGGGGGAGGGAAGGGGGTACATCACACAGTGTGTGACCCGAACGCCATGGAGGAAATACACCAGGAAGCCTCTCAATTCCACATCCGTTCTCCCCCTCCCCAACAATGGCTCTCCTTCCTGCCTCCTCGGTGCTGCTAAGAGCCGCTCTTAGTCATTCCTGCAACCTCCCGGGTGGTTCTGTGACAGTCACTGGTGACTGGGTCACACCTCGTGACACTGGGTGGGTGTAGGCAATAGCGTTCCCTGGAAGGCCCCCGCATGGTGCAGCCTGAGAAGCTGAGAATTTCAGTTCCCAGGCCTTCTTCCCACCTGACCCAAGGAGCGAGCCTTCCTCATCCAGAGAAGGGCTTCATTCAGCGCAGCTCCTCCCGGTGGCCCATGTCACCCCTTGGGCTGCCCTTCACTTGCAGGAAGGCTTTGACCACCGCCCCGTGTGTAGCTCAGGCCCGTGTGCTGAAGAATGTGAACACGCTGTGTGCGGTGCTTCCCAGCTCCTGACTCCTGGGCATTGTCTTCTCCCCAAGATCATCCTGAACGACCGGACCATCCATGTGAAACACGACTTCACATCTGGCGTGAACGTGGAAAATGCGGCCCACCCCTGCGTGGGAGCCCCCTGTTCCAATGGGGGCAGCTGCCGGCCCAGGAAGGAGGGTTACGAGTGTGACTGTCCCTTGGGCTTCGAGGGCCTGCATTGTCAGAAAGGTACACGTGGGGTGTCCTCTCGCGGGGGGAGTGAAAGCCACAAACAGAAAGGGCGGGGACCGTGTCTTGTTCCAGGACTGAGAATGGAACCCAGAGTCTGGCAAATGCTAAGCAAGGATTCGCCTTCTGAATTACACCCCCAGCCCTGTCTGGTTTTTTTTTTTTTTTTTTTTTTTTTTTGTTTTTAATTTAAGCAGAATGTCACTAAGCTGCCCAGAGGGCCCTTAAACCCATTCTACCCCGGATGCCTTGAACAATCCCCCTGGCCCAGCCTCCCAAGAAGCCGGGATTACAAACCTGCAAAACCAGAGCCCTTGAAAGAGCCCTGGTAATACCAGTACAACCACGCTATTATTTTTTGACTTTATTAGTTCTACCAATAGAGTGATGTGTGAGCATGTACCTATGCATGCCACAGCCCATGTATGGAGGTCAGAGGACAACTTTTTAGAGTCTGTTCTCTTCGTCCATTTTTTGGGGGGGCGCTAAGGATCAAACGCAGGCCATCAGGCTTCCACTGCATCTTACCCACTGAACCATCTTGCCTGCCTCATGCTAGTTATTTTGACCAATAACTTCGATAGCAGTATATCGGGTGGCTGTTTATATATAAATGACTAGAATTGCTTAGTAAGAATTCAGTGCTGAAATAATGCTGTATCCATAAGTAAATAATTTCCCCACTCCCTGCCCTGGTTCTTGCTTAATAATTCCCTTGTGGGCTGTCTCCCAAGTAAGCAGGGCATAACAGGGATGTGCAGGAGTCGTGCATTTGAACCACCTGAAGAGAGTCCTGGCAGAACAATTGCTGGGGCTTCTGGGCAGATAACCATTTACACTGCAGTGCAGAGAAATACTATCCAAATGCAGGAAAATATGAAAGATGCATTAGTTAATTCAAATTGTCCAGTGCTGTTCTCCACACTACTAAACGGTACTACTGTGTTTCAGTGTTTTCAGTTGTGAAATGGAAAGAGTCACAACAAACACATACTTGCTTTCATGTGCACAAGTTTGAGCTGGGGTTCAAATTGGTCAAGTCAGTTTGGGTGGATGCGAGTTCAACAGCTGTCACTGCAAAGAGAATAGGAAATAGTTTGGGGGTGGGGATAGGGTTCAAAGATGAAAGCCTTTGCCTCACAAACAAAAGGACATGAGTTCAGATCCTGTAATTCCTGCTCTGGGAGGCAGAGTCTGGGAAACTGGAGAGCAAAGGAATAAGGAAGTAGCACGATCTAGGATGATTCTTGGTCACCCTTGGGCCTTCACAGGCACACATAGTAGGTGCCCTCCTGTGTACACACTATGCTCACATACATACATGTGGGGCATGGGGGTGGAGGTATATATGTGTGGGTGTGTATGTGCATGTATGTATGTATGTGTACAAAAAAAGGGAAAAGTTTATTCTGAAGCCAAATATAAGTGTCCGTGCCCCCGAACATGGATTCAGGTTGTCCTAAATACTATGTTCCCAC
This sequence comes from Typhlomys cinereus, assembly GCA_023101885.1. Lineage (NCBI taxonomy): Eukaryota > Metazoa > Chordata > Mammalia > Rodentia > Platacanthomyidae > Typhlomys > Typhlomys cinereus. Next base: position 802,922 of record JALPQD010000300.1, on the reverse strand, counting down.
TTGGTAATAGTTTCATGAAGTTTTGAGAGTTGCAGAACAAAAGTCATATAACAAGGAATTTTTCAGATACAATTGGTAGGAAAAACAGGTAAGTAGGTTACAGCAAAGCAGGGAAGTTTATTTTAGGTTTCAGATGCTTTTGGGTTAGTGGAAGCCAGTGGTTTAAGAATATGACCCAAAAAGTTTCATATGATAGTCTTAAGGATGTTAAGTCAGACACAGAGGTGGGTGATGTGTGTCGATGAAAGAGGCTAAAGACAGCCCAAGATGATTTGGCTGTGAATCTGCAATATCCCAGCTCTCCCCAAACAAATGTCTGATCAGTCTTTAGCACAGGTGTTGCATACCTCTTCTGGGAGCTGCAGGCTCTCTTCTGAAAGACTTTTCTGCATAGCCACAGGTAGATCCCAGACGCTGCTGTTTTCCTGGGTTCTCCCAGCTCATCACAGACAAGTCATTTCCCGTCACTTTTGAGAAAAGCCAATAGTACTTGAGAAGTGCAGAACCGGGCTGGCCACTAGATGGGGGTGTTTCTCCGTAGCAGACTGGCAGCTCAGCACACCCACAGAGCCAACATCCTGGAAGGCAAAGGAATTTATGTTTCCCAGTCAGTCAAGGTCCTGAACATCTAATATTGCCTGAACAGTGCTGATCTAACACACACACAACACTGACGGTGTTTTATGTTGTGCTTGGCAGATTCACATGTTGCTGGAGCCAATTTGGGTAATTAAAATTTATTTGGATCCAATATATAAGGAAATAACTTCAGTAAACAGGATCTACTTTTTAAAGACTGCGTAAAAACATAGTAAGTTATGCATACTGCAGGGAACTAATTTTCTCAGGATAGTGCATCCAAAAGTACGGGGAGATTTGGAGCATTTAAGAACTAGTATGTTGGTTTTTATTTAGTCAAAGTGTTCATCAGGCAGAGAAAGGTTTTCGGTGGTAATTTATTTTGTGGCTACTGAATCAGCTAGATGTAGGTTGCATACCTCTTATCAAAATGCTTGGTGCCGAAAGTGTTTTGGATTTCAGATTTGTTCAGGTTTTAGAATATTTATATATACATCTCAGGGATAGGACCCAAGTCTGAACCTGAAGTTCATTTGTGTTTCATCTATATATATGTCCACACAGAGGCCCAAAGCATTTTTTTTTTAAATTCCATTTTCGGTGTGTACAGCTTCTAAGTGTGACCTGTGTTGTGATCTAATGTGTGGAATTTTCTACATGTCAACATTCAGGAGGCTTCTGATTTGGAATGTGGGGATTAGAGGTGTGTTGCCTCTACAATGAAGGTTTATATGCCAAGCACAGTGTCTGGGGAGGACACATGCTGCCTCGGGGTTAGCTGTCTCTCCAACTGAAGTGCTCACTGGCCAGAAGTCATGTCCAGCAACAGTGCGGCTCAGTGGTCTCCTGGTCATTGGGACAGCGAAACCATGACACCCTCAGGGTCCTCTCTTCCTAAGGCGCTGTGGGTGCCCACGACAGAAAGCTATCTCTTCAACCCTTAAAAGAAAAAGTCATTTAGGGACTGGAGAGATGGGGCTCAGGGGTTAAGACCGCCTTACAAGCATGAAGGACTGGAATTCAGATCCCACTTAAAAATGCCATGTGTGTAAGTGTTGTTGGGCTGTAAGACAGAATCTTCCTTACATCCCAGAGCAAAGCAAAAAAGAGGTTAGAAACAATCCAGGAAGATTCCCAAAGTCACGCTTGAGTTTTCACAGGCATACACAGTGCCCTCTGATACACACACACACATGCACACACGTCTGCATGCAAAAAAAAAAAAAGTATTTATTTTTGAGAAAGGAGTGGTAGAGAAAAAGAGAGAGGAGGAGAGAACGAGGTGGGGGTACCATGACATGCTTGTGGGAGTCAGAGGATAACTTTCAAGGGTCCAACATGGGGACTCCCAGAATCAAGCTCAGGGTCACCAGGTTTTCGCGTCTTCTCCTGCAGAGTCATCTGCTGGTCTGCTTCCACCATTTACTGGGAAGTTTGAGTCCCTTCAAGTGGAAGACTTGCATCGTGTGGCATCCAGAGCCTCTGGCACTAACGGTGCTCGTCATGGGTGGGTTTTGTTCTACCCAGTGGCATGTGCTTTGACATGTACATGTGAAGGAATGACACAAACATTTTAAGTGCTACATCAGTCAGGTGGATGCTTAGAAGAACGGATGCAAAAAAAAAAAAAAAAAAAAAGCCAGAGTGAGGTTAGGCTAAAAACAAAGTCACGTCTGTGTTAAAACTTCAACCACAAAGGTCAGGAAAGGAACTAGTGGTCACCTCTCTCTGGTATTGCTAGTGGACTAGAAATTGACCTCCCTCGCTGACTAAACTGAGGCCCTTGTTACCATATACACAGTGGCGTCTTCCCTAGGGAACACCTCGCCTGTGTTCCTCACCAGTCGGTCAGGTGAAGCTTGCCAAGGGCAGTAGGGTAGGAAAACTAGGGTGATATTTTCCACCAGGGAGGAAAAAGAGGTAGTTGGCTGACTAATCATTCCTTTATCACATGCAGCCTGGAGCCCAAAAGAAAAATAAAATAACAAGCACTGGCAAGGAGAGTCACACTTTAGAAAGGAGCCATTTCTTCAGGCTGAGCAAAAACATGGACTGTTGGTTGAAAACCAGGGAGCCCGGAGTTGGGGGAAGGGAGGGCTTATTATAATCATCTTCTGTCTTCTGCCACCCTTGACCTCAATATGCCACAATGAGGGAGGGAAAGGAGTCCGTTGGTGCCGGTCAGGTCCCCCAAAAGAAGTTGGCTCTGGCTGCAGCTCCCCTTTGCACTGCATTCTGGGTCTTTGCAAGCCTTTGCCCTAGAGACAGGACTGGTTCCTGGTGATCTGTGTAGCGCCGTGTCTGTGAGCACTGACTCTCCTTTCTCTTTCATGCTGGCACCGGGCAGAGTGTGGGAACTACTGTCTCAATAGTAAGTACAGTAAGTCCTGGGAGACACTGAAGCACTTGGGCCCCTGCCAGGGCGGCTCTGGCTAGGGCGGCTCTGGCCAGGCTGTGGGCATGGCGCAGCCAACCGCAGGCAGAGAGGAACCGGGTAAGTCTGGGCGGGCGTAGACATCTTCCCATCCCAGAACATGGGCCTGGAGCCGGGCTTATCTGCCAGTGGGGTCTCTCATAGTTCGAACCGAGGGTCCGGCCGGCAGCAGCTGGACACAACTCTCCCGCAGCTCTCAAGCGCCTCCCGAGGCTCCTGTTTGCAGGGCTGACGTGTGACAGACATGTCCTGACCATTTCAAGGAGTCCAAGGGCATGATGGCCGCTGGCCACAGCTGCTGACGCCGCCAACATCAGCAGGGATGTGGCCCTGGCTGTACTTCTCACTCCGGAGTGAGCCAGGCCCCGTGGGGTCTCCTGGGTTGTTTGGTTCTAGGTCGGACTCCTGTGTCAGTCAGCTCGAATGTCCTCCTCCTCGTTCTCCTCCTCCTCCTCCTCCCTTGTCAGCGCAAGTTTCTTGAGATGAAGAATGAACCGCTCCATCTAGGGCATTCTTCTCCCTCCTCCTCTTCCTCCCTGCTCTCTCTTCTTCCTTCTTCCTCCTCCCTTCTCCTCCTCCTCCACCTCATCCTCTATCGCTTCTCCCCTCGCACTGCTTACAGCCCAGAGGGCTCAGTCTTCTATTCCTGCTCTTCCTCCTTTCCTTTCCTTGGTCCCCTGCTATATACCTTCTCTGTCCATCTGTCTACTAACCTCCCAACATGGGAATTTAGACACGGCACCATGGCATAGGGTCTTCTCTGCTTTTGTCTTCATCCCTTTAATTCTTTCTTTGTGTTTAAAAATCAAATCCCCCCCCCACACACACACCCCACACCTGTATTCATGGTGTTGAGTCACACTTTTCTCCCTGGGTAGAGACTTTGTGCTGTATCCTCTTTGCATCGACCATGTGTTCTCTTGAAGCTGTCAAGTTTCATAAGCAAACTGACTTATCCTCTCTTGTTGCACATTTTTTTTAAATTTTTATCATTATTATTTATTTTAATTGTGCATGTGTGTAGACCCCACGTATAGACACCGGGTGGAAACGGGGGTGGCCTGCGTTTCTGGTCCTGGTAGGGCGGAGCCTGTGAATCCCGGGGCGGAGTAAACAAGGAGGAGGTGGAGGCGGTCCATGGTGGTTCCCGAATTCGCCCGTGGTTCTACACACACACACACACACACACACACACACACACACACACACACACACGCACGCACATTTTTTTGAACATGAGATTTATTCCACCTTAGTTTCTCGAAACTGTTATTTCTGTATCTTTCCCAAGAGGAAGGAAAGTGCCTTTATCTCCCTAACAGAAATCCCCTCACCACTGCCTACGCTCGTGACATCAGGCAGGGCTGCCTGTCGGTGAAGGGGGTGATTCCTCGAGAATACCAAATGATGAGAAATGGGAGGAAGGAAATGGATCTCTAAAATACTGGCAAGCAAAGATGGGGTAGGAGCCAGAATGAAGGAAAGTCTGCTGGGTTATAGTCTATTGCTCTCTTAGCTGAAGATCTTGGGCAAATCCTTGACATTTCCGGGGTCCCATTCTCCTCTTCCTTGACATAGCCATAGCCAGGCCCGCCCACACTTCCTACTGCTTCGTGAGGTCATGGTAAAGATCTCGTGAACTGACACAGCGGTGGTGAGGTCTAAAGAAAAAGTCAGGTTGCATCTACTGTACTTCCCCGGGCTCTCCAGATCGTAGCTGGAGGGCTTCGGGCAGATTATCCCTAAATAAAGAAATCCTGCTGGGCCTTGCTGAGAGAGTACTTTCTCTGCCTCCCTTGGCAAACATTTGGGGTTATCCCCAGCTGCTCCCCACATGGCCCAGGCTCTACTCAGGCTTCCAAGAACCGCTGGGAACACTTCAAGTTTCGGCGTACTCCAAGGCCCTTTCAGCCATGCCGGTTAGTGACAGTGACTGCCAGCCCCCAGGGAGCGCAGAGAGGGAGCCCTCGCCAGGCCGCCGGGCCAGGCCGCCCTGAGCCTGGCCAAGCATGTGTGCAGCCAAGAGGAAGGGGCTGACAAGCTGTCAAATGTCATTTCCGTGGATGGTGTTCTTGGTATTTCCCTGCCACGTGTGTGAGTGCGGAGGTCAAGAGGGACACATGCCACATAATCTCCATTCTCTCTTCTGCCTCAGCCATTGTAGAAGCCATCGAGATCCCGCAGTTCACCGGCCGCAGTTACCTGACGTATGACAACCCAGATATTCTCAAGAGGTAATGAGCCCACGTAGTGGTAGTACCTTACTTATCTCCTGAGTGTCAATTTCTCAATATTATCATTCCCAGAGTTTTTCCTTATCATTCATGCCAGAGGATTATTCTCCCATGGGCTGAGGGGAAAACACATGAAATAAACATAGAAACGAGGACAAAACAACACGAACTCGGAGACATCAATCTTTCCACTCTAAGCACTCTGGTCAAAGGGCCTAGAAGAATAGTGTGGCCCACCCTTGGGGGTTTCTAATGTCCAAGAGGCCAAAGGAATTGGATGCTTCTGAAGTGGAAGTTCCAAGTATGGCCCTCTGGGGCAGGGCTGTTAGTTCTGGGCGGTTCTGCAGCTCTGCCCAAGGCCGGTTGCAGCAGGCCTCAGATGCTCCTAGCCAGACAAATGGCTCCTAGACCCTCCCTGCCTAGCCACACCCACCATGCACCTTCATCCACAAAGATTCGCCGTCCTCCCGTGGCTCTGCCACTGTAGCAAGGACCACTCAGCTCTCTGATGGGGACACAAAACAGGGCACAAGGGCTCAAGGACACAGCCACGGCTTCTATTCCCTAGAAGCAGAAGCCCCAGGGCTGGACCAGAGTTTGGAGCAGGCCACATGTGTGGAAGGGGTGAGACTGGCCCTTGGGGACTCCTCCACTCTGCCAAGCTTTTTGTAAGTCTTTCCCATTTATTCCTCATTGTTGCAGTTCGCCTGCATGGTTGCTGATGAATGACCATCAAATGGCTTAAGGGAACAAGGGGTTTATTTTCTCTTATGATTACTGGTTACAGTTCTCAGTCCAGCTTGACGGGAGAGTATGCACCAACACCAGGGCCGAGGGAACTGGCCACACCATTAGCACATAACAGCTGAGAGACGGACAATCCTTACTTGCCAGACCAGCATGTCTGGCCAAGTGAACAGAAGGATACCAAGTCTTTCAACCAGCTCTCCATGATTTATTCCAGGGCCTAGTCTCACCCACCATGGGCTAAACCTTCCCCATCAGCTAGACATTCTCTTGTAGGTTTGCTCTAGGCTTAATCATTAATTCTCTACAAATGTGCCCAGAGCTCAAATCCTCAATAGTAAGTTGACATCTGTGCTTAACTATGATGCCTAACTATGACACTTGTCCCTTAGTCCTTTGTTATAATGTACATCCCCTTTCAATCCTCCATGTAATCATTCTAGAATTTTCCTTCCTCTTTAGATTGAATATGTGATAAAAGGACAAGGTGAATCTTCACGCTAAAGGCATCCAGGATAAAGGCAGAACTTGGTGGGAGTTTGAGAAGAAAAAAATTGGTTGAGAGATCCTCAGTCTATTTGGACCTCCTGGTGGCTGAAGGCCACCAGATACACATTGTTTCACTTCTCTCTCCAACATGTTTGTGGCCTTGGGACTTGGGAGCAATGCAAGACATCCTCTTCCTTCTTTGGCCCTTTTTCCTTCAACGATAGAAGGCCACTCAGCACCAGACAGCAATGAGTGTGCAAGGGTCCCAGGTCTCTCATCTGCGGTGCCCAGCAAAGGCCACCAGGAGTTAAGGGGAACAGAGTGTAATGACAAGTAGGAGATGGGGGGATCCAAACCAGGGAAACCGTCAGCGTGTGTGAGTGCATGCACGCAGGTGCATATACCCATGCGTGAGGCTGCAGGGAGGTCCAGCTCCTGAGCTGTTTCCCTTTGATGTCTTCAGGGCCTCAGATAACAAAAATGCAGGGTCAACATGACAATGGTCTACAATTCTGGCTCTGGAAGGCAGACCCTAGACTAACCTAGAGCAAAGCAAAATGGAGATAAGGCGTGATTCCTGATGTTACCCTTGGGCCTCCACGGGCACACGTACCCTCAAGTGCTGTCTTGTACACATGACTGCACATATATATACACACATACACACAAAAAAGAAGGTTATCGAACAGGGCAATGTCCAGTGGATGCAAACGGGACTCTTTGCTAAAGAAAAGGAACTTTTCCAAGAATCCTCTTGAGATAAATGGAGTGGACAAGTCCTGTGTCCACTTGTAAACCAGTCACTGATAAAAGAAATAGAAATAGCCTTGATTGACTCATGCCAGTCAGGATCAACAAAGAAAGCACGGGAGGGAAGGAGCATAGAAACAAAGTCAGGGACTAGCAGGATCCTGGGCAGCAGGCCAAGGTTAGATTTCTTACAGTCAGCCTGATGGGCTTCACCCCCCACCCCCGCCTTCCTGACACTCTAAAGCCTGCACGAGGAAAGCAAGCTTGGTGCCAGTGTGTCTAGAGCACGGTACAGGGAGTCTAGACAGAAGTCTTTGCAGCATTCTGCTGAATGCATTCAACAGCTCCAGACCCAGGTATGGAGGCGACAGATGGTTACCTGATGGGTGAATGCAACACGAGACTTTTCCAATCGTGCCGTGCACATGGAAATATTAAATTAGGTCTATTCCTGTCTCAACTTCCATTCGAGGCCCTCAGGTTACATCAGATGAAATACTGATCACTTTAGTCAGATGAATCTGTGAATCAGTCTGTTTGTAGCAACGGACGGGAGCACAGAAGGCCAGGAGCCTCTCCCCAGATGTGCACAATAGCCAAAGCCACCCTGCCTGACACCTGCCGGCCTCCCAACTTCCTGTGCTTTCCACTGGAGCTGCATCAACGCACCTCTCCTGACTGATAACCCGTCACACCCACCACCTTCCCTGAGACCCCACGCTCTGTCCAGTCACCTCATCCAGACCTGCTTCAAGGACACTCGCCGCCTGTGCTGGTCTCCTGCCACCATGATCACGGCCCAGTGTAACTCCACTGTCAGCCTTAGGGGTGTTAGCCGCCCACTCCTGCCGGGGAGTGGGAAGCAGCTGCTGCTTGGGCGCTCTTGAGTAATAGGACAGGAAGGAGAGAGATGAATGGGCACAGGGGTACATTTTGGGGCTGGTGTGTTGGCCACGATCTTACTAATCTGTGACTTTGCAGGTCTTTTTGTGGGGTCACTGCACCTACAGATAGGAACGCTGCTCGGTGAACATCCATGAACTTCTAGTCTCATAGTCCATCTAGGACCCAAGAGGCCAGATTATCCCCTGGTGGCTGGGGACTCGCAAGCAAAGAGGACTCAGAAACAGAGGGCGGCAGCTGGCGTCATGGACCTGTCGGTCTGTTTCCTCCAGGGTGTCAGGATCAAGATCAAATGCGTTCATGAGATTTAAGACGACTGCCAAGGATGGGCTGTTGCTGTGGAGAGGAGACAGTCCCATGAGACCCAACAGCGACTTCGTGTCCCTGGGCCTTCGGGATGGAGCCTTGGTGTTCAGGTAACCCCCCCAGCCCTCTTCCAGCTGACCTCAAAGGCATCTTACAGCTCTTCTCAGACAGTGCAGAACATTCCAGACAGAACAATGCAGAAACCAACTAAAACACACTCTCCTGGCTTTGACTCTAGCCTGAGGCTCCACGTGCACTTGAGGCTCCTAGTCTTTCTATCATCAGAACTATAGGGCAGCAATCACATCTGCCCCCTGCAGGACAGATCTGTCCCCAACCCAATTTTGTCAATACCGTTTTATTGGAATGCCACCTGCTCATTCACCTGCACATTGTCTAACAGGATGTCAGACAAGAGTGGCCCTCTGAGGTAGTTTCAGTGGAACTGAACCGGTCTGTGCCTCTGTTCCAAGGTGATACTGCTATATGCTTCCCATTGAAAACTAGGGGCCATGGACGTGATACCAGCTCAAAGAGATCTGGCGATCCTAACCAGGAACCCTGGCTTCAAATTTCATCTGCTTCCCCTTAGCTAGAGGCCTTGGGAGCGCATCACTATGCAGTGTCCTGCTCTAAGGAGGATGAAGCACCAATTCATGTCTCCACAGAGATGACCAGAGGTCAACATCGGGTGACTTCCTCAGTCATTCCACACCTTAAACTTTTGAGACAGGGTCTCTCACTGAATCTGGAATCTGCTTTTCCGGCTAGTCCAGGCTGGTCATCCTGTTTTTGCCTCCTTAGCGCTGGGATTACAGCATGCGCTACCGTACCTGGCTTTTTTACATAGGTGCTGGATTCCCATGCTTCCCCAGCAAGCATTTTACTGACCAAGCCAACTCTCTAGCTCCTAAAGATTTTAGTAAACACCACCTAGGGGATAGCTAGAAAGGCAATCCCACAAGTTCTTATTCCTGTTAAGTGAATTTAGACTGTGCTCTTTTCCTCTATACTTTCCCCTATTTGACTGGGTGACAGCTAAATTTGTAAAGGGCTTGTTAAAATAAAAACCCTCTAAATATCATAATACAAAGGTTGAAGGGATTCCCCTAGACCAACGGCAGCACCTCCAGCATGTGGGAATCTCAGACATGGAAGCTCTCAGGCTCACCTCCAACTTCCAGGCCAGCGTCCTGCCTCGGTTTCCAGCTGATTCATTTGCCTGTAAAGGTTGACATCCCCTCCTCTTGCCCTGGGCTGCTTGCTGACTGGGGCGGGTACTTCTTGGGTTTTACTCCCTTAAAGCCGCTAACTAACAATGACCCCAAGTGTTCAGTAAATGATATGAAACTAACTGGAATGGAAATGGATAGGGAGAGAGAGAGAGAGAGAGAGAGAGAGATGACCTACATTTGTCAGTCATGTGCTTGGATTACAGGGATTACTGGCAGCGAGGAGAAGACTGTATGAATGTATTCAGTGTGAAGACAAGGCGTCCTAAGAGGAAATGCCCTACATGCCCCTGGAAGCGGAGCTTGCTCCGTGATGGGAGTGGGTGTGTGGTGGAAGTCTAGACACTGGCCAGTAAGGGACAATTCCTTAGCAACTCTGTCCGGTCTCCTGACCCCTGACCCCTCACAGCCCCCAGCTCCCACTGGGACTGGGAGTTCTTCCACCCAGGTCAGATTGGCTGCCTCAAAGCCATTTCCCTGTGGTTTTCCTGTGGTTAACCGCACCCAGGCCTCAAGTACTTGATTGTGCCCTGAAAGGGGAAGTGAAGCAGTCCCCAAGTTGCAGGTGGGCTGACCCAACTCCCCTTCAGAAGCAAATTCAAGGGATGCAGGGAAACTTGAGAAGCTCACCTTCAGCTCCCACCAGCTGAACTCTCACAAGAAGCGCTGGAGGACCCCCGCAGGACCCTCCCACACACCTCCTGTTACCCCTTTGCCCTTTCAACAGCTGCTCCATCCTGGACGGGTATCTTATGTTACCATTTCTTTTTCCTTTTCTCTTATTATTGATAATTTTGTTCTTTAACAATTTTAAACATTGCAAAGAATACATTCTAATTACTCCCCCACCCTTTCTTCTCCTCTCTCATCCCTGCCACTCCCCTTCTTCCCTATACATCTCCCTCCCATATCCACATCTTTTTGTTTTGGGTCTTACTAGATTTAATCTAGTGGACTATGTAACCACAGGTTTAGGACTATCCCCTGAAGTCTAGTGAGTTTACTAGTGGGTACACTGCTGGATGCTTTCCACCCTCTAAATTGTTCATGGATAATTAATTGGACATGGGTTATTGATAGGGTCCCGAGGACCTATCCATAGCTGACCCCCCATCCGTAGCTCCCCCATCTGTAGCTGACCATTGACTGGTCCCATCTTACATAAGCACAGAATATGGATTATGTTCCATTCTTGAATTACTAAAAGTTGGCCCTCTACTTTCTTCTAGTGCTCTATATACATACATTTGTACATATAATTGAGTCCAGGCTGAGGGCAAGATTGACACCTATGTCTGCTTACTGGGTGTTTCATCTGTCTGGGCATTTACTCCTACCTGTCTACTCATCCAGCTATCCATCCATTCATCCATCCATCCATCCATCCATCCATCCATTCATCCACCCATCCATCTGTCCATCCATCCATCCATCCATCCATCCATCCATCCATCCATCCATCCATCTGTCCATCCATCCGTCCATCCATCCATCCATCCATCCATCCATCCATCCATCCATCCATCCATCCATTCATCTGTCCATCCCTCCACCACAGATGCAGGGAAGGGCTAGGCTGCCTTGTGAGCAGACAGGATCCCAATATAGACCTGTGGCATAAATATGCCAACACATAGTAAGTCACCACCACTTGGAGTCTGTCCTGAAGGTAGAGTCCTGGGTCTGCCCCCACCCAAATCTGATGGATGGTGGGCAAGCACTGGGATCTTACTAGAAATAAATACCCCAGTGGTTCCAGAAACCGTACCCTGAGAAGCAGGGTCTGAAGCGGCTTCAGGGTTCCACATATCTGATACCCATAGGTTTGTGATCTCATACAAGTTCTCTAACGTCTCTGAGCCTCTGTTCCCTCATCTGTAAAAAGACAGGTTGTGAGGATTAAAGGGATTCATTCTTACAGAGAACCAAGAGCAGGAGCAAGCATAGCTGCTTACTAGTAATATTGAAAATAAAAATTACTGGACACTAGAAGCCCAATGCCTCAGTAAGAAAACATGGACTCGGTAGTTAGCACCAGATGACTTCTTCATAAAATTCAGTTCTCATTGTTTTTTTCTTTTTCATAAAGACAGAAATGGATGCGTGTAACTGTCATCTCAGCACTTGGAAGGCAGAGGCAGGAAGATAGGAAGTATAAGCCCATCCTCTGTTACAAAGTGAGCTTTAGGCTAGCCTACGCTATATAAGATCCTATCTCAAGCAGCCAAACAAAATCCTGCCTTGAGTTCCATCAGCCTAGAACAGAAGCTGTTTTCCAGGGTGGAGAACTCATTCTTGAAGTTGTAGGATTTGAACTAGGTCCAATGCAAATGAAAGGAGTCTTTTGGTAGTAGAACACACCCTAACTGTCTAGATAGACTCTCTTCCTTTGCCAAAATGTGGCTCCTTTGGCTCTTTAGCATGAAAGTTTTGCTAGAGAAATAGGTGAGAGCACTGGAATTCCCAAATAAAGCATTATTCTTAGTTTGGGTACTGGTTGATTAGAAAGAGAAATCAAAGTACTCATTTAAAGTGAGCATGGCTTTTGGTTTTATAGTTTAGTTTTGTAATTGTCTGTGGTGCATGAAACCACTTGGGGAGGTTCATGGACATCATTTGATTGACATTCTTTCCCACTCATTTTGACCTCATAAGATTTTCATGAATAGAGAAATGAAAAAATTCTGACATTAGTGAAGTGCCCTCTACCCTAGTTTGAAGGGGAAAAGCATTTCCACATGAAGGCATGAAGGTGAGTCTCGCCGGGTGGTACTTCCTGGACCCACCTCAGTGCCTAGCCCCCAGCTGAGTGACTCAGGGTAGCCCATTCACAGAAGCCTGAGTTATGGAATATTGGTGAAGAAACAGGACAACTATTTATTTATCTACTTTTGCATTTAAAAACTTAGTCAGTCAACTTATTTGAGAGAGAGAGAGAGAGAGAAGGTGCTCATATGCGTGTCACGGCGCATACGCGTGTCACGGCGCATGAGTGGAGATAAGAGGCCACTTCTCTTCTACCAGTGTGAACTTCTGGGCATTCAACTTGAGTTACCAGGTTTGTAAGTGTGCACCTTACCCTCTGAGCTATCTCTCCAGCCTGCTTTTGCATTTTGATATTAAGTTATAACCTATGTGCAGCTTGACAAATTTTTAAGTGTATAGCACTAGTTATGGTAATGCATGCCGGTAGTCTGAGCACTTGAGAATCAGGGCAAGAGGATCAGGAGTTTGAAGTTAGCATCAGCTGTATGGTGAGTTTGAGACCAATCTAGACTACGTGAAACCTTGTCTCAAAAAAAAAAAAATCAAGACTAATTTTTAATTTGTAAATGCTGCATTACTACCATATCAGACAAGATATTCCAGGGAAATGTGAGCAGGTGGTTATTGTTAGAGTCCAAAGTCATGTAGAGATTACTCTACCTACATCATGGGAAGGATTCTTGCCTGTTGCACTCCATACTGACTCCATGAGTACATTCTGTCCCTTGAGTGCACAGAAGAGCTGTCAGCTGCAGAAGAGAAGGATGCTCGCGCACGTTCTGCGTGAATAAAATAAAATCGAAGAGGTTCTAGTTATGGCATACTCAGCCTTTCATTTATGCCCAGATTCCAAGACCCCCATATTCTTACTATTTTGGTTACACCTTCCACTGTGTGTCCACTCCATCACACAGCAGAGGCCCATGACCTAAACCCCTGAGGGTACACCATCAACACCACAAGCTGCCCAAGTGCTACGTGCATGTGCTGCGGTCCCGTTAGTTGCTTCGCTCCTCCTCTGAGCGATGCTTCTACACTAGTTAACCTTCCCCGCAGCCAGCAGGGCTTCTGTTAAATGTCTTACCCACATTTAACAGAAGAGGAAATTTTGGCTCAGGAACATGATGAATGCAACTAAGCCCCCTGAGGCCACAGCTGGAAGATTGACAGGATACAGGGGCAGGTCTGTAGAACCCGTGTGCTCGGTCTGGATGCTCTGTCAGCCATGTTGTCTTTCTGAAAGCCAGGCACAGTAGCTCGGCTAACTCCTGGCCCTTCTCTCTCTCTCTCTCTCTCTCTCTCTCTCTCTCTCTCTCTCTCTCTCTCTCTCTCTCTGTGTGTGTGTGTGTGTGTGTGTGTGTGTGTATGCATTCATTTCTGCAACAAGCACTTGACTGAAAAAGTCGCCCTCCTCCTGGCTGTTCTATGCAAGGAGACCCTTGGCGTGGGAAATTCTCTTGAAAACAGCAGTGGCATTTTCGGGGTTGAGGGGAGGCTCCGTCCCATAGCTTGTGGAGCCATCACAAACTGTATTCCTGTTCAGTGCCGTGGCTGTGTCTCTGTTTCAGTCTGGGCTGTGAAAGGAGCAACCCATGGGGCTTTCTCTGGGAAAGCCAAGTGCTTTCTATTCTTGCTCTGTTCTCAGAACAAGGGCTGGAACAAGGCTTCCTCTCAGCACTCCTCTTTCTCAGACCGTGAGGTGCGGAAGAGGCACCTTCCCTCACAGGAACTGCCCCCGATGGAGCCCCCTCTTTAAAGACCTGATCACGTGGGCTGATGGTATTGTCCAGGCAAAGTGCAGGGAGTTGGACTCCTGCCTAGGCTAAAGTAGTCATTCACTAAATATGGGAGCTGTTTCCTCCCTAGTCAATGGCATACTCATGTGTTCTGACCCCTTTAGGGTTTCAGGGCACCCAGGAACTGCAATAGAAGTAGATCTGATGTCAGAATAGGCAGGAGAGGGCATTGACACCGAGTTCAAGGTCTACCCGTCACTTTTGTGATTTCAGGAAAATTCCCTTGATTCCTTAGTGCTCAGCCTATCCTGCATTGTTTTTTTATCTTTCAAGTAAAAACACTCATATCAGTTTCTTAGAGCCTCTATAATTAATAGCCAGATGCCGTGCACCTTACAACAATAAAAATCCATCCTTGTGTTTCTGGAGACTAGAAAGCCCAAGCAAAGCCTGTGGCCAGTGCTGGTTCCGTGGGCAGTGCCTGGGGAAAGTTCCTTATGTGCCCCTCCTGTGTAAGGTTCTGGTGCTGGCTGGCAATGCTGAGTGTTCCCAGCTGGTAGATGCCTTGGTCCAGCCTCTGCCTCTGTCATCACGTGACCTTCTCTCCTGCTTGTCTTTGTGTAAAGATAGCAGTCATACTGTCTTTATGGTGACCCTCATCCAGTATGGGTCATCTTTAGGTTCTGGGTAGGACAGCGGATTGGGGGAGGCTGTGCATCCAAGTTCAATGTCTTTCAAGGTGGTAAGGCCCTTGTTGGTGTTTATAGTTTCTAATCGATGCTTCCATAATGGGACTGAAAAAAATCATGTCAGCGACCCTAGCCTGCGTGACGTAAGCCAGTCACAAAACAATTCTGCTTCCTTGAGGTATCCTGACTAGTCAGAGCTGTCAAGACATAAATTGGAGGGAGGGAGAAGCTGGGGTTACTGTACACATTGCTTTTATTTTACAGAATGGAAGCCTTCTAGGAGTTGGTTTCAGCATGAATATACTCCACACTACTGAACTGTCCATTTGAAAGTGGTAGTCATTGGTAACATGATGCTTATCTACCACTGTTGAAAATTTTAAAAATAACTCATCAGCTGACATGAGGCTTAGCACCCCTTGTGTGGTCCTTTTGTTCTGGGTGAAGGAAATGGCATCCGAGGTTCCAAAGAACCTTTGCGACGGGAATGCACGTGAGTGGTGGGTTGCCCGTGCTGCTGCACTTCACTGCTTCCCGCCTTGTTCTTCTCCAATGCTCGTAGCTACAACCTGGGCAGTGGTGTGGCGTCCATCTCCGTGAACGGCTCCTTCAGCGACGGCCGATGGCACCGGGTCAAGGCTGTCAGGTGAGCACCCAGCTCTGTCAGAGACAGGCCAGGCCGGGCAAGGCTGGACTGTGTGACCCTTCTGGTTCCCCTGTCCTCTTCCCTGACTTCACCTGCGTTCTTGTGTTCCTGACCCTTCTGCTGACACCAGCAGGATAGAAGCTGAATCCCCACATCTACACTGCAAAAACACTTAAAAAATTTTTTGTGTGTGTCTATTCACTGTACGTAGTACTTGCCACCCAAAGCATGTTCATACAAGTGTACAATGTATGCTAAGCACATTTCCACCATATCTCCTACCTTCTCTCGTCTTCCCTACCCTTCCTTTGGTCCCCTTTGTTCTGCTAGAAAATTTCACTTCTATTTCATAACATGTGTACACACTGATTTTATGTTTCTCCATAAAATCTAGGACCCACAAATGAGATAAAAACATACTATAATTTTCTTTCTGAGACTAGTTTCCTTTGCTTACTATGACTATCTTTGGTGACATCCTTTTTCTTGTAGATGACATAATTTTGTTCTTAATTGTGGAAAATAATTCCATTGTATAGTACCACATTTTTTTCCATTTCTCAGCTATTGAACACTTGGGTTCTACCATTACTTAGCTATTGTGAGCGGTGCTGTAACAGACATTAATATGCAAATATCGCTGTGATATGTTGACTTAGAGTCCTTTAGATTTTACCAAGAATCGTATGGTAGATCTATTTTCAGTTTTTTGAGGAAGCTCTGTTCTGATTTCTATAGTGACTGGATTAGTTTACATTCCCACCAGCAGTTCCTTTTTGTTCACATCCTTGCCAGCATCATTATTTGCACAAAATGTTTTTAATGGATACATTGGGGCAGGGCCTGATGAGACACAAAGACTTTGAAAAATGCTCAAAATATCCTTGCATAGGCCATTGCCAGTATTTTTTTAAAGGTTGCCTGAACATTAGAAGTCACATATGCATATTCGCCTGGACCGACATGCCATACCTTTTGGTCAAAGCAGTAGTTACCACCTGACTTCTGGTTAGCCTTAGACAAGGCACGCCTGTGCTCTTTCGTTTTACTACTGTGTCCTCATTCCTAACCACACACTTTCCGAAACCACACAGCAGGTCCCACTTAGCAATGTCAGTACTAGTATGTTACATGAGTCCAATGGAAAGATAAATGAGCATGCTGCATTGACCACTGTGCCTGTCATGGAACTTCATTAAGGCTAGGAGGACACAAAGGTAAGCTTGTGTCTATGTCGTCCAGTGGCCCACAAAGCCAGTTGTGTAAGGATTTCAAAGAAGCCTTCACTATACCTTGGAATAAGAAATGACTTCCCATAATGCATGCTTACAGGTTTAGATCTCAAATTTGTTCTAGAACAAAAGTCAAATTGAAGAGTCCACTCTAACTTCAAAATACTCCAAAGCATTTACCTTTTGAATTCTCATCTCTCTCTCTCTCATCCATTTATAAAAACAATTGCAGGGAAACCTCCAAAGGAATATAAAATGTTTCAGTTCTTGGTTCTATCCACACTTGATTTCAATAGCCACCCCAGGAAATACCCTACTCTGCATCCTTGAGTAGAGTTGGTTGGTCAAATAGTCATGCATTGTAGATGTATTTAAAATTTCTTTAAATATTGTGGTTTGATTATGTGTATGAAGATGTCCAATGGTGGGGACACCAGGACATTGCTAAACATCCAAGGAAACAGATGTAAAATGACTTTCCCCAACGCTGTATAATTGCTGCGGGCAAAGCCTAGGTGAAAACCATTTCCGTCGCACCCCATGATGCATCCCACACATAGGGAATTCAGTATTCGGGAGGGATAATGCAGTGGGATGTCCCCAATAGACCTTCAGATGCCAGAGCACCAAGCTTCCATGTGCCAATGGCTCGGCAGGCATGGCTTTTCCTATCAGCACCCTAGATCTCGTTCTTGGTGTGTCTTGGGTTACAGCGAGAGTTGAACAGAAGCCAAGTTCAGGAACTGGTTGGAGATCCACGCAGGTATTTCGAGCTGTGAGCAGACTGGCCTAAGGAGAACTGAGGTGGAGTCATGGCTCTCACCCACAGCAGGAAAGGTTAGGTAAATACTCTGAGCACGTTCCAGCTCAGAGACAGGAGAATCAACAAAAAGGAGATCCCAAAAGGGGAGGGAGGATTGCTTGTAAATCATTTTGCTCTGGGCGATCCCAGTCTTGCAAGTATGACAGCAGAAGAGAGGAACTAGATTCCTTGCACACAGTACTATTAGTTAATATTCACAGCAATTTAAGTTCAATAATTTTTGTTTTGTGGTTAAAGCAATCTTAAGATAACAATGCAGATAAAAATAGCAATATCCTTCTTTACCCATCTTCATAGAGCAAGATGCCTATCGGGCGTCTATGGTTTGCATTTGGTATTCGTGCATATCTCTGTGCTTTGCGTGCATTGCAGACAATCTGTACAACAGCTTTGGAAGACAGGCATCCCAGACAGGGATGCCGACGCTCCCTGCATTCATCCACTCGTTCATCGACTATCACGAACCATACGCTATTCAACACACATGAGATGCATCATTGAGTAAAAACCAGCCCCTCTTCCCCGGTGATCTTGCATGCTACTGGAGACTATAGATGATGATTCATTAATAGAGTAAATGATCAAATACCCTGTGTATAATGTCGAAAGGTGATACTACATTGTTTCTAATCTAAGATGCTGTTGGTTAAAAATGTATCTGTAGGTCAGAAATATGAAAAATGTTTACACTTGATGAAATAGAGGGAATGGGGGAAATGCAATATTTTAGAATAACAGGGAAAAAGGAAATCAAAACAGGCAAGCTGTGAATGGGGATTGGCTATCACCACATCCAGGTATGAGTTTTTAGAAAGCACTTCCAAAATGGGGAGGTGGATTATGGTCTCAAATAAAAGGACAGAGCTAGTGGAAATTCTCTAAAGCACAATGATAGAAAGCATTTCATCAAGAAATGATACCTCAATTGGTCCACTGCCCCCCTGGACTTTGAAAGTTGTCATTTGGGGTTTTATTGCAGCCCTAACACTAGACACAGAACTGGGCACATAATACATATGTTTATACCTTTGAAACGCCTGGATTCACTCCAGAAAAGGTGATTTTTTTTTTTGCCATGGTTTCATTTGCTGGGTTTTGCAGGGATGGCCAGTCGGGGAAGATTACCGTGGATGACTATGGGGCCAGGACAGGCAAGTCGCCTGGTGCGATGAGACAACTCAACATCAATGGAGCGCTGTATGTGGGTAAGCGACCTTGACCAAAGTTCAGCCTGGCCAGGCGCTTTTCCTGCTGGGCCTTCTCTTTGCTGTGCTGGGGCCCTGCACTTCGCAGGGTCAGTCAGATACCTGGAAATCAGGAAGTTGTCTAGATGCTCCATTCTTCCATGTTCTGAACTTCTGACTCATGACAGGCTGCAGGAAGGGACTCGCTCACATGCTTTTGTGCTCCACAGTGATCCACTGGGAAAACCACACTTTGCTTGTTTTTAGAACAGGAACCTTCTAAATATAGTGACACGAATTCTCTCTGCTGAAGGAGGATCCGTCTTTGTGTCCTCTCCCAGAATAGAATGAATAGTATGACTATAAATGGCTTGCAGTCTACTATTGTGGACACAGAGCATGGAAACATATCCTCCGCATATTTTCTAAGTGAACTTAATTGAAAGTGGCCAAGACTGATGTATTTTTTAAATCAAAAAACCATGTACTGTGGACTTGACATTACATTTCAAAATTTGGTCTTAAGGTCTTCCAGTCGGATCAGAAATCACACCTGCAGTCAGTATTTTTAACTGTGTATTAGATCGACCTGTTCTCTTAAGGACAATCATAAAATAAATGTGGTGTACCGGACACTCAAGTAGACCAGGAAGCACAAGTAGACCGTAAAGAAGTTCTCTCTGCTGACATCTGCTCCCCTTTGTTTCCTGGCAGGTGGAATGAAGGAAATTGCTCTGCACACCAACAGACAATACATGCGAGGCCTCGTGGGCTGCATCTCTCATTTCACCCTGTCCACCGATTACCATATTTCCCTGGTGGAAGATGCTGTGGACGGGAAAAACATCAACACGTGTGGAGCCAAGTAACACTAGCTGGCCTTGCCCAAAGGACAGAGCCTGTAACCTGAGTGTCCCGGGGCCCTGAGACCCTCCGGGATGCTGCACTCGGGGGCTCCGGGACCAGGTGTGTTTGCTCTCACCAAGGACAAAGGGCACCCTGATGGGGACTGAGAGCCGAGTCCGGAGGCCCAGGTGGCCTTTCTTGCTGACATTCTGTGGGTCACATCCAATGGAATGCTCTGTGCAGGAAGCATTGGACTTTATCCATTGCATGTGTAGAGTCTGTGAGAGATCACACATCAATGTGAATTCCAAAGCCTGTCTGCTGTAGCTTGATGGCTGTGTTGAGAAAGAGAGAGAAATGAGAGAGAGAGAGAGAGAGAGAGAGAGAGCCCTACAAAGCAGTATTAAAATAATTCTTTCCTTCTCTAACTGAGAACGCTAGAGGAATGGCCATGTAACGTTGAACTTTTCCACCTTGGCCTATGGGTTCTTCAGATTAACCCCTTCTATTCCCCACTGGCCGACTCGGTGTGCTCTCGCTGTTCCGTGAAAATAAAGGTTTGGGGAGAGAAAACTTAGAATCCTAAGGCAGCCCTCTTCCCCAAAGTGTCCCTTTATTATTCTTTTTTTTATAACGCAAATCCAAGAAAACAGACCCCCGATTTTGGATTTTGTAGCCATACTTTTGTATGCGTATATTTTTATAGCAGCAGTCTGTCCATGAGGTGTGCTTTTGGGAATTAGGGTGAGTGCCCCTGATTCTTGAACGCTTTGCCGAAGATTCTCTCCCAAAGGAAATGTGTCTGGGTCGTTCTTGGTGTCAGTGAAGCTGTAGCGAGTGACCAGGGTGGATAACTGAGAGAAGTGAGCATTTTCATCCAGTGCATGTGGGGGGAGGGGGCGCCTTGAGGAGATTATGATGAAGCTTTCCAAAGCGAGAAGATTTAAAGGAACATGCTCCTGAAGTGGATTATTGCCCTGTTGTTTTAAGGGGACGGGGAGTATCTGTACTAAACATGAATAAAGGGGATGAAGAAGGAAGAAGTCGTCTATTTATTCATGGAGACGCTACTGATTTTTCAGAGGCTGTATCCACAAGGAACGCCAAGGCAATTGGCGTTTCCAGGACTGGACAGGGATGGGGATATGTCCTCGGTATGGTCCTGGATCACACCCAGAGAAAGGAGCTACTTCCGTGCTCCACAGCTCTGCCTTTGCTATGCCCACATGCGACTCTGCAGAGAGCTCGTCCCTGGAGGGTCCTCATGACAGAACTTTCTCAGGGAAAGGTAAGAGGAACGCTGCCTCCAATGTAAAGGGAAATATGATCTGACTCCCAAAAGATCCTATAATAACTGCTGGCATGACTATAGTCTTCCTTGTGCGGCATTCACTCAGCAAAGACTTGAGCTTGGAGTGAAGCAAACTAGAGAGGGTTGTCTTGTGCACCGGCCTTTTGTCCCCTGTCTTTGCAAGCCTTTGAATAGGATCCTTTCTTCCCCGGGCAATAATGGTAATGATGACATCATAATGATCTTTGCCTTTCGCACAGATCATCTGGTCAGTGAAAAAGCTCGTGTCACCCCTCAGTCACCCTCCCGTCGGCACCTTGGATACTGTGGTTCCAGGACTTCCCAAGATAAAATGGAATTGCCTTTACAGCACATTTTGAATGGATTGCTTCCAGGAGGAAAAAAAAAAAAAAAACAAAAACTACTGTGATTTTAGCAAAATATCCAGCTGAGCAGAGGCCAGGGAGTTGTCCTGCAGATGAGTGGTTATTTTTTGCAAGTGTTATCTAGAGAAGAATGCAGTGACCCAGGGATGAGGGCCTGGGAGTGTGTGTTGAAGCTGCAGACCTTTCTGGGTGGGAGGCAGATGGGGTTAAGAGGAGGAGGTGAGGCAATGATGGGGTGACGGCTGATCCAGGCAGAAAGGATCCTGTAGGTGTAAGGGCAGTGGACTAGAGGGGCCCAGGAGGAGAGGGGTCTTGGGGATAGAGTAAAGGTCGGAGAAACAGAGGTTTGGAGCAAAGCTCTTTCCCCCCTCTCTGTGGACAAAACCCAGGCAATATGGACGAAATCCTCAACCTCCAGCTGTGGGTTAGACCTCAGCAGAGCTCAAAGAGCCCAGGCTTGTGGGTGTCCCAGTTATCAGTGTGCCCTCCTGTCACAGCCATGCCGCTGAGCACACACGTCCCAGTGTTCATTGCTCGTGCGGCTGTGCTGGTCTTGCTGGGCTTGATGAGGTGCTTCCTCTGGTCTCCCCACCACACTTGCCCACCTGCCAAGGGGCTGCCTCCACCTCCTCCTTGTTTACTCTGCCCCGGGATTCACAGGCTCCGCCCTACCAGGACCAGAAACGCAGGCCGCCCCCGCTTCTGCCCGGCGTCTGTACGTGGGGTGTAGGATCCGAACTCAGGACCTTCCTCCTGCAAGGCAGAGTCTTAACCCCTGAGCCACCTCTCCAGCCCCAAGATTCCCTTCTGCATTGACATGGGGATGCCTTTTCATAGTAAGGGAACCTACTAAGCCACTTGGCATGAATATAAGGAGAGGTTAAAAAAAAAATCAAAACCACAAACTCAACGAATCCACTCCAGCAAGTCATTTTCTTGAAAGGTAGGGTGCAATGAGGGTGAGGAGGCCCATACTGCTGATCTTCTTCAGGAGCCTGGGTCGATATGGACTGAAAACTCTTCGATGCTCTCAGTGACTGGCAGGTCCAACTCAAGCAACACTGGCCCCTGCCCCGGCCCGTCTTCTATGCTTGGGCCTCCCTCCACCTGTGTGACACCATTGTGAAGAGGCAGACTGGAGAAGTCTCACTGTGTATTGGCTGGGAAGAAGGTTTTGGGGATAGCCAGGAAGCTTGGAGGTTAATGCCGTCTCCTGTGTTGGAAGGATATCGAGAGGCAGGGGTTTCTGCAAAGCTTTGTCCCACAATCAGAATCAGAATTCCCGGGAACTTTCCTCAGACTGTAAGCAAAGGCAATGGGGGTGGATGGTAGGATGATAATATGCTGGCTTTTTCTGCTAAAGGGGACCTTTGCCTCACATGCTTCCTCCATTTCACCTCTGAGGTCCCACTCAAGCAGGTCTGTGGGGTCGTTTTTGCCCCCACATACTCAGAAGCTTGTCGGGCCTGTCTGCCGCTGCTCTGCACGGCTCCCTGCTCTCTGGCCTCTCACTGGCCTTTCATTTCCTGACCAGTCCTGCTCCAATCTTGAGTTGCTCCCAACACAAACAGGTCTGCTGGTTTCTGCACATGCACTGCCCCCTCGGCCGGCACTGGCCTTTCCTTCCGATTTCCCTCCTCTCCTTTCCTTCACCTCCCGCCTCCTCCCTTCCACGCCTCCCACTCTGGGAGGCAGGATCTCGGAAATGTGCCCAGAGCTGGCGGGCGGAGAGCTTTCCACTTGGAGGAAATGCTGCATTTTTCACCTTTAACCCAGAAAAATATGGTTCTCAGAAAGCTTGTTTTTAGCACTGCGAGTTCCCAAAGGAAGAAGGGGGGAGGGGCCCACAACCCCTCCCAGCAGACTGCCCACCAGTACAGGGCCCAGAAGGCTGCATTTCCTAGGAGAGAATTGCGGGGAGGGGGTGGGGTATCCTCCAGAGACCCAGCTACAGGACCTGCAGGCAGACAGTTCCACTTCCAAATGGAAAGGCAAAGTGCAAGAACATGGGTCTGGGCAAGGCATTAGCTGATCCCCCCACTCCCTCCCCTCCTTCGCTGCCTCTTCCAGTTTCTGCCCAGCCCAGGAATGCTCAGTAGCTGCCCAGTGAAGATGGAGGTCCATGAAGACATTGGCACACTAGTGCCAAGACACACCCTCTGCTGACAGGAGGCTCAGCATTCTCTGGAGCTTCCCCCACAAGAGAGCCAGAAGAGAGGGAGCAGAAAGGAAAAATCAGAGTCCCAAATGAGGGGTGCAGATAGCTCCTAACCCGCCCCTAGTGCTTTCTCAATCTGGACAACATGTCTTTTGAAGGTATCACAGCGCACCTGAAACCAGGAAAGGGAGGTATGCGCATCCCTGCCTCACCCACTGGGAGACTAAAAAAATGCCAAGTCTGGAGGCACTAGAGCTGGTGGGCCTTGTAGAGGCAACGGGCTGTCCTAGGGAAGTTACAGGTGACCGCTCCGAGGCCAGCAACATGACTAATCCAATTTGACAGCGTGAACTGGCTTCTGGATGAGGCCTGAGTAATCACATCTCAACCTCATGCTCAAAGAATGTTCATGATATTTGATCTTCATAACAGTCCTGCTCCTGGAATGGCAAGAGCAGGTGGGCGGGACCGTTTGACTTGGGAAGAGGGAAGGTGACATGTAGGTGACGTGTCTCCCTGGGAAGTCACAATCCTGGTAAGGCACAAGGAAGCTTTCTTTCTCCTACCCCTGGCCTTCAATCAGGTGTGGCCAGTCCCAGGATTTCTAAGCAGACTTCCTAGGGTTCACAGCCCTGGCTGTGTGTGGGGGTGAGGGGTATTTGGGTACAAGCGGAGTCCCAAGGGACAGCTTGCCTGTCTGTCATCGTAACTCTGACGAGAGACGCTTCCTCCAATGCTTTTCTGTTACCAGACTCAAGCGAGCAAACGTGGAAATATAAAGCAGAGTTGCTCCAGTGAGTGGGATTCAGTCCCCTCTAGAGTCAGTCAGTCAGTTGGGCCTGGATTTCATCCTTTTCCCTTTGGTCCTCGGCCTTCGTCTCCACAAATAGCCTCCAGAACTCAGGGGAGTCATTTAAAGTATTTCTGGCTGAGCAATGTGCTCCC
Source organism: Typhlomys cinereus (assembly GCA_023101885.1). NCBI lineage: Eukaryota > Metazoa > Chordata > Mammalia > Rodentia > Platacanthomyidae > Typhlomys > Typhlomys cinereus. Next base: position 778,546 of record JALPQD010000300.1, on the reverse strand, counting down.
TAGGACCCCCACATTGCCCGGCCAAACCACGAGCTGCAAGCGCAGGGCACACAGCAGGCAGAACCTCCTACCTCACCTCCTTGCTGAGTGTCTCTGTCCTCGAAAGCATGTGGCTCCTAGGCCTTTTCCTGGAAAGACAGGAAGGAGCGTCTTGTCTTCACATGTGGAGGACGTGTCCTCTATTCATCTAGCTTCTTGCTCTGCTTTGCTTAATGTCCAAACGATGCCCAAAGGCACAGCAGACATACTCCAACCTGTGATATAGCCTTTCCTGATGTCCCAACTGCCCACTTCCAAGTGTGCATCGGGGTGTCTAACCCGGGGCTGTGGCCTTCTTGGACAGTCTAATACGAAGGGGCCACGGTTCTGGCTTGGCTTCGAGAGGACTTGGGTTGGAATGTCTCTTTCCAGGCCAAGGAGGCGCAAGGAATGTGCCGTTTATACTCATTTATTAACAAAAGTCAGAGGCACCAGGCCAGAGGATTAGCTGAGGAAAACCCCGGTAGGACGTTGGCCGAAAGAAAGCAGAAGCAGAGAACTAGACTATCAGATGGACAAAGTGTGGGAGGGAATGTACGAGGAGGAGGTCGTAGACCTCAGCACCTGTGGCAGACATTCCTTGTTCTGCCTGAACCTGAGGTTCAGGAGGAGGTATGAAATGGGGGTGCTGCTGATAACATGCGCCATAGAAAGTGACCACATTTTCTCCACTTCAGAGAGGAAAGAAGTCAGAGCAATGTTTGGTTCTGGCCCTCAGAGGCGAAGCCACTCATCCAGGATGAATAGAGATCTCCCCGTTGCAGTTATTCTTTCTGCTCCCGAGACAGCACGCATACACAACTTCAAGGGGAGAAAAGGGAGATTTATCTGGCTTAAGGCTCCAGAGGGGATGCAGTCCGTCATGGCAGAAGTGGGGGAGGCTGGTTCAGGCCACAGAGCCATCATGGAGACAGGGAGAGAGAAAGAGGGCCAGACCACCGAAGCCCAAGGCTCACTCTGTGTACCTTCTTCTAGCAAGGCTCCACCTCCTAAAGGTGCCACGACCTTTCCAAATATCAGCAACAGCTGGGGACATTAACCCACGAGTCAGAGGAGGACAACTCACATTCCAACTGTGACGCTCACTGAGTCTGGCTTCAAAGTCAGATCCCTGGGAATTTGTCAGAGGCCTTGAGTCATCGGGGAGTCAGCGACCTGCTGAGTCCTCAAAAGTCTTACTGTAGCCCAGCCCGCTGCAGACCCTTGACCACCCACACTCGTTGTGCCAACACTTGCCGAGTCCCTGTCATTTGCAAGAAGCTGGTGGGAACATAAAATAGAAATCAAGGTGTGAGCAAATCAAGGCCGGTGGAGAATGCATTTGGGGGAGTAGTCCTGTCTCTTCCGTAAGAGTTCTGGGATACAGCCGGATAGCCCGAGTCACCACCCTTTTTGGTAAGTACAAATCAACTAATTAGTAGTCCAACTATGGCCTACTATGGGAATGAAATCCCATTCTGTCCCATTTAGGACAAGAACCCATCACTCCCAGGAGGCAAAAGTCTCAGGGTCTTTTCAGACTCCTGCTTGCAGACAACTTTATCGGCTCTACCTTCCAGCCTCTCCTACTGCAGGTAACATCTCATAAGCATCCACATTCGTTTTCTTTCCTTGTTCTATTTCATTCATGTGTGCATGCGTGTGTGTGAGGGGAGTGTACATGTGTGTGTTCACATGTGGGGGGGGCTTAAGTGTGTAGAATACATTCATGTGTATGTGTAGGCCCAAAGCTAATGTGAGGAATCATCCTTTTCCATTCTTCTACCTTATTCTTTTTGAGGCTGGATCTCTAATCAAGCCTAGAGCTTGCTCTGCGGATTCCCATCCACTTCCTTCCCAGGTTGGAATTACAAGCGGGTTGTCAGACCCACCGAAAACATGTGATCTGGGAGCCAAACTCAGGTCCTTTTGCTAGCATGGCAAGAAGCACATAAACTGCTGAGTCATCTCCCCAGCTTCATGGTGGCTTCTTAAAATGTATCTCATGTTACGTGCTAAGAATAACCTCCCAGTGAAATGTGTTAGCCTGCCACTTCCCTAAACAATGAGTCAAAAGCTCACAGGATGGGAATTATGTATCTAGAGAGCAAAATTTATCTTCAAATTCCTGTTTATAGCTCCTGAGAATGCCATTTTCCTTGAGTGTAAGGACCTACTGCCAATGACTGTGTGCCCAGGGTGGAGCACAATGGTTGATGCCAGTACCTTAAGGACTTGAGAAACTGAGTCATAAGGCCTGCCTCTTCTAGATGTCACTCTGCAGGAGTCCTGGGCATCCCCAACTTCAAGCTCTGTTGGCCTCATCTTAGAGGAACTCTGCATTGGATCCAAATTTTCACTAGTCAGTTAGTTTAAATAAAACACACACACACACACACACACACACACACACACACACACACACACACACACATGCATTTCATGGCAAAGCTGCTTTGAGATGGTCCCTCGCATGAAACCTAAGTGTCATTCCTTAGTCTGATCAAACTCAGGGCAAACATCCTTTTCTTTGGAAGCCACTATCTATTTTGTAAAAGATATGGATAAGTAGTTCACAATATAAAATAATGTGTCAACCCATTGGCATTTTATGTATCTGTGAAATAGGGCCTTGAAAATGTAACATTTCAAGGTGTCTGTCAATAAACTAATGAAGTTACCAAATGAAGCATACACTTTTACTCTTTTATCTATAAGTACATAATGAGTCTCCAAAAATAATTTTTTTGCGTGTTTTGTTTTTTTCGAGAAAAGGTCTCCTAGAACCTGAGCTGGACTTGGATTTATTATATAGCCCAGGATGGATGACCTGGAACTCTTAATCCTCCTGCCTCCACATCCAAGTGTTAGGATTACACGCATGAACCACCACTAGAAGGGTAAAAAGTAAAATACTCCAAAGAGGCAGGATTGTGTCTTTTTCCTTTCATCTATTTCTGAGTGTTTCTTCAGTATTGACTGCTTTGTCCAACCAACTCGGCCTCGAGCCACCACAGGCACCTCTCGTCCTGTTTCCAGCTCTGCAGTTTCATGAGAACACCTGCTCCTCCTCCTCTTGTGGTCGTGGACTGTCCCACGGGGGATCGCGTTGGGTAGAGTAACCAGAGACCATTCAACCCTTCTGGTTTCTCTTCTGAGGTGTGGAGGATACTGAACCAAGTTCTGCAAATATGACAATGACCCAGACACCATTCTAGTTTCCAAATTAAATAGCCTGCAGCATGATGTGGGGGAACAGTATGGGCACTGAGCAAGCTGAGGACTGGGGGTCCTCAGGCACTGACAGATGCTTCTCTGAGCCAAAGATGGACAGCTGAAGCCTCAGATGGAAGAAGTTACTTGAGGAAAGGAAGGTTTTAGCCTGAGCCATGGAGGGGGAGATGTGTCTGAACTAGTTTGCACGCACACACTCATCCCTGGTCAGAAAAACTGCTACATGGCACAACCGAGCATCTGTCCTGTGGGAAGCATTGTGCACACCGTGTGTACTTTTCCCAGCCATTTCGCAAGTTAGGTGTTGAGACTCAAGTTCTGAAAATGAGGAACTGGTGAGAGAGAGGCCGAGTCCTTCTCCAGCGTGGTCTAGGTGGTAAAGTGGTGGGCTCAGGACCTGACAAGGACTGTGTGACCTCAACACATTCCAGAATAATCTTGGAAACAGGAGAAACCCAACTGTAGCCAACAGAGGAAAGAAGCATCCACAAGACTGGAAAACTGAGAGTCTGGATTCATTTCTGAAAAGGTGTGTAGACTGTCTGCAATGTAGCTGGGGCCAGCGGGGACCTTGAATGGTCATCGCTCTCAACCCCGATTCCTCAGGCACCCCACCCCTGTATGATCGGTACTGGGGCAAGTAAGAAATGGTTCAAATGTGGTAGAGAGAGGAAGAGTCAGGTTTGGTGATAAGTCGGCAGCAGGGACAGGTTGCCTGGCATACAGTGGGAAAGATGATTTAAATCTCAGTGGAACTTGACCTTGTTTCTCAACTGTGCAGTACTCAGAGGTCTGAGAGGCTAATGTACTGGGGTTTCCATTTATTTTAACATCATTTCCATCCAAAAGCTTTTTAGCAAAATCATCCTCAAATGTTCACTTCTACAATCTGAGATTGATTACTCACATATAAAAAACACTTCCAATTTAATCCTCTATCAGCTCCAGATATCTCATTACTCCCCCAAGTTATAACAACTATGTCTTTAGGTCAGTTTTATCTCTTGGTTGTTCAGGTGGGGAGGGGTCGAATGAATGAAATCTATGGGTTGCTTAAAATGAATTCTGCAATTCTTTTTGAAAGAACGCGAGTTTGCAAGCTATCCCTTAAAACATGCTCAAGTAACTATATTTGCCTTTCAATAAAGCACATCATTCTTTTTTTGACCTTTCTGAAGTTCTTGAGCTTGATGGTGGGAATACGTTTTGGTTCCCGAATTCACCTTCTGGAAACAAGCTATGCATTGAGAAATCCTGAAAGTACAGACCATATGTATGAGCTTTCCTAGCACTTACATGCTAACATGTGTTTCACAACTAATTTATAATGGGTCTGCCTTTTGGCTGGCTAAAGTCAGGCCCATTCATGATTTAGTTGTTACCGTTGGTAAGTCTGAGCTACATGGGACAAAGAACTTCATTTCTCCCTGTATGAGTGTCTATTGAAGATTGTTTTACATTTTAAAATGACTGCAGTTTTGCTAACTTACTTACTGTATTCCAAAATTCAGTAAGCTGAAGTCTGACACACTGCCCATAACTCCAGAAATACTTAGGCTGTCTTGACAGCTAATAAATCAAAAATCTTGAGGACCAATATTTATCACTTATTTACTTATGCTAAATACATAGTTTCTGATTGCCAATTCTCTTGTAAACAGGTCCAATTTAACAGAACTGCCAAAGATTTTACCAAGAGTAAAACAAGGGCTTCAAATGCTAAAAATTCATTATAGTCATATTTATGACTGCTTTATAATCTATGCAATTCTCATGGGATAGAATTTAACAAATAAAACAAAGCAAAGGCCACTTTTCCTAAGTGTCTGAGACATAAGGAGAAAAGAAAAGAGGGAAAAAAAAACTAAAGCAAGTAATATCCAAATTCATCAGGGTAAGAGGTAAGAAAATATATTTATTTTTTCCATGACAATAGTATGATAAAATTGATAAATACATGCATGTTTTTAAAAACAGACATAAGTAACATCTTTATAGAGTTAATAGCCAAGCATACTAGTTTTATAATTATGGTATCTTAGTAATAGGCTACTTACATTTTATATTTTTGTGATAACCTTATTTTCCAAAAGAGTATAGAGACGAGATTCTGAAATTCATATAAAATGTTCAAATTCCCATTCTAACAGCAATGTGGGGTATCCAAATTTTCATAAGGCAGGAAATACTTTAGTTGTGGAGTCGTTTTATTTCATGCTAACAGAATTCTGTGAGTCACAGTGAATCACAGACAGACATCGACCAAGTTTACTTCCTGTCTATGCATATTTAAAAGTTCCTAGTTTGCTTCCTGTGTATGCATATTTAAAACTCATCGTTTATATCAACACAGAGATGTCTGGGGTGAAAACATTTTAGGAAATGCGAAAGGGGACAGACAGTTCTGGACCTGCAGTTTCTCCTTATCTTCTTATAGCTACATTTACACACACCTGGTCAAACAAAGGTTAGTGAACAGTTACCAGTTAAGTATAAAAACCTAAAAATATTTAACATACCACCTTAAAAAAACATTCACTCTACAAACCTTATAAAAGACAACTTATATCTGTTCACAGTATGCGTATTTTGTAAACAGTAATGCACTAGAATGAAACGCTGAAAGTAAAAACAAAAGATAATTCCTTAGTGTTGTTAGGATGTAGGTTATAGCCAGCTAATGAAAGAGAAGAAATGTTAGAAAAATTCTTAACACTGAATATTAAGTGTTTTAAAGATTTTGAAAAGGTTTACTTTACCTTGGAACATGTCTTTAGGGAAGCACTATCTCAAATTTAGGTTGTCCATCTTTCTATCCAGAACAATCTTTTTAAAGCAGTCTTGAATGGAAATATACTTAAGGAACGAACGGTCACATCCCAGCATGTCACCTAATACCTACCCCTCCTCAACAGTGACCTGAACAGGTCTTAATATCTAGCTACTCACTATGCTAGTCATATTTTCCCAAATGTTACATTGGAAAGAAAAGTACAAAGGAGGAAATAATAGCTTATGATTCATTTATTGGTGAAAAAGGGCAAAAACTTTGGAACCAAACTGGGGAGATATCATTACAGAAAAATTTAGGAAAACTATTGCTCAACATTTTTCAAGATTTATTACTTGTGTCCATGAACGTGTGTGTGTGCGTGCACGTGCAGGTGTGTGCACCTGTGCATGTGCACAAAGGTCAGAAAACACTTAGGTGTCTTCCATCACTTCTCGATTTACTCTGAGACAGGAACTCCTGGAGCTTGGGGCTCATGCTTCAGCAAGGCTGGAAGCCTGCAAACCCCACCCATCCTTCCGCCTCTACCGCCCCTTTGGGCTGGGGTTACAGATGCTTTGTGGGGACACCTTGTGTGGGTTCAGGGTTCCTAACTCTAGCCTTCATGATTGTAAAGCAAGTGTTACTAACCACTGAGCCATCTCTCCGGCCTCTCAGTATTCTTTTTTTTTATGATTGTTTGTCCATGGCTTAATAAAAACTGCATTATCACCTAAAATATTTCTTATTAATATTAAACCACTAGGATATCTCAAAAAGTCAGTTCAGAGGTTGAAATTGCCCATTAAAATGGAATAATTCAAAAGCAATGTGCATCTTAAATGTCTAACAATAAATTTAATGAGTCATTTAGTCAGGCAGACAGTTTTGGGCTTCAGTGTAACAATACATCTGCATCAGTTTTTTTTCTTCCAAAGCTTTGATTGGACACTACAGAGGTGATCTTTAAATGTAAGAAAATCAATTTCCTAGTTCATTTTTTCTCACTTATAAATTTTAGTTTGGAAAGTGTCTGGTTCCAGCAACCAAAATGTAACATAAAATTATTTAACTTGTATTTAAGGTTTGGTTATGGTTTCCTTAAAAATGTGGTACAGTTTAAAATTTGATTTAAGGAAATTCTGTTTATACCTTGGACACTTAATAATTCCAAATATTGCCATATTTCTTAGAGAGATATGCACATGACTCTGCATAAAAATAACAGACTCCTGTCATCACTCCATATAATAATGACAAGAACATTATAGACCAAATGATACTCCTATAGCTCTACAAGATGTAGTAAAACTTGATGTGTGGGTCAGTAAGTGTAGTTCTCAGTCCTTTATCCTGCCATTTAGAAGAAGACCACAATCATGCAGTAGTTAAGACCAAACGAAAAAGAATAGGAATCCAACTGCCCTGTTAAAATAAGAGGCTTACATATTATTAACAGCCTGGTTTGTAATCTATGAGGATAAAAACAAACCAAGATCATGACACAAGATTGCCAATAATATTCTATGTCTAAAAGACATGTGACCTGTAAGTTTGGGTACAGGTTTTTTTTTATTCTGTAAAAAAATTATGTTCTTGATAAAGATAAAGCAGGTATGACATGTAAAACTATTTCAGCATAAGATATCGGTTTAAAAGAAATGCTTGGAATTAATTTATTGAGAGAATGAGTTCTTGTTTTATTGAGTGGGACCTGCAATTATGAAAGAAGTATCTAGTGAGATGTTTGCATGAATCTTTTTAAGTTTCTGGTTAAACTGAGTGTGTGTGTGTGGGGGGGGTGTCGTTCATACAGTAGACAAAAATCTCTGAACTAAGAGTTTCAGATCTGACAAGCTGGACCTTGATCTATATCCATCCTTCAAGACAATGCTGTGGAATCTGCAATACTCTGTAAAGGGTTCAATCAACACTTTAGCTACTGACCTTTCACTATATGCCCATCTAGTAGTGAAAAATTCTCTTTACATTTTCCTTGAGATACACAACGTTACACTTTTAAGATAAGGGGGAAAAAGTAATTCACAAATTTTAACATCGTTTAAAACAGAAAACAGCAAAAAAATACCTTAGTGCAAACAAACAGCATATTTATCAGATTAAGTGCCTAAGCAGCAGAAAACACTGAGATAATACTTGTTGCATTTTGACATATTATAGGATATTTTAATTTCAAAATACCATGAAATTGATTTCAAATTCCCTTTGGGAGAAAACACCCTCCAGCCTGTCTATCCATCTAAACACTGAAAGGACTGTAATTTGTGTTGCCTACAGACAGTGTGAAGGAGGTTACGAGGTGACAGGGGTGATTTCTGACACAAGAATTCAGCTCTGAGAACGTGCCCCTCTGCTGCACTTTCTGAGTGCGATTGTCCTGGATGTTCTGAATGCGATCCTTCAGTTCTACCAGCCCAGAGAGTTATGCTGGTATGCAAAATGCAGCTGACACTTCCTCTTTCAAGCTTCTCCATGAATGAATGGCTGCTTGTCTCAGCGGTGGCAACAAAAGCACTTCTATCACACAGCGTGGAAGCGCAAACTCCACTACCCCAACATGTGGCGCTGTGGGGCTCAAACCCGGGACACCACAGGTTCAACAACCGGAAGGCTGGGCTCGAACACACGTGCTAATAACCCTGAGGTACAGAGATCACACGCTCATACCCAGTGTCAGAAGCCTAGCTGTCTTCAAGAACTGTTTCTAAACTATCACTTAAGTGGGTCATTTACAAATGTCAAACGACCCCAGAATCTTCACTGTGAAGTGAAATTGGCATAAGACAGGGTGACACCTTGCCCCGGATGTGTTCTGTGCGGCTGATGGATGGAACCTAGTTTTAGGTAGACACTTGCAATTTTCTAGCCAGTGACTGGGCTTTTCTTAGGAGAGAGGAGTTTCCCTTCTCCCTAAAGGCTGGAAGAAACACGAGTATCCTTCTCTCTCACTGTCCTTAACCCTCCCATGGGAGAAGTCGTTTTCACAGATGTCCACTGTCAGACCGTCTTTGCACGGGGGTTACAATCCCCAGACTGACCGGAAAGTGCACACTCGCCAGTGTTCTTGCCAGAGTGGTAAGCCAGCACCCTGGCCATCACTTGTGCTAAAGAGATCAACGGGGGGCTACTGAGCTTCTGTGAGAAGTGAGCACGAGCCGAGGGCCAGCGGAGCGCAGGAATGACAGGACATTGGGAGGAGAGAAGAGACAGCCCCAGGCAGATGACTGGGTGAGGTTAAGAAAGAGTCAAAGGGACACAAAGAGGACAAAAATAAACTATTTGGGGTGGTTCTGGTCTGGAATTTTCATTACTGAAAATTTCTAAGAGCTATTATATAGTTTTAATATACTATATATGTGTATAATTAATTATACTTCATTCAATATATCACTAAACTCTGAAGTTTAGTTGAATCATGGGAGTTAAATCAGAATCACACATTGAGTACCTGGATTTTGTCACCCTATGAGTTTTTTTCTCAACATGATTTTTAAAAGATACAATATGAATTTTAAAAAAATTGCCCCATTTGCAAACATATTAGAGAACTTCAGATGATACAAGACTCTCTTAAATCACACAATATTTCAAAACTTCAAGTATTTTGCCTTAATTTTCAAAACATGAAAATGCAGACAACCTAGAGAAAACACGACATACTTTAGTTTTTCTTTCTGCTTTTCCAAGAACCACATTCATTCCTCAATCACGGATGAGCAAGCAGGATGGATGGAGGGTGCTGTACTCAGAACTTAGCTCTACGCGGCTCACGGAGAAACCACAGCCCAGAACCACTGATTCTATGGATGGTAACAGTTCTGCTAGGAGATCATACACAAGTGATCTGGCTCCTAGAGGAACAATTCTCACTTCGGTTTTATGCTTATGGATTTGACCACTGGATTTGACAGTTTGGACTACTGATCACATGAGGCGGAGGGGCTACGACTTGTGGGCAGGACATAAGGCTGCCAAGAAACACCAGAGATCATTGGCAGCTAGTAGCTGGGTTTAATGGCATGTCTTCTCAGGGGAACCAGGACCAACCAGAGCTAGGTGGTCAGCAAACGCTGCACGATATTGCTCAGTCATTACCTTCATAGTAAATCATTGCAAGTGTATGCAAGTATGAGCTTGCCCTTTGGAAGCTGACACTGTAACACACGCACACAAAAATGAGCTCAAGAAGAAAACTTGGTTATTCAGTCAGTCTTAGAGGCTGAAGTTTCAAAATACTAGGGCACCCGGCTGAACTCACGGAAGCTAGCATGAAAGCTAAGCAATAGAGGGAAGGTACAGAGACCTAGCAAAGCAAGAAGACAATGTGATTCTGCTGTGGGCTGGTCAGCGTCACGCTTGCTTTTCCAAGTTTGCACCCTGAGACAACTGTTTGATAACCATTATACAGTAGGCACAGAACCAGACACTTTATCAAACAGAAACTAAACAACGGTTGCTACATTAAAAGTTCTTCTAACTTCTGCAAATGTTGTGGATGGAGACTAAAATCTTTAGAGTTTTCAACTCTGTGCTTGGTTTTCCCCTAGACTACAGAAAACATCAGACAGATAAAAATTATTTTGACTCTGACATTTTTCTCCTGTGCCTTGAAGTCCCCTTGCAACTGCAGGGCACATACAGATGAGAAAACCATTAAAACAGAAATGGTGGTGGGACTGCTTTTGCATATACACATTAGGCAGAATTAGCCTTGAAATGCTTCTGGAAGGATTCTTTGGCTCGATCACAAACAGCTCCAAATCTTGAGTTTTGTGGCTGAGGGTTCTGAGTCACAGTACTTTGGCTTTTAGGCTGCACTTAAAGCACATTAACACTTCCAGTGTCACGTGCCCGGGGTGAAGTTCCCTCACTACCGACACCTCCCAGAGTCCTTCAGGAAAGTCCGGGCTGTGCCGCAGCAGCGAGAGCTTATTGAGATGGCTGACTGAAGGGACAGGGAGGATGGCGTGGCTAATCATTCGGTTTGTTCTGGAAGAAGTTTGTAAAGGACCACCCTCCTCCACTTGATTTAGGAGAATCTTCGTCTTTAGGAGGAATCAAAAATTGTCGGGAGTTGATGGAACACGGACTTCCAAAAGAGACGATTTCGCTGTTGCTGTCTGTGGACCTCGGAGAGTCTGGAGAGACCAAATTCCAAGGATTTACACTGGCCTGAGGTCTGTAACCTGCAGTCTTGTCTGCATCATCCTCGGCAGCTGGGTCTTCCACAGCAGGATTGATGGGGAGGCGCATCTGGGGCTTATAGCCGGCCCCCACAATGGGGTCCAAGCCTGGCTCTTCCTCTGGCTTGGCCTGAGGCTGGTACATGGACTGCACATCGATATAGATGACCTGGGAAGCCCCTCCCGCTTCGTCTGCTGCGGGGTTCGAGATTTCCTCCTCGATGATTGGGGGGCAGTAAGACACCACCACGTGGTTTTCGGGGTCTACCTCAGTGTGCTCCTCAGGACGCTCGGCTACCGGGGAGATTATTTCTGTATCTTCTATCTTAGGAATTATCGACCGAGTTTCCAGAATTTCAACATTATTTGGAGTACAGGGATTCATTTCCAGTGTTTTAAGACCACTGCTTCCCTAGAAGTGAATGTGAAAACAACGGTTAGGACAGCGCTGTGATGCTCGTCCGACACACAGGCCCACGTTACTGGTTGTTTCATGTCTGCTGCTGAACACGCGCCTCTGCCAAGCTGCAGAGACTGCACGGCGCGGCAAAGCCAGTTTTTTCCCCCCTCCATATCAACATTTTTTTCTATTAATAGCCATAAACCAAAAAGCATGCATAAAACAATTTAAGACGAATGTGACTGGGAACTAACAGATGGAAAAGCTGTCTTCTCAATGCTTTCCCTTCGAGTGACATCTACATATTACAAACTTTTCAAAGGACAAAAAGAAAGAAGCCAGTGCCTCAAAGACAGATCTGGGAACAGGAGGGATTGATTACCTCACAGACGCTCTTCTGAAACTGTAAAGCTTTGCAGTTTTCTGGATTTGGAATATCAGGGTAGAAGGTTTCTTTAATCCTTGAAATAAAGAATGGGTAAGTAGACTTAGTAACTATGATACTATACATGACATTAAGAAGTCATCTGGCTTCGTTTGGTACTTTCTCTGAAGATTTCATTCATTAAAACAGGTAAAAAACAGAAGCTCCTTAGCATGTGACCCTCACTCGAGCTTCCTATACTGGGGTCCAATCTGAAAACGCTACACAGGAATTCTAATCTTCAAGCCACAATGCCTTAGCTGTCTCATGAAAAAAGAACATATATATTCAACAGAAACTTCACTAAAACATACCGCACAACACATAGCCAAAGTTCTCACAGTGCAAGCTATTACTGCGGAGTGTGTTTGCATGTCTGGGCAGTGTTTAACTGAGATGAGTAAAAAAACAGTGAGTGATTCTTAAATTTTGTAATTATTTTTTTGCTTTATTTTTTATTTTGAATCAGGCTTTGGATATGTTGACCAGGATGGACTTGTATTATAAGCTCCTCCTACTTTAGCCTCTTGAGTGCTGGAATTATAGACATGAGTCATCATAACAATTAAAAAAAAAAACGAGTATTAAGAGTGACGGCCCTGTGTGGCAAGGACATTGCTTGCTGAGTGAAGAATAAAAAGTCTATCAATCTGCAGCAGAAATTCAACACAGTCTTTGGAGATTTGCTCAGTGTCATATGTTTAACCCTCCAGGTTGTGTGTTTAACTCTCAGGAAGAGTACAGCAGGAACTTTACTATAGGGATCCATGCAAGAAAGTAACTGTGCTTCCATGAATGCCTTGCACCTTTGTTAATACAGACACAATTAGCCAACAGGTTATCCTACATACGACGGTTGGGATCTAGAGGTCAGAATGCATTTTCTCCTTTGCATGAATGATGGTTTAGGGCAGCAAGACCTGCCCTGTGCTGGCTGCAGCTTCTGGTCCCAGCTTAGGCCAGTTCCTGGAACCTCCTTTATCTCATCTCCACGCCCACCTCTCCCTCCCGCCTCACCCACACACAAGGTTTAGAGCCTCCTGGAAGCCATTTTCTTTATCTAGAATGTTCTTTACTTCTTCTTGCCCCTCAGGACGTTCCTTCTCCTGCCTCCACCTTGCCAGATACCCTACCCACAGACTGTAAGCACGTGTTCCCCAGATGCTCCTGGCTGGCCCCGGCCCTCACAGTGCTGGGAACCTAGAAGGACGAGGTTTGCTTAGCTCACAGCTGTGCCCGCTGGAACTGGCATTCATAACTGATGGGTAGGAAAATGAGCAAAGGCGCCAGTGTTAATGGTCGGCGGGATGCGACCATTAACCCTTAGGTTGCACATCATCTTCCAGACATCTACTGTCCGTTTATGCATGAAAATACATCTAAGCAGAACTGCCGTCACTATAAATTATTAAAGACAGTGTACTTTTACTTTATAAGCGTTGACATAATTTTTAATAAGTTGTCATGTTCTTTTGTGGGTATTAAAGTCAACATTTCAGGTTAAATACCTGACCAATTTGGATGACAATACCTTACTAAGTAAAAAAGGAAACACTGAGTGCGCATAGGCACATTACCATTCTCGCTTCCGGTAGCACAGGATACTGGTCACCACACCGACGATGACAGCCACAGCCACGGGGATGAGGATGGCGATGATCAGTCCTACAGCTGAACGGAAACAGTTATGAATACGAGGCACTGCCATGGGATGGACCACAGAAGAAGCTTAATTAGAAAACATTTCTCACTTGAAGCGGGAAAAGACTGAACTGACCCAGAGAAACTAAAACATTCTTAAGAATCTCATCTTCGGAATACTGTGATCATTCTGATCGTAATGCTTAATTTCTTCAGAGCAAAGCCGTTCAGTCTGCCGCTCCGACATGCAGATGTGTCTCCGTGTGGGGGAAAAGTCTCATCTGTTCTACGACTGCAAGAGGTTGAACAGCATCTCTGGTCCCAAGCCATGAGATGCTGGACGCGCTGCAGCTACGAAGTGTGATACCACCAGACACTGCCAAAGTGTCTCCTGGGGGCAAAATTGCCTCCAGCTGAAATCACGCTTTATCAAACTGTGTCAATGTGGTTTACTTCTGAGATGGATGTGAACTCCACTGATGGGAAGGAGCAGACTCGGGACAAGCCAAAGCCCTCTGATCCCAAAAGACAGCCAGGGCCGTCACTCTAAGCTACTTCCATCCCAAACTTGCTCAAAAGTAGTAATGCCTTTTGCTTTGCTTCACACATTTCCCTAGAAGGGGTAAAAATTAGAAACGTGCTAGGGAAAATACTTTGACAGAATTTAGAAAAACCCAACTTGTATTCAAACCTCTAGATTTTGGGTGCACCCCAATTTCATTCATTTCTTAGGCACCCATGAGGTAATAGCCTTGTATAGCTGACAAGAATAACAAGAAACCACCTCACAGCCTTTTAACACTGCCCTCTATCTGATAGAAAAATGCAAAAAGTAGGAAGTTTCATAACTACAATAGGAGAGACGTTCCCACCTAGTTCCCAGACCACCAGAACACTTCGGCAGAGCATCTGCAGAGGAAACGCATCTCAGTGGAAAAGGACAGTGTTGGACTTACAGTTTTCCTTTGTCACCACGAACATGCTCTTCTCTGGGCCCAGGCCACCGTCCGTGTAGGCTTGCAGGACCAGATGGTAACTTGTTTTACCTTGAAGATCAGCGATTCTCAGGGTCCTCTGGGATATGTCAGTGATATTCTTCACTTTGATGTCGGAATGACCTAGAGTGGAAGATACATTAACTCATCTTGATGCCATTTTTAATGCATGGCTACGCATGCCTGCTAAGCTAGCTACCCTTTTTAAAGAGTCTGGCTTCTCACCAATTCCATTCAAAGTGAGCCAGCCAGAGTCTGGCTGGAGTTCTATCATTGCCATCCTTACACTGCTTAAGTTTCTAGGCCTTTGCAAGAGAGAACCATGACTGGCCTCCCAGACACCCTGGGGAGGTTTTCATGCATGTCGTCTAGAACAATGTCTGGCATACAGCATGCTATCCATCAAAGTCATTTCCTTGTGTGACTAAGAGCAAGAAAACCACGACAACCCAAAGCCACCAGGGCAGATTCTGCCTGACTCAGAGCACAGACTGGACAGGGCAAAGGTGCAAACTGGTAGACATGACCTCAACCCACGCAGAGAGCAGGGCTGCATTATGGGAATTCTCAAATAAAAGAGTTTTGAATCACTTCAAAAGAAGTGTGAAGAATTATTTATTTGTAAAGATTTGTACCAAAATAATGCAAGATGACAGTTTTAAAGGATTAAACAGTACTAAATGGCAAATTACAACACAGCGGCTTTCCTTTAGCCCTACCCTGCTCACGTACTACACCTACTTCAAAACCGTTACCAATTGTTTTTTGATGTTTTACCTCCATATTTCAAACAAAGCAAATCTGAATGTCTAAAGTGCTTACATTTTAAACACTATTTAATCACATCCAGAAAAGTATAGATCAAAGTTTAGCTTTTATCCTGCAAGTATCCATTCCTCCCTGTGGTATCACTCACAGAAAAACAATACAAAACTTGTGAATTCTGTGTTTGTGTCATTATGAACACGTAGATATGGGTTACTGCTAAGAAAATCTGCTATTTGTGTTTTCCTGTTCAAACTGCTTTTCAAGGGACCATCGAGCAGAAGTAGAAGGGGGAGACCTTAGAGGAGGGTATAAAAGACGACAGTGCTCCAGTAAGTGCACATGGATATGCCATTAAAGGCAACCGAAATGAAAGTGGCCACATGAAGAAAGAAGAGAAATTAGGAGGGAGACTGGCCAGGAAGAAGGTTGCAATGGGGAAAGAAAAGAGGGAGGATGACACTGGCTATTAGGAAATGATATCCATTCACTGGATTTATGTATGAAATTCTGGAAGAATAAAAAGTAAAATGACTCAAAAAGATGCTTTACAACCAACTCTCTTTTGCTTCATTTTCTATGTGTCAATTCC
Organism: Typhlomys cinereus; assembly: GCA_023101885.1. NCBI lineage: Eukaryota > Metazoa > Chordata > Mammalia > Rodentia > Platacanthomyidae > Typhlomys > Typhlomys cinereus. The sequence goes on along the minus strand of JALPQD010000300.1, from coordinate 762,503 downwards.
AATGAATTATTTAATGCATATTTTTTGTGTTTGTGTGTGTGCACTTGTGGTGTCTGCACTCGTTCATGTGGGTGTGCACGTGTTCACACGTGCATGTAGAAGTCAGGCTGCCATTGGGAATTTTCATAGATCACTCTCCACGGTGTGTTTTGAGGCAGGCTCTTACGCCCAACCTAAAGTTCAGATTCAACTGGCTAGGGAGCTACACCTCCCGCTTCTCCGTGCCACTTCCAAGTCCCCACCATAGCACTGGTGCTACAGATACGCACCAGCCTTTGACATCGGTTCTGAGGGTGTCAACCTGAGGGTTCAAGCTCTGGGCACATTTGTAGAGAATTAGTAGGAAACCTGTGGGAAACTGTCTAGCTGGTGGGGAAAGTCTAGCCCATAGTGGATGGGATTAGTCCGTAAGTAGGTGAATAAAATGGAAGGAACTGGTTGAGAAAGTTGGCATTCTCCTGTATATTTGACCAGACATGTTGATCTGGTAAGTGAGAACTGTTCCCCTCTCAGCTGTTTTGTGGATGTGGTGTGGCCAGTTCCCTCGGCCCTTGGTGTTAGTGTGAATTCTCCTGCTGAGCGGGAAGAGGAACTGTAACCAGACTATTGTAAGAGAGAATAAGATTCCTTGTTCCCTTATGCTATTTTGTAGGATTTTTATCAGCAATGCAGGCAAACTGCTACTGGTTCTGACCTCAGGTCCTTGTATTCTCATGCTTGTACAGTAAGTATTTTTATCAACTGAGCCACCTTCCTAGTTCCCTAGTACAATTACTCATGTAGTGAAACAACAAAATCGCAGCTCCACACCTTTCCTGTGCTCTGCTACAGTTCATGACCTTCTTCCTCAGACCATCCTGGCCCATGCTCCCCTCCTGGCCCCTTGGCTGCTTTCTGATCTTCCTCGAGTCCTTTCCTCACTGAGGCACTGTTCTAGCAGCTTCTTAAGAAAGGCAATATGGGGGAAGGAAACACTATGGCCTTGCATGCCTAGAAAGTATCCATTCTGTTCTGTTGACTAGCAGTCTGTAGAATTTCAGGATGAAGATAATGGCTCAGTATTTTACAAACACAGCTGTGCTGTTATCTAGGATGGCAGGGATGTCTACCTCAATCTCAGTAGCACCCCAATCTCTCTCATTAAGTTTCCTCAATTATAGGACAAGTCCTTCAATCAAGTCCCTTCATTCAGCCAAAGATTCATCTAACCTATTAGTCTCAACACTCCATCTTGGAGGATGAATGAGGGTGTTTTGCAATTATCTGCAACTTTTCATTTTGATTCCACCATACTCCACTCAAATCATATGCCCAACATTGAATCCCCAATATCGGAATACTCTATTTAGTCTTGCTTCTTATACTCATTGTATCCTTATGGTTTCTGAACTCTTCTTCCTTGAGTGATCCATCTACCATGTTTAACTGAAAATCCAGACGCTAGAATTTTAACTGGTTCAAGTATAAATTTTCTAAGCACTTGAAAAACATTACATTTGACTCTGGGCACCTTGAGAATTCTATGCGTGGGGTTTCCCTGTGTCCACAGGCAGCCCCGCAAGCTCGGGAGCTGAGGCCCACGGGGGGCACTCAATGTAGCATGCCTGGAAGTGAGCCGGACTGCGCCAGTCACATGGGGAGAGGGAGGGGGTGCTGGTTTCTGCTCTGCTCCCGAGACAGGCACTGAATAATTGAAGCGGTTCTTTCCGCAGAGAGGCCGTTAATGGAAATGAAAGCTCTCAAACTGAAAGGATGACCCCGTGTCAAGTACCTAGGAGTAAGAATCATCTCACTCCACACAGAAAAAAAAAAGTCCAGGAACAGACCAGAATATTCTATAAACATGCCTGAGTTTATGTACATTTAGGAATTCTCAATGGTCTAAACACCTTAACTTGGAATTAAACTGTAGTCTTTACTAAATCACACACTTCTGGTGACATTGTAACAAGAAACACTCACAGAGAATAACGACAGGCGGAGACCTAAAGTAGGACCTGCCAGGTGGCATGGTTACGGATACTCACAACCCGCTCAAAGCAATGGAAGTGTCCCGGTTTGCTTTAAGTGGTCTTGACCAAGGTGCTAAAGTCAACAGTTCCTTACCAGATATTGATAGAGACTCTGAAACCATTTTCTGTGTGTGTGTGTGTGTGTGTGTGGCAGAGTTACTATATGTCCCTGTGGACGACTAAGGGTGACTTGGGGAATCATCCTGGATTGCTTCTACCTCTTTTTTGCTTGACTCTGGGACTTTACAGGCTCTGTCCACAAATACAGGCCGCAGCTGGTTCTATCTGGCGTTTTTATGTGGGACCTGGGATCCGAACTCTGAACTTTTTGCAGAGGCAGAGTCTTAACCCCTGAGCCATCTCTCCAGCCCATATATACAATGAATTTTATATGTTATGCTATGGATCAAGCAAGGCTAGGACTCAAAAGGTTCAGAATGAGTTAAATGATTTGGAGTTTTGAAAGAATATGCATGGCATGCCTTTATAAAATGACTGCATTTTTGTTCCCTTATTTTTAAGTTCTGAAAACTTAAACATTTTCTTTTCTTTTTATTCTTTAATTGATATGAAATGAAAGCCTTATATTTTTTTTCTTGCACTATAATTACACCAGTTATTTACTCACCTGACTCCAAACTTCTCATCTTAGGTGTGTCTCTCTCTCCTTTCTGAAAGTAAAATAAATACCCTCTTAAAAAGCCCCGGAGCTCTTCCACAGGAATATCGTCCCATTTTACTAATATTGAATCTGCAGATGTATCTTCAACAGTAAAATTTGGTGCAACAATTGGCGCTGTGAAAAGAGGAAATGGATGGCTCAATCATGGAAGCTTACTAATATACAACACAACAGTAAGAGCTCAAGAAATGGCCTCAAAAACACCTGAATTTGGAATTAAACTGTATTTTCTATTTGATCTTAACTTCCTGTGACAGTATAACCCTCACAAAATAACCACAGACACAGAACTAAGGTAGGATGTACAGTTTTCACACAAACTTGTCTAGGGTAATAACTTCTATGAAACCTTGAGATGGTTACTCAAACTGGTGCCACACTTATTTCTCCTATTTACTGATAGTCTTGAATAAGTTAGCAGGTTTTTAAGGCCTCTCTGACTCCTATATATGCACATAAACACATACACACACCACATACACATATACCACATACATAATACACACATATAACACACACCATGCACAAACACCACAGACATACACAAAAATTAGTCAAATAAGTAATTTTAAATGTGCTATACGTAAGTTAATTCCTCTTCCTTAATAAATGGGTTTAATTCAATCTATTCTGAGACTTCAATCTTACTAATTACCTATTTAGAATTTTTCACATTATCAAAATCTTAAAAAAAAAAAACCCTCACCCATTTAACTTACCCAATTCTTCTGTATATCCAATTATGGAACGTAATAACTGATAGCCTTGATTTCTGCATCCATACAGGAAAAAATTATATCTTATGCCTGGCTGAAACTGATCTATAGGGAAAAACAAAAAGTAAGCTCTCAGAAGTATATGAAGATAACTAATAATATTTTAGGAACATGAAATTTATAACATGCTAAAACCTCTGATGCTAATTTTAAATAGGTTTATTATTACAAAACACACTGGCATTTTTTAAAATTGGCAAGTTCTTAGTGTTAAATAAAAACACATTCATTTCTATACAATGATAAGTTCAGTATTGTAAGATGACATTGCTATGAAGAGAAAAAAGGTGACGAGGGTTACATCTTTTCCTCCCAGACTCCCTACCCTCCGCATGTGTGCATGTTCCCTTTCTGTGATGTCATTTCTGGGCTGGGAAGAAGCTGTTCTTTACTGGCTCTAAGAACCACAATGTAGCTTGAACCTCCAGAGAGAAAGGAACCAGGTCGGAGAGTCACATCCCTTACAACACCTCACTGTGTCTCCAGGCGTGTTAACTCCACAGGACATACAAGGGAAGTATGTTTTTCCATTATTTTTTAAAGTTAGCATTCAAAGCAATGGGTTGCCATCAAGGTATCTTCACGACTATGTCACTATACATTGCTCTCATTCATTCTTCTCCCCTTACTACCCTAACCTGGGGTCCTTCCCCACCCAGCTGATTCCCTTTCTTCAGCTCATAAAAAGCACCTTGTAAGTGTTTCGTCAATAAAATGCACCACACAAGCTATGAGAAACACAAACATGAACAGAGCCACGCTACTACTATGAAGAAGTTGGCAAAGTAGCAAAGTTCAGGAAGACACCTGAACAAGAACTGCCGTAACTCTCATTAGCTGCTGCAGGTCCTCAATGAGGGCCCAGGCAAATTAAGATCGCAGCGAGCCACTCATCGTGAGCTTTGAAGAGGACTTACGGCGATAAGGAGGTTCATTAGGTCTGGTCTTGGAAGATGATAGTGCTTATGGAGAAAATGACAACCAAGGACATTGCAGTTCCCATATGTGACACAGTTAGCTCTTTAGCTGTGACCCCAAAGGACACTAATACTCCACGAGCTCAAAAGAGAAGGGAGGGCTGCCAATACAGCACCTTTGCCTCATGTTTCTAGGTTCAATACTCAGTACTGAAGATAGACAGATGGTAGATAATACAGTCAGAGGGTCAACCTCAAAAATCATACAATCCAAAGAAACACTGAGGTGTGCAGCTCATTTTAACATTTCTCCCTGTCTAACTTTTCCTGAAGTGTTTGCTGCGTGCAGTCAAGCCTACACAAATATTAATGGAGAACCCAACTCAGCTACATGCTTAACCTTATGCCTTCTTTCTTTGGGAGAAAGGCAGCTTGAGGCTTTAAATTTATGTTGCACGTAAGCCTGTACACCTCATTTTATGCTAAAGTTACATATCATCATATTGGACAGGATTATATCACTTAAAATAAAAGGTGGTTCAGAAGTCATAACTGAGAGCATGGTGCATAAGGCTAAACAAGAAAGGGACAGGAAAAAGCCTACCATGTGTGCACACCGCTGTAGAAACCGGGCAAAGATAGAAGATAAAGTTCTAGTGTACCCTGATTATTCACAAAGTCCAGGAGAAGACGTTGGGACTAGACAAAGCAGGCTCAGTGTGAGACTAAGTGGAGGACAGACAAGCATCTGGGAACGTAGGAGGGAAAGAAATATAATCTGGTAAAAGTCCCCACCATGCTGGCAAACTGTGCATGTGAAAGAAGTCATCAGTGACCCTGGACCTGGGCGGACTAAGGCGAATCTTGTGTTGTCTCCTTTCTTCAGGAATATTTCCCTGTGCTTTCTCTTAGATGTAACTTTTCTTACAGATGCACCACTGTTTACTCTACAAGTCACCTTGTTTGTTCTTTGAGTTGTTTGCAATTTTCACAGCGCGCACGCGCGCACACACACACACGCACACACACAAATGCTAATGAAAATATTCTTAGTTAAAAATCCATGTGGTTCTATTCAACTAAATTTCTGGATAAGGAATTCCCAAATCCAGGACTTTGAATCCTTTTGCATGCCACAAGCCACCTTCAAGAAAGGTAAACCAAGTCACGCCCACCCAGTGGTAAGGAGAAGTCGGCTCACTGAATCTCATCACATTTGTTTTGCTTTGGGAAAATAATTCTGTAAGAATTATTCACCTTACCAGATTCTATTGCCGTCTCAGTGCTGTCTGAAGGAACTTTCTTCCAATCCATGAGGCAGGGCTCAGCCCGGGAGGCGTTACACCACTTGATCACATAATCGCAGGTCATGTTGGGGTCGCGCTGCCAGGTGAGGAGAATCCTCTTCCCCATCCCGACAGTCTGCTCTACCTTGATGTCATCTTCAAGAAGAAAGGAGGGTATTTTACTAGCATTCAAGACAATACCATACAGTAAGCCTCTGGAAAATGAACAGGAGTCACAAAAGGACTTCGCTGGAGACAAATTGTAGAGCAGTGCTCAAACTAGATGTGCTTGGCAAAGATTAGAAGGGCCACTGTGTTACTGTTACTGGAACGAGTGCAGAGCTTATCTGTGCCCAGCACAGCAGCACAGTGGCTGGAGAGAGGCCGGCGAGGCACCTAGAAGCAAGCAGGTACACTGGGATGAGCTCAGCCGTGTTGGGTGATGGAGGGAGGTGGAGGGCTGGGGAAGGGACGCAGGGGGACAGTGAGCTCCTGCTCTGGCCGTCCACTGCGAGCAGACTTCTGCGAGAGCAGGAGCCCAGCACGGAACTCAGCACCCGAGGACGCGCCTCCTTCCAGGACCCCAGGACCCTGGGCTGGTGGAATCCCGGCTGTCTAGGACTTAGGATGGGCAACAGGCCATCTTCCAGAGACCCGGGCAGGGCGCGGGCCCTGGTCTAAGGGAGAAGCAAGGGCTGAGGCTGAGGCTGAGGCAGTGGGGTAGTGGGCAGGGCAGAATGGGCGAAAGAACGAGGGAGAGTCTCACGGGACAGGAGAAAAGGGTGATTTCTGTAACTAATTTACAATCGAGGATCCTGTAAAAAGCCACAGAAAAGACTCCCAAGTGAATCTGCATTTATAAGATAGCTACTACTGAACACAGAATACAGATGGCTTCAGACAAAAACCAGATTTCCCATTCAATGTGATTACAAAGCCACAACGTAAACCTGAGTGGGGGCTGTGGAGCCTCCAAGCGGGCACTCCTCCAGCAGCCCCAGGGGTTTGGGGGTTGGGGAGCAGGTGACCAGACCGCAATTGGCTCAATTCCTTGCCAAGGGCACGCAGAACAGGTAGGACGACAGTGCTTGGGTGAGGGACAACACAGCTGCTGCCCACCCTCCACCCCTGGCACGGGATGGAGATCTAAGCAGCAGCTTGTTTCCCTCAAGGATCGGTATCTTTCCAGGCCCAAATGACTGGCTATTAGCCGCCTCGCTCTGACCCCTGCTCCCCACATCTGCCATCTGGCCTCAGGCCAGTGTTCTACCCTGAGAGGGGCTGTTCTTCCTCCCCGCCTGCTTCCTAATTCTCTGTGGCTGCTGCCTTGGACAGATCAATGAACCGGGTCAGCACCAAGACAGAAGAGGCCGTCTCCAACACAGAGGACCGAAGCGACCGTCATCTGAGTGGACGTGTGACAAGGCGCTCCTCCAATGGCCATAGGTGGAACGGGAATAGGAATGGCCAGAAAGAGGAGGAAAAGGTGGAAATGGCCATTTAAAATCCATGACTGGAAAAGGTGGAAATGGCCATTTAAAATCCATGACTCAACATATTAGCCACTAGGAAGAAGAAAGACTTGAGGGGGGAGAGAGAGGTAAGGATTATTAGAAATATGATTCTATTAAGTATGTTATATATGCATGGATTAAACTATCAACTTGAAGCCTATTATTTTGTACAATTAATACAATGCTAAGCAAAATAGTCCATGCAGAACTTGAAAAGTGCTGACTGATAACCTTTGTAATTTAAAGGCAAACACTAATAAAACTTTAAAATTACACCACAAGATTTTTTTCCCCAAAAAAACCTATCTTAAAAGAGCAAATTAGTCTTCAGAAACACTTTCTTAGCAATACAAGGAATTTCTATGCTGGTTGTGTTGCCTGAAACCCCCATGTGTGGGAGGTGGCGACTGGGAGATCAAGAGTTCAGGGTCGCCTCAGCTACAGAGGAGATTCCAGGCCAGAGCAGACCCCCGTGAGGCCTGTCTCAAAAAAGAAAAAACGAAAAAAAACTTATTTGTTAAATTTCAATTTATCCACAAAGCTACCAATTAAAAACAGCATCTTTTCCCCGTCTCCTGCTTGACGGTTTGCAAGACAGCATCACTATCCACATCACTCATGTATTTTAAAATGATCTTTAAGAGCTGTAGAGATGGCTCATGAATTAAGACTTTGCCTTGCAAGCAACAAGGACCTGAGTTCGGAACCTGGATCCCAGGTAAAAATGACATGTGGAAATGGCAGTGGCTGGAAGGTCTAACTCTGGAAATCCCAAAGCAAAGCAAAAAGGAAGTAAAAGCAATCCAGGATGTTTCCAAAGTTACCCTTGGGTCTCCACATGCACACATAGTGTCCTCTGACATATACATACACACACAGACACACACACAAATCCATACATACACACATAAACTTTTTTAAAAAGGTCTTCAAATGAAAAGTTAAAATATTTCTTCCCGAAAGAATTATCCCTAAGTATACGTTTCATATCATGCCGCAAAATAGTTGGGTGTAGTAACTATACTATTTCACCTGTCAGAATACATGTTTCAAGTCAGCACGCCCAAATGCTCTGGTAGGACATACCTGCTCCCAGCACTTGGGAAGCTGAGGCAGAAAGACTGCCAGCTCAAGTCCAGCCTGTGCTCAGCAGGAAGTTCAAGGCTAGCCTAAACCACACAGCAAGACCTTGTCTCAAAACAAAACAGAAAAACACTAAGGAGAGCTCTCTATCCTGAGTACCAGACTCCAATTGGCTTTAAAAGTCAACGGCAGCAGAGCACAACAGGCGCAGAGCGGTCTGTCAGAGCAAGGGCGGGCAGCAAGGCGGGTTTCACTTCCATCTTGTTTTAGTTTCCCTGATACGCACCACTGGGGAGCTCCATGCTAGCTATTTTAGAGGGCGGAGAGGAGCCAACTGAATTCTTCGCCACCACGCTGATGATGTAGTCGTTCTTCTCTAGTTGAATTTCTGCTCTGTGTTGAGGATCGAGGATCTCAGAAAGAGACTGTGTTTCCTCAGGTGATGAGCAAGACACATTGTAGGAAAGTATTTTTCCATTAGCTTCACTAATGGGTAAAGGCTAGGAAAAAAAGAAAAATAAAATCCTGTTATCCAACATTGTCGAAAAGGAACTATGACTGGACAAAAGTCATTGGGTCTCAGAGGAACTAAATGCCCAACAAAGTGACAAGCAGAACAGATAAAGCTGTAGGCAATGAGAAACACATTTAAAATCTACTGAGGACCCGGAAAGAACCACACTCATGGTATTATCAAAAGTACACAGAGACTCAAAAGTTAAGTAAACACAAAACAATGTTTACCTTCACTATTTTCATAAGCCCTGCTCCATTGAATGAAACAAAATGTTACTGCACTGTTTTTCTAACCACCTTTTGTTCTTTAGAATTTTAAGTACTGCAAGGTTATTACAAAAAAAAAAAAGAAAAAGAAAAAGAAAAATGCTACTCTTCCATTTGTTTTGGTAAAAACTCTGCCTTATTCAAATGTACCATACAATTTTATACTTTTCTCACTTTCCTAGAATACACACTGGAGCCAAGCTAATGATTGTAAACATTCTAGTGACTTTAAATTTCAAGTATCATTTTATTAGTACTTTTGAACCCTCCTTAAGCAAAAAAAAAAAAAAAAAAAAGTTAGCCACCACCTTCCACTATACTAAAATATTATTTTGATGGCTGTTTGGTGCCTTATTTTTTTTCTTTTGCAGCTAAGATGAATTCTTCAACATTAGTTCCCTTAAATGGACGTAATGTATAAAAAGAAATGAAGCTTCAAGCTTCTCAATTCACAAAGTCAAATCACTTTTTAAAACTTCCCACTGTGTGTGAGACTCACTGGTTCATAGGAAAAAAAATGTGAGCAACACTTGAGGTTCTAAGTGGTAGTTTCTGAAGAAAAAGAGGGACAGAGAACTTCTGATGCTCTCATGTTATGAGCCACCTAAAAACAGTAAAACGTGCTCAGAGCTGAGGCGAGTCTCACTCTGGGGCCTGGGCAATCAGGCATGATGGGAAATAAGAAGCTGGGCATGATGGGAAATAAGAACCTGGGCATGGTGGGGAATTAGGAGCTGGGAACTGCAAACTTAGCCAGTCTCAGAAATCTTGGCTCCTTCACAGCTAAATCACCACCTGAGCTTTAAGTACTTGAGCATACTAAAGCTATTTAAACATCCAGGGACACATTAGATATTTACCTTCCAGTAGATGATTAGATTTTTCCCATCAGAACTCCACTCTCTCCAAGTATCTGGTCCCTTCGAAGGAACTAGGAAGGAGATTTAAAAGTCAGCTTTTGGAGAGGCGTACTGCACGGCAGTGTGGTGACTGACAGGGCGCCTGACCTTTATTCTAAGGAACTAGAGTTTTCACTCCACTGTGAACAGTTTGGCTGCTCCGGTTAGAAGGCAAAGTGACGGAAAGTTGCTACAGTGAAGCCCAGCTCATAACCCAAGGCTAAACATAACGAGGGTTAAACCCCTTTGAAAGCTGTCCGTAGCACCCCTGGGCACCTCTATCACACATCCTCCCATCTCCGTATTATAAAAAAATCAGCTGCAAATCATGTCACTCACTGGCTTCTGTAGTCAAGTGTCGTTTTTCATTGCTCCATTTGCTCCATTTCCAGAAAGTTTCAGTAGAACAACGAATCCGAAAGGCATAGGCAGTATATGGGTTTAATTTGTCCACAGAAACAAGATAACTTGAGTCTTCTAGGCCTTTGATTGTGACATTCCGCTATTCAGAGACGAATAAAATATGTGTATGTAAGTGTACATGCTATGTGTGCAAGAATACATAATGTGCCCTAAACACACATTTTTGGGGGTACAAAATCAGCCTATCTTTGCAACACAAACTGTGTGTCCACATGAGTTTGCACACCAGAGTTTATCTCCTATAGTCTTTTAATTCCTATGTAAATGTCAAGTCAATGGAATTATATTCCATAATAGCAATAGTATATTGGGATGCTTTTTAGATCAGGTATTAGATCCAAGTACTAATGGCCAATTACACCACTCAGTTGGAGGCAGGTGACCAATTTATGCACCTTTGTTTCTGTACCACTTGGGTTCTCTAGTGTAATGCTAATTGTCAGAACACCAATATGTATTCAAACTAAGCTTGTAGCATTAAAATGAAGCACACAATTGAGAACTTGAAATGTGCCACTAACACCTCTGCTCTCCCCAATGCTGGTTACAAAGGAGCCTTTTTTTTTCACCTTTGATCGTTTTCCCAGAAACCAACACATTGCCAAATAAATAGTTACACCCAGCATCATTTATTTCACATTTACCAAAACTTAAAAAAATGGTGCAGTATAAGTCATCCTAATGACTTTAAATGTGTTAAAAAGTTATGTGCTGGCTTATAATTACCAATTACATCCCGATGCCACTGCTGAACTATGAAATACAAAAATCCCTTCTGCTGTGGCTGCAAGTCACCCCATTAACTAATGTTAGGGGTCGTGGCAAATAAAATATTTACCATGCCAGGAATCAGATATTAGAGTTAGGAGTTAATGATTAACAGTACATGTCTACCTACACTATACACGGTTACAATTCTTTTCAAATGCTAAATATCACGTTGCTATTTCACTGACATGCAATGTCCTTCATGATTTAGGAAACCTGTAATTTATTTTGAGAGGTAATAAATGTCAACTTACTTAATTTCTCTTTAGAAAGTATTGTATCAAAAATAATCAAAAGGAGACATAGAGTTACTTACCAACTCTTGTTCTGAATTTGCTTTATGAATTTCAATTTGACACAACAGATTAATCTTTGCAAAGTTTCCTGGTAAACGCCATGAAAGTGTCACAACTGTTGAATTAATGTCCTTCACTTTCAATGAAGCAGGCGTGTGGGGACAAACTATAAACAGAATTGCAGAGATCAATTCCTTTAAAATTTACTTACAGGTGAGAAGTTCTTTCCTAATAAGACAAACTAGAATCAAAGAAGATACAAAAAGCAGGCAGCTATCTAATCTAGCTCCATATGACTTCAGACCAACATTTTTTAGGAACCAAAGTTCTTCATTTGGCATTGGAGATTCTAAACTGTAGTATGATTACGTTGACTTTAAGGACCTGCAGTGTACATGGGAATGACACACAGAAGGAAGAACTGACAAGAGCCATCTGTCCTGTGGGTCAGGGTGTGTACTGATGCTCGCTGTCACAGGAATTTAAATGCAGGGAGGGAGGCAAGTCTTACAGTGGAGGTGAATTTCCAAGATGCCTGCAAAAGCAGAACCACATACATAGGAAACAAGAGTGAAATAGCTGAGTCAGGAAACAAGCAAATGCAGCCTTTGACTCTCAGATGAGTCAGGAAATAAAGACAACAGGAAGGAATAACACAGAAAGTGACGCCTACCACAAATGAGGCAATGGACCCCACCATCATCGCTTAATGCACTTGGCTTAATTCATTTCAACATTTTTGGAATGCAATTTATAAAAATTAACTAATTCTAAAGGAAATAACAGTAAAAACTAATCCCTGTACTCACTTTTTATGAATCTTTTTTAACTTTTTTTTATTATTATTTATTATTTTATTCAATTGTGTGTGTATGCGTGTGTGCGCATGTGTATGTACACGTGTGTAGAACCACGGACGAATTCCGGAACCACCATGGACCGCCTCCACCTCCTCCTTGTTTACTCTGCCCCGGGATTCACAGGCTCCGCCCTACCAGGACCAGAAGCGCAGGCAGCCCACGCTTCCGCCTGGCGTCTATACGTGGGGTCTAGGATCCGAACTCGGGACCTTCCGCCTGCAAGGCAGAGGCTTAACCCCTGAGCCACCCCTCCAGCCCCACTTTTTATGAATCTTAAGGTACCATAAACATCATTTTTCTCATAGTTAAAACACTGGCCCACGTGGAGGCTTACCTCTTTGGGTTATGTTGATCAAAGCTGTTGATTCTGACTGGCCCAGGGGGTTGCGAGCAGTCAGAGTGAAATTATGGACTTCTTGATTTGGAAGCATTTGGAAGACTAATTCATAGCTGTCATTTGCAAGTGTGTCAAATCTTTTTAACGTAACATGTTTTCCAGAAAAGCTGTTCGTTAAAAGAAAAATAAATTCAAGAAAGCAAGAGATAAATATTGCAAGAAAAAAAGGGAAAAATTTCTAATCATCTTTACACAAGTTTACATTTTTGGTTAAACACCTGTCATATAGTCAAAGAAATGTGTGGTATGACAATGTATGAACTACCACCAGGATGGACTATACTTTAGGATCTTCCTACTAGGTTTTCTGAAAGAGGAGGTGGGTAGCTGAGTCTGCAAGTGGGTAAACTGCAAGTTTCATGGTCCATTCAATTCTGCACAGCATAGTAATTTGAAATAGCCAATGTCATGCAACAGACCTTTTCAAGGTTCTTGCCCTTGACAACCTTTATTAGTTTCCATTATTACCTTTCGAATAGAGTATAATTTGTACTTCGTGGGCCCACCAATCCTGTTGGCCTTCCTGAATTCCAACTACATATAATCTCTTTTAAATTATGTGTCTCACAATTCAGTCTCTGAGGAACATCAGGTGGATCTAATAAAAAAAGAAAAAATTGTTATATGTATTTTTCCTGAACTGCAGCTGTAAAAGATTTTTATATTATTTTTAAAATTTTTTGCTACTTATATTTCACTTTTGAATAATACAATAATTAAAACTTTCTGTGGAAGTCACATTGCATTAGAAACACTGGTTAAAATATTCTCTGTTCATTTGGAAATTCCCAAGGACAGTTTGGGAACTCAATCTTCCCTTACAAGTCCCCATAGGATTTTACTATGTCAAAATTTTGTAAATCTCTGAAAGAAACCTGTGTCCACTAAAGTCAGAAAAGTGTAATTTCATTTATTACTATCTATATTCTGAGATTTGGAAAGTGTTAAGCATATTGAAAGTTTTTAATCATGTCAGAAAACCTATTCTTTCTGACTGCTATGTGCAGGACTAGAAAAAATAAAAAGATTGAGGTATATGCTTGTGTGTTTGGCCTTTAAAGTAACAAATGAAAGATACTTATAGAAACTAGTGTTTCTGTAATCTTATAATGCAAGCATATATAGAAAATGATACTCCTACTGTTACATTTACTCGAGTATTTTTTATGTAAACTTTTTTTTAAATTTATGTACTTGAAATTTTCTGTAATTTTTTTAAAAAGCTGAAATTTTAAGATAGTACTTGGCTGAAATTTTATATATTTTGCCTAGAGATAAGAGTACATTCTCCAGCAATATTTTAGATACACTGAGGATGGCTAATGAGTATTACTGATAGCTTAACAACTGGAAAATGAAATGAGCACTAATATACTTATTTGAAGGTTATTTTAAATCTAAGGTCAGTTTTTCAACCATTTTATTAAAATCGCATGCTGAAATTTTGCAACGTATTTACAAAGATGATTATTTTAGGATTTGGGTAAATACACTAAAGTACTTAAAATCTAAATAATAGCAATAAACTACAAAGAAACAGAAGAATGACAAGAAAAAATACAACAATACAGTATTTGAAATGTACTTTTTTTTTTTTCCTTTTCAAAGAACTGGCTTACTTAGTAGCCACAGAAAGTATCACAAAAGATACGCAAAACCTCACAGCACTAAAATAAATCACAAAATAGAGGGCTAAACTATGTTCATGGGTTTTAAGACTCAACTGTAGTAAGAATGAAAATTCTCCTAAGCCAATCAAAAGACCCCTGCTTCACACCAATCAGCTCTGAGGCTCTCCTGCTATCTGGAACTGCTAACCCCGTGCTGAGCTGACAGATACCGAGTCAACATTCAACCTTCCGTTGCTGTAGGTGAAGGTCAGATGATGAATTTAAAAGGCTTTCTGCACAGTGAGACAGACCTGAGACAAACAGAATACAGCATACCAGGCAACCTTGCATTGCTCTCGGAATCAGGCCAACCAAATCTCTCCCCATCCTAACTAAGAGGGAGCAGTGAGATTGTAAGACCCTAAAGACGGGAAGGTCACCCCTGGACAAGACAGTCCACACAAGGCAGGCTGCTGCATCCAGAAACTCACTACAATGAGACTTGTCCTCACCAGACCTGCACAATGGCTGACATACCAACATGCCTCCATAGACTAGTAAGGGTCTCAGGAGAAATAACTACGTGCAGAGAAATCTTAGGGGACAGGGGGGCTACACAGATGGAGGAGAGTACCCCTTCCCGTGGGTCTGCCCAGGAAAGGAAGAGCCGCTTGGTCTGCCACAGAGACTTGAACCTCCACTACAGCAGACAATCCAGAGGAAACGCTGGGACCCGTAGAAGCAGACAGACAGGAAGGTGGGATGGAGTGGGACGAATTGATGAAGGAAGGGGAGGAGGGAAGGAAAGACAAAGGGAAGGAGGGGGACAGGAAAAATTACTATGCCTGTAAAACTAGGAAAAGAAAACTACTAAAAGGCCTCCTTCAGTACTATGTCAAAACAGCAGAGCCCTGCCTGCCTGCGGAGGCAGAACGGACACAAAGGCCTGCGTCTTTCCTTCATCTCTGTAGGACGCTCAGTCCAGCATCCCATTCCCACCAGCTCTCACGTTACACCCCGGGATCATTTGTTAGAACTGCTGCAAATAATCTAAAATTCCATTAGCAAAGAAACGTTCGCTTTTGAAAACTTATATGAGTCTAATCCAACTGACATTTGAACTCCGAAGGGAGCAAGGACGCTGCCCCAAGCTGAGAAAGCCACTCATCCTAGCTGTCCCTGGGGTGCGCGGCATCTGATTCTTCATGGGAATCATGAAGCAATCAAGGAGGAAGCACTAGAGCAGCCTGGAAGAATGATACAAAGTTCACTGGATCCACCGCACGCACCTCTACCAGGAGACCCTGAGACCAAACTCGGAATGCCGGGAGCTAGGCCCACAAGCTGGAGGCGGAGCCAGGAGGGGATGGGCAGGGAATCTCAACAAGTCCAAACTGAAAGTCCAAGTCATGATTATCTGGGGACCTACAGCACAAGCAGAGTGGTCCTCCACAAATTGCCTAGTGCTGAAGC
The DNA here is from genome assembly GCA_023101885.1 of Typhlomys cinereus. NCBI lineage: Eukaryota > Metazoa > Chordata > Mammalia > Rodentia > Platacanthomyidae > Typhlomys > Typhlomys cinereus. Next base: position 746,724 of record JALPQD010000300.1, on the reverse strand, counting down.
ACCAAGACTTCTCAGCACCACCAGTGCTGTAGCACACAGTGAAGACAGACAGAAGCACCAAGACTTCTCACGTCTTCTGCTGTCCTCAAATATGACTTTTCAAAACTGGAGAGGATAAAGTATTCCATGAAAGCTTTTGTGAAAAAAAAAAGTATCACTGCAATATTTAAATGTGGGTACTTAAAAGCTTGCTTTAATTAAATGGGAAATTAATTTTTATGAAAAACTAAGCAATGTTAGATTAAGAAATACTACATAGTAAGAACCTTTGAATCAATAATGCTTTCAACAAAACTTATAATTTATATAGCTACAGATGTGGATGAAACAAGCTTCGGGCTTCTCATGCAAAAATTCCAAGGCCTTTGCAACATTAGGATAAAAAACAAAGAAATAAGGAAGGAACAGAAACATCTTGCAGAAAAGGAAATAAGGTTTTCAAGGGCCTAAAATGGGTTAAAAAGTCCTCCCTGCCCTTTGACAGGATCTACTTACATCCCACAAAGACGACTGTTCCATACACGTTATCTTCTGTTGTGAAAACCACATTTGTCCCACTGTTTTCAGAAATGGAAATGTTATGGATGTGGATTGCGACGCTTTCTCCATAGACGATAAGAGGATGGATTGTTTTGCCAATCTGTCCCGTCAGCACTTTGGTCGGGCTCACACAACAAAATGTTATGTCTGAGCCCACAAGTATCACTTTGTCTTGAGGAAAAGCCTTGGCCTCAGAATTAGGAGTCGGAGTCCCTAGAAAGAAATCAAAGAGATTGCAAAGATTCTAGGAACGTTTTACACAAAACAGTCTCCACACTAACCCCTGGAAGATGTTCTTCCTGGTGATCGTTAGTTTACTTACTAATTTTTTTACTTTTACTCTGTGTTGTATGTATGCAATGGTGTAGGCATGTGCACACGTGTGCCAGGGGACATGTGCACATGGTGGTGCCTGCAGTGGTTGGCATCTGATGTTTTCCTCAATTGCTCCTCAACTTATTTGTGAGTCGAAGTCTCTCACTGAACCTGGAGGCACTAATTCAGCTGGAGATTGGCTGATCAAAGAGTTCCAGGGACCTGACTGTCCCTCGCACCCAAAACAGGGGTAGTGACTGTGCTAACATGTCTGCCTTTTATGTAGATGCCAAAGATCTGAAGTCAGGTCCTCTTGCTTATGTGGTAAGCACTACAGCAGCTGAGCTCACTTCTCCATCCCCTTGTTTTTAGTATTTTGAGATACAGTTTTCCCTGTAGCCCACGCTGACCTGGAACTCACAATCTAGGCCAGATTGGCTTCAAACCTGTGGTCATCCTCCTGCCCCAGCTGAACACATGGGATACAGGCCTGGCTCAGGAGATGATTTCAAAATAGTCCAGGGTAATGAAATGAGGTATTGTGGAATACTGCCAGGCCAAATACAAAACATGTCTCTAGGATTTCAAAGAAGCAAAAACAAATCTTTTCACTGTTTTTTATTTGTTAAAAAGATCCAGGAGGAAGGATCACAAGCCAGTGTCTAAGGTCTCCGGTTTATATCTAAGGAGTCTAAATTCAGTGAGTCTATAGATGCACACAGAAAAAAAGATTCGGGAAAACCACTCATTATATTACTTTTTTTTTCTTTATATAATTCCTGTATTAAGGGCAGACTTCTTACTTCCCATCTATCTACACATAAGCTAAAGCATTCCATATCTTTTTTTAAAGTTATTGTTTATGTCTGTACACAACACACGTGCATGTGAGCGTTTAGTGGGCCTAGGTGCATGGGCCACAGTGTGCCTGGGCAGATCGGAGGACAATCTTCGGGTGCTGACCCTCGCCTTTCCACCTTCTTTGAAACTGGGTCTCTTCACAGCTACTGTGTAAGCCAGGCTGGCCGACCTGTGACATTGTAGAGGTTCTCAGGAACTCTACATAGGAATGTAGAGATTACAGACGCATAGGCCATTACATCCAAGATTCACATGAGGCGAATCTGAGGACTTGAACTCAGGTTGTCAGGCAAACATTTTATGGGCAGTGGCACTTCCCCGGCACCTTGCCCCTCACTATTTACTGCCATCTCCTTCTACTCCTATCGTTCTGAAATGGCTCCGTAGTCCCAGGTTCAACCCAAGGGTTCTTGTTTATCTTCCTCCTTGACTTCCACAACTTGTGTGTGTTGTCCGAAGCCTTCCTGAAAACTCTCCTCTCTTGGGATCCACAACGCTACACTTTTTCTGGCTTGATGTGAAGTGGCATGGTGACTTGACTTGACTTTCCATCAGTTCTGCCCTTAGGCATAGCTTCTACAAGATACATCCTTGGTTCCCAGCCCCCTTTCCACAAGCTAAGCAGACCTTCAGAATTAAAGACTTCACACTTCATATAATACTGATGATTCTCAAAAGCCCATCGCCAGTACCCCTATGCATCTGGATGCCAGATTGACATGTCCAATTATCTGGGACACCCTCCCACCTACACTCCCCACCACCTCCAGCTTGGCATAGTCAAAGCAAAGGGAACAGGCATCTCTGACTCTATTTCTCCCTCATCAAACATGCCTGGTCGCCAATTCCAGTTCTTCTTCTCCAGTATTTCTCACCTCGCCTCCATTTCATTTCTATACCAACTGTCCCAGGTTAACAATTTCTCTCTTGCTCAAATGCCACAAATTCTCATTTATCTGCCCGCCACCAACCCCTCCGTGGTCTGATCCCTGTTATCACTGGAGCGTGCCTGCAGCAAATGCCAAGCATCTTCAGGGCCTTGCTTCAGTGGTATGGGCACTGCTGACATGCCTCACTCCAGCAATGCAACACCTGCACAAGAGTGACAGACGAGCTTGCTGCGCTAGCAGATTCTCCCGCTCACTGCAGTAACCTCATCAGAAACTACGCGTCACCCATATGCGCACATGCACCCTCACGTTTCTAAAAGCGCGTGATTCTAAGTTACACTTCAATGCTTAAGACGGTGACTTTTCAGCTTCAAAAAAAAAAAAAAAACCATAGAAAATTCTTTAAAAGTACAGCCTCCTGGAGCCAAGCTCAGACTTGTGGAATCAAAACTCTTGGGGTGGCAGCTGAGAAGTTCCACAGGTGACCCCTGGACAGCTACTGGGGTTCAGAAAGCTGACAAAAGTTACCCAGCACAGACTTGAGCAGTCTGACCTATTTGAACTCTGGCTCTAAGGTGTAACTTACAAGAGATGTTCCTCAGTGGGCTCCAACCACTCCACTCCTTACGGCCAGAGAAATGAGGATCGTCGATATAGCATCGAAGCCCCACATAGTGAGTGGCGCACTCCAAGGGCAAGTCTGAGGTCCAGTTCCAGTGATGGATTGTGTCTTTACCATTCAGAGTTGTGTTGTATGTTACCTAAAAATAAACATGAAGTTACACTTCCAAGTAATGATGAGTTCTGTCTTTCTTTAGCATAAAAAAGCAAAACAACAACAATAAAACTCTCAGAACATATGTAATCGCCCACTGTGTGATGGGCAACAGCCTCACATGTATATGATTATCTTGTTTTTCTTGAAGGTAGAACAAGAAAGCTATGTTTGCTTATTAATATCAGACCCTGCTGAATTACCACATAGGATATTATCATTCATCAAAATAGCCAAGTACCTAAGAAAGCACATGTCACATGCACAATCCCCATTTTTCTCATAGAGAAAAAAAAACACTAGGGAGTCTAGATCATTGCGAAGGAAAAGTCACAGAAAGGGGAAAGGATTACAACCCTGTATTTATTCCATATTTCAATTTTCTTTGGGCAGAAAATATTTGATTTCTTAAAAGTTTAACTTAACTGTGACTGTAAGAAATGGAGAATAGTTTAATTAAATTTTGAAATCTACTCAGGTATTTTGAGTTCTAGCTAAAAGGAAAAAAACTAATGTTTTTTTTTTCCTACCATCTTCTATTACAAAAATAGATTTTGTTGTTGTTGTTAGTAATCAAATTAGGAATCCATTTATTTGCTGGTGGTTGAAAGCAGGCTCACACCAGTAAAGAACTCTTAATTCAAAAGATGGGGAGGGAAAGGGTTAATAAAGCCAGACATCACAATTACAACATAAGTCAGTTGATAGAACAGCAAAAGACACAGCTAGAAAAAAACTAACCTTACAGCAGTGTAAGCATAATGCACATCCTTGAACTGCAGGTGGCTGGGTTAGGTTGCTCTTTTTTTTTCTCTACAATACTTCTTGTTTAATTATTTGGAAAATTAAAGAATATAATACATAAATATAGATTTTTTTTAAAAAGCAGATATCCAATGACCCAAAAAACACTAAAATTTTGAAAGCTGAAAAGCAGGTGGATGCTATGTCCACCGAGTAGACACACATAGAAACACTGCAGCTCATGAAGTCTGACTGCCTGCTGCCCATCAGACACACAGCAGGCGCAAGGAGCAGTTCACGCCTTCCCCTGGAATGCAGCTCAAGCTCATTTGAAGACGCATTGGATAACAGATTCCCTCCTATAATCTATGCTACTGAAGGACTAGCCTTGTTCACCTTGGCAGAATAGATGTATGTTCTGGCAAAGTGAACCAGAATATTTTAGGGTTGAAAGATCCCAGGAGACGGCTAAACTGGGCCTTCTTCCCTAACTTAATTCCCAAGATACTGGTAACCAAATTCATGTTCATCCGGGCAGAAGTCTAAACAAACTTGTATAGGTCTTAAGAACAGGTCCATGCAAAATGTTTAAAATAACATTTGCAGTTTGCAAACCTGACAGCGCATCCAAATCACCCAGTAAGGAAGTCCTTGATCCACCTCTCTTTCTAGCAATCTGATTTTTTTAATCTTTTCTTTAATGTTTGTTTATTTATTTTTCCCAATCATACAAACTTAATAGATACCCCGGTCCTCTCCCTCCCACCCCCTCTCACCAGTCCCCCTTTGTACCTTCTTCCCTTTTATCCCCTCTTTTCACCCCCCTCTCTCCCTTTCTCCCAGTGCCTCCCCCTTCCCATTCCCTGGAGCTTCCTTTAGTGTGAATGTCAAACTGCCCTCTGCTTCCTCCATTCTAATGAGATTTAAGGACTCAGTAGCATTGCCTAGAGCCCTTTCTTGGGCTCCCCTTTAGTATGGGAACACTATTGTGACTGTTAATCCCTTGCCTCTAAGGATCCTAGTGCCTGTGATCCATGCTAGACTTTGGGGGGGGCATTGACATGTCAGTCATTGCGCAGGTCATGCAAAGTCCGAGTATGGCTATTGTGGCCCTAATTTGTGTGGAGTATCTTGCGTATTGTTGCTCCTCCTCATCTTTAGGCTCTTACAATTTTACCGCCCTCTCTTCCGCAAATTTCTCTGAGCTTACGATGGGGAGAGATTTGGTTCCGGGTGATTAATGTAGGGTCTCTGATGTTCTGAATTATGGATGGTTGTTTTTTTCAGGTTTGCTGTTCCCGCACCTCCTTGGCTCCATCTCTGGCTAGGAGGTGACCTCCAATACCGATTTCGTTTTAGGAGTCTCTCACTTAAAACACGAGCATCAACCAGGAAGGACAGAGAGTACAGAAAAAAAAAATTCTGATATGAAAGCCAAAAGCCAAAATAAAGGGAAAAAATTAAGCTGAAAAAAATGGCGTAGATAGGAAAAAAGTTAAAATTATGACTATCCACAGAAATATTTCCCCATGAAATAAGAGGATTAACAACAAACAGGAAGAAGGACTCTTTAAAAAAAAGCTTCTCTTGCGAATTAAGAAAATATATACTAAATTTAATAGCAGGAATTTGCAAGACAAAGTTTGGGAAAGGTTTCTTGGGAAAATGAAGCAAAAGTCCCATTTGCACCTATCCACATGGTGGGGCATGGCTGAATCCCAGCACGTGGAAGGCAGAGGCAGGATGGCCAATCCGAGCTAGAAAGTGAGAAAGCTTTTAAAAAGAAGAATGAGAAGATGAGGAAGAAGAAGAGGAAGGAGAAAGAGAGAGGAAGAAGCCAAGAGAGTTGGCTCCACAGGTAAAGTGCTTGATGTTCAGGCATAAGGACCTGAGTAGGAACCCCAGAATCTACATAAAGGCCTGGTATGGTGGCATACACTTGTCATTCAGTGCTGGGAGCTGGAGGCGGGCACATCTGCCAGCTTGCTGTCCGGCCAGCCTAGCCAAGTCTGCGAGTTCCAGACCAGCGAGGCGGAGAGCAACTGAGTGACAGCTAAGGTCTCTGCACCTACACACATGTGCGCACACGTGCACAAAGAATACAGCAGAACAAAAGGCAGGTAGGTGGAAACAGTAACATTTATTGTGTTCAAGTAATAAAACCAGGGAGCAATTCTCTGTGAATTTCCTACACTTCCTACAATGGTTTCACAGATGAGTTTTAAATCACATTGCATGGTTAATAGTCTCAAAATTTATTGATGCCATCTTAAATATTTTAGAAACCTGTTGAGTTTTGTCATGCCACAAGGGGAAGGTGTTTTTACGCTCAAACTTACTAGTGTCACAGGCTCCACATCCGGCTTCCGCAGCACTTTAATTTCCCAGACGACCCTCGAGTGGTGTGGGAAAGCAGAACCCTTGTCGTCCCATTCCAAGTATAACGTGGAGGACGGGAAGTCAGCAGACAGATTCAAGATCTCGGGAGGGTCTGGAATGAAGGCTTGCAAAGAAGGAAACAGAAGAGAAAGTTTAGTTGAAACAGTGAGAAGCTTCCGCATCGTGCGTCCATTAATCAATGGTATTATACTCTGTTCCTTCTGCATCAAACAGGAATGAAAAGCACCCTCTTGAGTCTATTCCTGGGGAGAGGAGGAACAGACAGGTACTATTTGTGCAGACAGCTCTTTCTGATCCATCAGGCAAACCTGAGAAAACTGTCAGTTGACAGTCTGAAACCCACAACACATGCTCTACGGCACATGGCAATAGGGTTCCCACAATGCTCTAGGGTATCTTATAAGTCTAGCTGGTATCTTATAAGTCGGCAATGAAAAGCACTCTCTCAGACCTAAGACAACGACAAAACACTGGTAAGCCAGCTGGGGGAGGTCTTAGGTGCCTCACTCATCTTCAGCAGTAGATCCCCCGCATGGGATGGGATGTCACTCACTCAAAGAACTTGGCGTGCTGTCTTCTGATATGGGTATCATTAACTAGCAAGAGATTCCTAAAGACAGTGACACTGAGAGAGGAAGCCCAAGGGTTAGTGTGAGAAAGGCTAGAGAGAGGAGGAGCTCAGAAAGGCCACCGTGGCACTGACGGGTGTGTTGCAGTTGCAGTGATGGGCAGAGACAAGCAGACTGGCTAGGAAGAACCCTGGGGAAATCTTGACCACAGCAACAGGCTACGGCTGATGGTGCCAAGCATGGAAAAGGACAAAAGTCTGTTGGATTTTTCAAAGAAAAGATTGCAGCAGAGAACGCAGGATTTAAAGTCCCCCCAATCTCGCCCCTCCTGGAAGCAGCAAGAAAGGCACTGGGAGCGATGTCAGGCCCCAGGCTGGCTGGGGATGGCAATGCTGGGAGAGGACCGAGCTCTCTAGGAGACAGCAACGTAGCAGCGGCTCCAGAGGGGTTCCAGTGGGCGACAGGTGGAGGACTCGGACCAGGCATACACCGCCAGAGCTCTCTTGAGAGGCAGCAAGAAACAGCTGCACTTTCAAGTAGCCAGGAACAAACCAGCACGAATCTAGACAGACTCTGATGCAGTGATTTAGAAGCAGGAAAAAAAAAGGAGGGGAGTGTATTCACATATGAAACTCTAAAAGAATAAAAATAAATTAACATTTTTTTTTAATTTGAAAAAAATAAAAAGAAAGCAGAGAAGTTGTACAATCACTTTTCTGGGCAGAGGTGGACTGTCAACTAGGCTAAATAAGACAGAGCTGGCAGAGGGGAAGCCCAGGGACACAGAAGCAGCGCCACAAAACTGCCCAGTGACCTCCTGTGAGCATTATGGTACACGACACCTGCACCCACACACACACACACCAGACACAACTTTAATACAAATAAATAAGATGATAGATAGATAGATAGATAGATAGATAGACAGACAGATAGGCAGGCAGGCAGGCAGACAGACACATACATACATACATACATACATACATACATACATACATACATAGATGAATAAAAGAAATATAACAAAAAAAGTTAAACTTTGTTGTCAGGATTGGGGTGATGGCTTAGTGGTTAAAGCCTTTGTCTCACAAGCAAACGGATCTGAGTTCAGATCCCCAGATCCCGTGTAAAAAATGCCTAGCAGGTGTGGCTGGCCCACCTGTAGCTCTAGCCCTAGAAGGCAGTCTGGGAATCCCCAGGGGAAGCTGACCAGCCGGACTAGTCCAGTGGCTCTGGGTTTAATTAGAGACCTAAGTGCACAACAGTAAAGTAAAGGAGTGATCAACGGTGATTCCGATAACACCCCCGGACCTCCACAACACACACACTCGTTCCAACGGAAACACATGCGCACGCACACACACACACCACACGCACGTACATGAAAAAGAATACTGTTTTTAAATACTTACAAACATTTTTTTCATTTAGTATGAATCTACTTGGAAAACGTTCAAAACCACGTAGATAATTTATTGTAACTTCATGATCACCGGGTGAAAGAGCTGGGATTTTAATGTTCGTTTTCTCTAGTCGATGACATGAATAGAGCCTGCCATGAAAGAAATAGAACTTCAGCTCACATATGAACACAGCACTACGTTCACAAAAACCTTAACACAAGGTATCCTGGAAAACACCCTATGCTTTTCTTGTGTACAAAAAGTGTGCTGAACTGTATGCTAAGATCAAATAAAAGGAGAGGCTAATGGAAATTTTACCAACATGGTGGCAGGCAGGATAACCAAACTGTACATGAAAGCATAGATTGTATGTGGAAGTGATTCTTTGGAGAACCAGGAACCTTGGGGTTTTAGCACTCTACTCAAGTCCCACTCGGCCTTCCCAGTGCCTCTCCTCCACGCTCTATTCCTTCAACACCCACTATCCATTCAGGGTATCATCCTCTGCTATGGAAGCAGCGAGCCTCCTCCCTATGACACTCTCTTCGCGCTGCAAACCTGCAGGTATGCAGGGGGAAATCCCAGCTGATACCTGAACCTAAGCCCTTTATTTTCATGGGCAGAGAACATAAGGGCTTGAAACCTGTTTCTACAACACAGTCTAGCTTATGGTGACTAAAAAAAAAAAAAAAAATCACCCAATGCTTATAATAATGCTCAAGAAACATTCACTCAGTGGAAAATCTGATTGTGTTTAAATACTAAGTCTGTCAGTTTACATCAGGGCCACTCGTTAACAAACTGTGCTTGCGTTGGGTAAGATCACTGAAACTCCTCTCTGCCTTAGCGTAGAAACTCAGGGTCCTGCTGGGAATGAGAAGAAGCAGGAAAACCTCTGCAGACCTCCACTCTACTCAGAAAGCTTTGAGCTACCCAAGATGTAAGGTGGTGTGACCCTCCCGTACCCTGCCTCCCAAGGGCCGCTCTGCCCTTTTCCTTAATAACAGACACAGTGTTTGCTGGGCATGCTGTCACCCAGCAGGAAGAACTTCTCCCCCAGCCTCTTGAGGAGCCAGGCTTGGCAATCCGAGTGGATCTGACCGATGAGATGTCTGCCAGAGACAAGGCTTCGTACTGGAAGACCACCCTTCCTTTCCTGCCTTTCTCTGACTGCAGACAGGACACTGGTCCCCATACATTACTCTGAACCAGGAGATTGGGGGGGTGGGATCGAAACCTTGCCCAGCCCAGGCTGCCTGCATCCAGACCTCTTCCACTGGGTTAGCACCTGTGTGTGGAGCTGCTGTTGCTACATCGTCTAATAGGCACAGTCAGACTTCAATCTGATTCGGGGAGACACTGGTTCCACGAGGCAGTAAAACTCCCACAGGCTGCCTTTGCTCCTCACGCAACAGAAGAAACCCAAGTTTTGACCAGAAGAGTTTATTTCTCTCCTGACTGATGTAAGACTTAGAATTTTTAAGAAACAAAGAGTTGGGTGAAATCATCATTTAAATTCCCAGAACAAAACTCTCATACTCTACAATGAATGAGAAAGAACGTCTTGGCTAGAGGAACAGATGAAGCCTAAAAGTTTTGTTACCTGTCTTCAATGCACACTTCATTAACGGTCCCACGGCCGGCTCCGGAGGGTGCTTTACAGTCCCACACTTGCAAATTGCTAGTTGTGCACTTGAGATCGTGCAGCGCCCCTGGAGGAGGAGAAGCCACGCGGTGAGTGCTGAGAAACTCACAGCATGTGAGGGCCAAAACAGCTCGGTGTTAAGCACAGCACTGAGCCCGGAGAGGGTAACACTCTCTGGGGAGCGGGACCCTGAAGTCAAAGGAGTCATAACTATTATTATTGCTGCCATTGTTATTTTAGTTAAAGGGTAAATAAAGAAAGCAATCTGCTTGCTAGAGTGCTTGGAATCAGACTGATGTCAAAAATCTCACTTCTAGGCAACCAAGGGAAATTGGGCCACCAAGAGAAATCAGGGAAGTGATACAATCTATTCACCGATAGGATCATGGGGGGGTGCAACAAGAATTTTAGTAACCTTAAATCTAATAGAAACCTATTAAATATATTTTATTATAAATTTATATGTTTTATATATTTATATATATATATAATTATATATTTGTTTATTAAAAAAATCCCAGCAGAACCTAGGTGCGCCCCACATCTACAAACATAGCCACTGCAGTCTGCCCGTACCAGCCTGTCTCTCCACGGGAGTCTATAATCAGCCTTCAGATTGTTGTGAAGTACACTGTATTCAAACAGCAATGGGCTGACTGCAGTCTGTGGGACATGTTTGTTTCCCTGGGCCTGGCTAATGCAAGGAAACAAATAGCTCCGGAGATCCTAACTGTCCTTATTCACTTTTACGCAATGACACGATACAATGGAATACATAAGTACCACGCAATGCAAAAAAGTCACCCAGCAAAGAATGAGAAGGAAGAAGTTATAAAACGGGGAAAGGGGCGGAAAAGAGGGAGAGAGAAGGGGAAAAGAAGGGGAAGAACTAAACATTAAGAAAAGCTATCTCAAACTTTGCAACTGTCTATGAAAAAGCTGTTTTTCTTACTTTATGGATTATGGGCATGATAATTCACTGTTGAACTAAATTATACACCTATCTATATGACAGAAAATAGAAACACATTAGAAGGGTACACATTAGAAATCAGCAGTTACCACAACAACAATTATTTAATCAGTGATCTGGGGGAAAGAGATCTGTTTAATTATGGAAATAAGAAAATGAAGCCAAGGCCTGCAGCATACAATGGTGTTCGCAGAAATAAGCCAGGCGGTACCTGCGTATGTTTGCTCAACAAATGCAAGACAGGGACACTAAAGGATACTTAGCTTCCATTTACATTCTGAAAAGACAGAGCGGAGAAGAAAATAGCAGGGCTGATGCACGCGGTGGGCTGCGGAGGCGTGTGCTGGGGTTAGCCCTCCATTGTGCCAGTGCTGGCAACTGTGCACTGTCAAAACTCGGAACCGGATCCCAGAGACCAAACAGTACTGTACGCAAATTATGCTTTACTGTTTTTACTTAGCAAACAGAGAGGTTGCTCTATCTCTCTGAGTCTAAAAAAGAAACTAAAAGTATAGAAAGAAAGGTTGCAGAGAAAAGTGGGTGTTGACCGGCAAACCCTGAAGCAGTCAACAGGGAAACGAGACTGCAAGGCAGTCCGAGCGCGGTCCCACAGGCGCCGCGCAGCGGGTGCACTCACCCCTCTTCTGGCCGTGCGCTGGCATCGCCAGGGGTAGGAGCGTGAGTGCCAACAGGAGCCCCTGGAAGTGTGCAGTCATCTTTGTTCTACCGTCTGCCATCCAGGAAGGCTGTCTTCAGGTAAGTACACACCTGTCATCCATGCACGCAGTCAGTCCTAGGACAGGAGGGGAATTCAGAAGGTGTTTGAATGAAAACACATGTCCCGCGGGTACCCAGCACTGAAAGCAGTCCTGACATATGCTCCTCACTGAAGAGCTCAACTCAGCCACTCACAGGCATCGAAAGCAACTTCATGGACGCTGCCTCGAGTGTTCACCATAGATCAGTGGTCCAACGATGGGCTTCGTGCTCAAGATTACATCTGACACAAATTCCACAACTCTCCATCCCAGTACCAGTCATAGGGGAAAACCGTCCATAACGTTGAAGTTAACACAGACAGATGCCTACCATATGACTCCAGATAAATTCCGTGGCGCCCCAACCTTCTATGTGCCTAGTGGCCTCACCTGCAAAGTGGGAGGTGCAATTTAGGTATTTCCCCCTAAAAAAGCATTATGAGGATAAAGTGATGATAAACACGTGACAAGCATGTGAGTGTGAGATATGTGGCTGGTCAGAGCTGTGTGCTCACTGTTATGTGTGAGGGAGAGGAAGAAAAGAATCAAGGATGGCTAGTGTACTCTGATTAAACAATGATGGATGAGCAGATGGTACAACTTACATCTTCTCTAGGGGCATCAAGAAGCGGGGAGAGGTGATGTATTCCCACCCATGCTCCAAACAGGAGTATCCTGAACAGGACAGCTCTCAACAACCAACGATTCCCAGAGTAATGAGGCCCCACCCATTTTCCCACAGCAATGTCCAAAAGCCAGCAAGTCCTTCCCATGAACAGACCTCTTCTTAACAGACCGATGCTTAGTTTTACACTACAAAGAAAACTGAGGACCACAAAACCTATCCACAAAGGTGTCTAGGACAAACAGGCAAGCAAAAAGGAAAATAAGAATTACTCCAGAAGAAACAAAACTCAAAAAGGAAAAACCAAAAAGCCTTTGAACAGTATGTTCAGAGCCAAACACAGCAGAGCCACAAGAGCTAAAGATGCGCAGAAGGGACAATCGAAAATAACTGAGAAGTCATGTGTAGTGGGTGGCATTAGTTTTTTTTTTTAAATAAACAAAACATTTGAACAATCATGAAAGAAAAACAAAGGATAAAAAGAAAAAATATGAGAAAACAGAAGAGAAACAGACTTATAATAAAGAGATCCAAAGTCTCAATAACCGGAAGCCCCCGAGGGAGCTGTGAAAACACACTTCTCACTCAGAACAAGTGGAACACTCGCCACTCTTTTAACAAAACTGACACAAACACAAAAACCAAATCCTAAATACCTTACATTTTTGTAACCCAAAGACAGACAAAGCACAGCATCCATTTCAAGTGCTCAGGTTTTTTGTTTTTTCTGGATGAGTAAACAAGTTGCTGTCAATTCATGTCACCATGATTAATTATTAGGATGAAAATGTATTCATGGAATGTTCACAGCACCGTTACTGATTACAGAATTACACGGCTAGCAGGAAAAACTCAACTGGCCACTCTAGGTTCCCCAACTGGCTAAACGTATCCTGAAAGATCTATGAACTTACGGTGAATGAGAAGGGAGGCTCGGGTTCCACTGCAATGCCGGGGGGCAGGGGCAGGAGAGCTGGAGGCCTCGAGGAAGAGCTCAGACCAAGTGCTGCCAGACTGAGACTCTAATCTTGGCTCCATTACTAATTAGCAGTGTGACTGAAGGCTAATCACTTAAGCCCTCTGGCTTCAGCCTCCCAGACTGAAGCGCAGAGGCAAGAGCTCTTTTTCAGGGGTACAGGGGGCTTCCCAAAGCAATCACAGTGTTCTATCCAGCCACAAGGGAACATGCATGCAGACCTTACACTGACGCAGACCCCAATACAGCAAAGCCACCTTCTGTGGACTCCTAAAGGGCTCAGTGAGCACTAGCGTACTGATTTCTCTTCTCTGTGAGATGCCACTCAAAGTCAAACAACTTAAAGGGAGAAATGGGAGATCTGTGTAGCTTATGGTTCCAGAGAGGAGATACAGTCCACTATGGCATGGTTGACCGGCCGAAGCTGAGGCGACCTAAGTCACATCCATTGTTAAAACCGAGAGCTACAAAACTGCCGGCTGCAGGAGCAGACACACCTCTCCTGGAAGTGGGGGGGGGTCATCAACATCAATCAACCCCCTGTGACTCCTCCAAAGAGGCTCCACTTCTTAAGTGTCATGACCATCGCAGCCAACTAAAGAGTTACGCACATGAGCCTGTGCAGGACAACTCACATTTCAAATCGGGACACCTAAGATGGAGATCCAGCAGAGAGAGACCCGCACGGTGGTCAAGGAGCTAGTGCAGCTTAAACCGGGCAGGGTATGAAGACTTTCCTTTCTACTTTCCACGCAGACCTACTTAGAATATTTTAGGTAAGTCACTGGGAGAAGAGGACGACATGCTAATAAGATCTCTGATTTTCCTCCCAAGCCAAACTTCCAGATGAGCCTCAAAATACGGCCACAACTTTCCCCTGCATATTCTAGGATAACAATGATGCTTGTGAAACTTTTCTCTCCTCACTCCTGGTAGAACCACTGTTAGAATTTACTTTTGCAAATTTTAATAAGCCCTTCCTGCCCCTCCCCCCCAAACACACACACTGCCAATGGCTTTTCCTGAGAGAAAAATACATTTTAGGAAGAACTTCCCCAGACTCGCAGAGAACTGTGTCTTGGCGCAGCAGCAAGGGACCACTGCGAAAACACCTGGCATGCAGAGCAGGAGCACACACTGGGCCCGAGGGCAGAGCAGAGGGCACGCACTGGGCGCTGAGGGCAGAGCAGAGGGCACACACTGGGCCTAAGGCATTCTGAGGGTGGAAGCCACAGGCATGTTTTGCAAAACTTTCTTATTTTTCAAGACAGGGTAGGAATGAGGGATACTTACTTGTGTGTGTGTGTGTGTGTGTGTGTGTGAAAGAGAGAGAGAGAGAGAGAGAGAGAATGTTCGAGCAACATGACAGCATGTACGTGGAGGCCAAAGGATGCTTTAGGAAGTCAGTTCTTGCCTTCCGCCGGCTTCTGGAACTGAACTCAGGTTGCCAGATTTGCGCAGGCGCTTTTACCCACTAAACCATCTCTTGGGCCTGGAAACTAGAATCACCTACATAGACAAATTTGTCTAAGCATTCTGAACACCAAACGCCTTTGTGCTATACCTTGTGCTGAGATTATTTCCTATACACAACAATTTTAAAGAATTTTTAAAAAACACCAATAAACACTTTGAAACAAAAGTGACTGTACAGAATCAACTTATCAACGGGAATCATGGGACAGAGGCCCATTCTGCTCTTTATATTCGGCCGACCCAAGCTCAGGTGTCCTGACCAGGAGGAACTCATCCCTCGGCATGAGCCTGGGCCTCGGACTTGAGTTCACATGCTTCTTTTCTGCCCTTGGCACTGGGAACCTGGGCTTGGGGTACAGGTCTGGACCTCTCCTGGGGTTACTCTAGAATGAGCTGAGACAGGGTAACTGACACCAGAAGCTGCCGTCCTCTTACACGCCATTTAATTGAATTCTGCTTCTCCTATTTTTTTGGGGGGGGGGATACAGAGAGAATGAAATGTGACATGTGACAGGAGTATGTCCCACATCTTGCTGTCCAGGAGCTGAGGGCGCCTTGGGACACGGTCCCTGCCTCCAGCTCCGACCAGGGAAGCTGCCATAATGCTTACAGTTCTCTGTCCAGGCGCAGGGCTCAGTGAACCTGCTGCCTGAGACCCTTCACCGTGACAGTGATGGTACTATTTTTGCGGGGGTCAAGCCACACAGGGACACTTGGACCTGTTTCCAATAAATATTCTTTGTGGGAGTGGGGTGCTTGAAAGACTTAACACTGATAGTTATAAGAACACCTTCCAAAGTATAAGTGAAGATTATTTTCACACAAATTACATACTCGAACTATTAACAGAGAAGAGAAAATGCATTACCATGATTGTAAAAGGTAGGCCTTCTACTATTTATTTTCTGGAAGCGCTAGAAGGTACGATTCACCAAAATTTGGGGAGAGGAGGAGACACACATATAACATATAAAATTATACCCAAGGCTGAAGAGATGACTCAGGGCTCAAAGCCTCTGCCTCAAAGGCAAAAGGACCTGAGTTCAGATCTCAGATCCCACGTAAAAATGGCAGTGACCTGAAATTGCAGCCCTGGAAGGTGGAGCCTGGGAAACCCCAGAGCAAAGCAACAGGGAAGGAGGGAGAGCAATCCAGGATGATTCCCCATGCTGCCCTCGGGCCTCCACAGACATCTGTACTCACATGCCCTCTGGCACACACACCTGCATATGTACATGTTTGTGGAGAAAAAAAAAAAAACTTTCACCCCATGTCAGCCTGGGTCCTGTTCTAGGTTGTGCTGGGATGGGTACACAGTTCTCCAAGCCACCATACCTCATTGTGACCCCCTATCATGGCTCCTATTTGCAGTGGCTGATTATCTCTGCATCCACTTCTGGAATCTGGGCTTAGCAGAAGTAAAACCTGTAGCAGGAACAAAGATGTCACGTCTATGTCCCCCCCAAAAAAGGCAAGTGCCTGTGTTTCCACAAGCACATCTCTGTCCAGGAGCTGATCCACTAGTGTTCGGACACACCCATCATCCTGAACACACTCACTGACAGGCCCACCCAGAGCTGATCCACTAGTGCTCGGGCACACTTGCTGAAGGCCCACATAAGTGCCCTTGTCACTAGGCCAGATGTTGCCCCAAGTGCTGCCTACGCAGGCACAAGTTAGAACGGTGGCACCCAAAAGCACACTTGCGGCCTGTCCCGGTACAAGTGGAAGCTGTGAACAAGTGCCATCTACCCTCAGCCTGAAGCAGTTTAGTCTCCACATCTGGGCAGGATGGAATCCTGTCGATGACAGTGTATTGGGGGGAGAGATTTGATAACTGCTGAGATAAAATACAAGGACCCCCCAAATTTCAACATCATAATGGAAATGACGGTGATATACAACCTTGTTTCCAAAGTTGGAGAAACTACGTGGCAACCAACAGGTTCAAGTACTATCTCAGTCACTGTGGGTGTTTTGGTTTTTTTAAAGAATGAAACAGAAACATTAATTTTCTCTTTGGGTGGTGTTGATATCCATGACTCTCTCAATCTGCTATGAAACTGCTAGGTCATAAATATCTGTCAAGATGTTCAAGATTGACTATTTCAACTAGGGCACTGTGAAAACATTCATGAATCCTCTGGGCACGTGAGCTAAGACTGGGCAGCAGCGACTCGACTGTTTGGGGAATGCATTGTATGAGACGCCAATCAGCGTCACACCCATCAGCGTCCGCACACGGGACAACACTGAAACTGCAGGACATCTATTCCCCAAGAGAACATTTGCCTATTACTCAGTTAGATATTCTGGTTTATCTTTTCCCTTATTTCTTTGCTTTTCCTAGGCACTTTTTAAATACATCATCGTTAGGACTTTCGCTTCTCAGATCCTCTGTGTTGGGTTTGCTGATTTTCATTCCAGTGAGGGCTTTCCTGCTAATTCAACAGCCCATCCGTTATCAACTCCAGAATGTCAAAACAAGTTTAAATTTAGACCACGCTCTTGCTCAAGCTCCTCTGATGGCTTCCATGCCTTTCCATATGCTGCCATTCCATGAGGTAGCCGAGACGGCCCTTTCGGATGACCACCCATGGGTGTCTGCCAAACCGCAGCGCCTTCTTGAACCCTCCACACCCCGCTCTGGTCTCAGGGATGCCTCCAAAGTCACAGCCTGCATGGGCTTTCTCTTGCAGCGTCCCCTCTAGTTCCACCCAGCCGTCAGGCCTTGTGGGAAGTGCCATTCCTGTCAAGAGCCACGTCTGTTAACTCATCATTGACCTCAACCAGACTGCTAGAGCGATCAGCCCGTAATGACCTGTAAACAAATACTAATACGCTGTCTGTCAATCTTGTTTTTATATTACAAGAATAAAATTGTCTATTATTAAGTAATTCCTTAGAACCTGTTAAATACCTTTATCTAAATTGCCAGGAACCAAAAGTGGTTCAAATTCTGGGTTTTCTTTGGATTTGGGTTCTTATATATGCATTATGGGATATCTTGGAAGCCAAGTCTAAATCTGAAATTCACTTATATTTTGTTCTCACATACATGTAGTTTGAAGGCAATTTTTTACAGTACTTTTAGTGACCCTGTGTTTTCAACTGCAGGCTTCAGAGATGAGGTGCAGAACTCCCCATTTGTGGGATCCACATGTACACTCAAAAATACCTTGTAAAGATTTGGATTTCTGATTTTTGGATTTGGGATACTAGACTTGTGTCTGTTCCTCTACTCTGTCAGCAATAACCAAGGCTATCACTTTGGGAGTCTTGTCTAACTCTTGCGTTGTAAATGTGGCAAGTCCTTGATTATGAAGTCAAGATTTTGTATATATGTTCACTGGTCATTTACAGTGATTTAATTTGTAAACCACACATCTGTCCTTTGGTGTTGTCTCTACCTGGGTGCTAATCTTTTCCTTCCTTTTGAAAAGAATCATCACACGGATTCCTTGCTTATTTACCTTACAAATATACTTCCCAAATATTCTTCACTCTCTTGGAAGCTTCTACTTCACTTTTGCTAGATCTTTCTATTCTGTCCTTCATGGTATCTGCTAAAGGTCTAGATCACACCAACTGTCACCCAGTTGCTTTTAGGTACATTTAAAGCCTTCTGCATTTTCACGCTTTAATACACACAGAATTAAGTCAGAGCTTAGCACCCCTCCATTGTTACTATACTTACACCAACCACATTTATTAAATAATCCACTCCTTCCCTCATTCGCTCCAGATGCCAGGAAGAGAGCTCCTTCTCAGCCTGCCTGGAGGGCTGACTTTTTTCACCCTTCACTCCCTGAGCATTATCTGCTCTTGTGGCTTCAACCACCACTCGTACCCTAATGATTTCCAAATCTGTACTCTCAGGATTGGCCTCTGGCCAATTTACCACACCAGCGTGTGTTTATCCACACAGATCCACTCAGGCAGGTCTGCAGAGCGATGAGAAAAAAAATACTGTGACGTTGCACACGCATTGAGACATGCCGGGGTCTTCAAGACTTGCACACAGACACGAGAAAACATACCTTCCCCTCCAAACCTACTTTCGGACCCCAGGTCCAATCCATTGGAACCACTCTGTGGTCACCCAGGCATCTGCATCTGACCCTTCTTCTTCCTCATCCCCCATCTGCTCACCAATGTTACCCCCAAGCATGCCCTGATTTTCTCCTGTCCCGGCCCCTCCACTTCACAGGCACTCTTCTGGCCCCTTCACTTCTGGACAGGGAATCGAGGAACCCACAGTGGCTTTATGCATCACCTATATCTCTGACCCCCACATTCTTCAGAGTTCTGGGACACAGGGCAGGAGACCGTCACTGACCTTATGCTCCCGCCACTCCTGCCCACCTACCGTCCTTTCTGGAAGCACTGCTTTCTGTGGGTGTCCAGGCTGACCCCAACCTCCGGTCCCAGCACTGAGGAGCATCTGTGAACTCTAGTCTCCACTCTCGGTGTTCTTCCTGTCAGCATTTATGGAGATTATCTTCCTCTCCTTCTACTTTCTTTCCAAGTATGCAGAAACTTTCTAAAAACAGTTTTAGTGTTTATGATACTTTTGTAGGTAAGAAAATATCCTACTCACTGTATATTTAAGACTTACTTGGCAGCATGACTAAACCCACCCAAGTGAAGTTCTTAGTGAGGACTTAGAATATCATTTCTTTATATCATGAAGAGTAAGGAACACAGATTTTTTTTCTAAATGCATCTACTTGCTACAGACAAATTTATAAATGAAAAGACACTGGTTCAAATGGCTGGAGTTTCTTCCTTTGCTGCTGTGTTTCTTTCTTTTTTTGGAATACTCATTTAAAAGTACTTATACAGGCCTTTCTGAATTATAGGAGAACACTAATTATGCAATCGCGCTACATAGTGGTCCAGTGCTGGCTCTGGCTGGCTCTGGCTAACTCTATCACATGTTACCAGCATTTTAGTGTCTCAGATACCATGCACTGTTGTGTGCTACTCAGAGGCAGGCACTTTCCTAAATTCCTTAAATGCACTGCTGAACTCAACCCCATGACAACTCTATGAGGTCAGAATCACAACCTTCTCCTTTACACTAAGGCACCAAGGCACAGACAGGGCACCCAGCCAGGAAGACAGAAAACTGCGCAATCGGAAGCAAGGCACAGAGAGGGCATCGAGCCAGGAAGACGCAGGACTGGGTACTGTGAACCAGCTCTGCCTTGGAATCTAGGCTGGAGAGCACCGGGCTAAACAGTAGCTACAGAACACACACAGAGTCGAGTCAGGAATCATAGGCTCCAGAGTCCACCAACAAAGGGCAAGCAGGGACAGACCCGCAGACAGACCACCTGACAGGTGGTCTCAGGTTCTAGCTCTCGAGTGACAGGCTAAGCCTCCACGCTGCCTTCCCTACTTTATATGTCATTAAACAAAACGATAACAGCGACAAACAACTGTTTTACTTTTAGGACCCCTTGCATGTTACCTCTGTCAACTAGGGTCATGCTGTGCTGAAATGCTGCCTGCTTTAGCTGGTCCTTGATAATCATACGCTGAAAAGATCCTAAGGTCTGGGTGCGGGGAACAGAGTAGAGAACAAATGCATCTTACTGTCCGTGCAACTCTGAGAACGTGTCAACTGGTCCAGCTCTAACTGAGCGGTGCAGACTCAGGCACAGTGCAAGAGCAGCCGGGTGGGTGTGCGACGGCTGCAGGGGTTATAGTGACAGGTGGCTGGTGGTCCTGTGCTGGTGTCTGTGTCTGTGCCACACCAGGGAGGAACATGCACAGTGACAGAACCTCCAGGTTTCCAGAAAAATCCAAATTGCTTTTTTGTTTGTTTGTTTTACACAGTCAGTCCCGGAAAGAAGGAGGAGCTTGGGGTGCTGCTGCACCTGCTGTGGGGCCGGCTGTGCTCCCCAGAAGAGACTCTACAAAGAAGGAAGGGTTTTTGCTACTTTTCTTTTTTATATGTTAGTAGCTATGCTAGTCATTAATTTAGAATTTTTTAAAAAATCACCCTGTCAGCCAAACAAAACACATTTACAAGCCAAACACAGTTCTTGAGGGCACCAGCTAAATGCCTGCCTCAAAATAAATTGACATTAAAAAAAGTCCTTGTCTTAAAATATAAAGTGCTCTAAGATTTATATTCCAATACACAGGAACTGACCTAAATGTGCCTAAATATTTTAACATTCTTCAGAGTCAAACTGGAAAACACTTCCCTCCAAAATAAGTCGATTTTTTTTTTTTTGTCTTCGATGCCAGACGCAGAAATGCTAGGCACGGTTTGCCTATACATGCTTCTCAAATGGAGGAAGATAACCAAAACTACTCCTATGGCTTAGGCTTCTCCAAATAGCTCACAAGCAGCCATTTGAAGAAAGGCGGGTTTGAACAAATGGTTTAGGGGCACCATCCATCATGGCCCGCAGAGCGGGGTGCTGGGGACACGGCACCTGCAGCGCCAGCTGCTCTCCCTCCCATGGGCCATCTCTCCTCCCCAAGGCCCGTCTGGAGACCCGTTCGCAGACACACCCAGTTCTCCCAGGTGATGCTTTGTCACCCAGCTGCCAATCAAGATTGACAATCACACAGATCTACAACCCGGAGATCTGCAAGTCAGTTATTTATCTGGCACCAGCCTGTAAAAGGTATTACGAAAGGGATCTGGAAGAACGCCTCAGACCAGTTCATAGCAGTCCTCCGTACCCTTTTATCTGGAAAGCTACTGCATGGGAAAACAGGAGGCAGAAAAACACACAATGTGCGTGTCTTGGATTGAGATCTCTAACACCCTAAAGCTGTCTCCAAACAAGCTAAAGAACAGTCAGACTGTATTAATAGATTGACAGGTTCTTTCACCAGGTGACCGACCCTCCTCAAAGAGAGCACCACTTAATGATGTCAACCAGGATAAAAGTGATACAGATAGATGTCACATTTTTGTTAATGTTCTGGATGAAGACAAAGAAATTATATCTATCAGATCTGTGGATGAAGAAAATGTTCAAAATAACAAATGCACATATAGTAATGAAGATGCTAACAAACCAATCCAGCAACTTTATTCTATAATACAAA
Source organism: Typhlomys cinereus (assembly GCA_023101885.1). Classification (NCBI taxonomy): domain Eukaryota; kingdom Metazoa; phylum Chordata; class Mammalia; order Rodentia; family Platacanthomyidae; genus Typhlomys; species Typhlomys cinereus. The sequence continues at coordinate 724,697 of JALPQD010000300.1, read as the reverse complement.
GAAGCCCAGCGCCCAAAAGAAAACTGCACCAATGGCAGGAGATGAACAGATACAGGCTGGAGGGGAAACACGACTCAACAAAACCTGGGAAAACCATCAGAAAAAAGGGGGGACAAAGTTGTCATGGCTATCAAAATAGTCTTTTCAGTTTATCAGAAAACAGTGTAAATAGTATTAAAATCCTGCCTTTTAGGCTTGGAAGATTCATCTTTAAGCATCAGATAAACTAATACTAAGACATTATTAATATGAAACATATAACACTATTGCCAAATTACCACAAATCCTTCCTGCAACATTGCATCTCTCCATAGAGACAAGCTACTCCCTACCCAATACCCAGCCACCCTTGGCGATGTCTGAAGAGGAACGACTTTCAGGTAGGCGCCAGGAATCCCTGGGCACATACTGAATGCCTTCTCACTATCTGAGCTTCAAAGAGCTTTATAAAAAGGACTTGGGAGTAGGGGGTCATCAAGGTGGCTGGCTCAGAGGGTACCTATGCACAAACCTGGCAATCTCAGTTCGAGTTCAAGGGTCCACGTGACGGAAGGAGAAGACTGACTACTGGAAGATGTCCTTTGACCTCTACATGGATACAGGGGCACGAGTACTTGATCTCATTCTGTGTGTCTCTGTCTCTGTCTCTCTCTCCTTCTCCCTCCTCCCTCCTTTCTCTTCTCTCCTCTCCCCCTACACTCATTAAATTTAAAGAGTCAGTATTGCTGTCTACTTTGCTGCCTCGATAGCGTTCGGAAATAAGAGAAGCTTGCAGAGCCAGGCGGGCTCAGTCTGCCTCTTGAGCCAGCCCTGAGCATGGCATGAGGTGGTTCCCTATCCTCTCATGCCAGCCTCGTCTCCAGCCTCAGGTCCATCCACCTGCACCCGCCACTTACAGCTCAAATGCACCCGCTGAATGTGCCAGGCTCTGCCTTCCTGTCTCATTCCCCCATCCAGGCACGCTGCCCCTCCCCTTTACCCTGTCCCTTTGACAACTACCAGCTTGTCCAATCCACTCAGCTCCCACACCCTCCTCCTCTGCTGGTGCTCCTGCAGTGACGCTCATGTCTGCTACTGTAGGTAACAATGGCTCCCATAGCCATCTTGCTTGGCAAACGGGGCACAGTGGAAATAATAGTTTCTTGAGGAAAAAAAGTGTTAAAAAATGAGTTTTAACATGCATGAAACACAGGAATGGTTTTTCCTCGACCACTGCGGTTTGGAAAAGATTAGGAAAAATGATGCCGAGCATGGCTTGGAGAACGGAGAAGATGGCTGCAGCATTGGCTTGCACTGCTGCCAGTAAGTTCATGACTGGATGGCTTAAGGGAACGAAGGGTTTTAATCTGGCTTATGATTGGTTACAGCTCCTTGTCCAGCTTGGCACACGCCAACACCAAGGGCCAAGGGAACATGCCAGCACCACAGGACTGCGGAGATGGACTCCTCCAGCATGTCTGGACAAGTACACAAAAGGATGCCCACTTCCTTGACCAACTCCCTCCATCTTACTCACCTGCCCAGGGCCTAGCCCCACCCACCATGGGCTGGGCTTCCCCATCAATTAGACAATCCCCTGCAGGTGTGCTCGGGGCCTAACTCAGCCACTGATTCTTTACCTGTGTGCCCAGAGCTTGAACTCTCAGCCTTCAAGTTGACACCGGTATCTAGTTATAACAGTGACACCTGACTGGTCACCTGCACGCTAACAGGGTCCCAGGGAGGTCAGGTGTCTTTCGCATGTTACACACAGGAAACAAAGGGATTGAGTGACTTGCCCAAGGTCAAAGTTTATAAGGAGCAAAGCCAGGAACGGAATCCGGGCTTGTGTCTGTGACTCCGAGGTCCGACTTCTGCGTCCTTCCACGAGGCCGTCTTCTGTTCAACAGCCTTGGCTGAACAGCCATGGCGATGATAAACCACGACGCTCAACATCTGCTGAGGCCACACTGTTCGCTTAGAGCCCCGCCGAGCATTTCATGTGCATTCTGTAAGGCACTTGCAGCCCATGTCCTGCGAGACAGTGGCTAAGACTGCAAAGAACATGTCCACCCAGCGAACGCCACCTGCAACGTAAACGACAAGAAAACCAAGCACCGCCCACCCTGGTGCTGACCGACGTGACATGTCTATGTGCAGCCCAGCCCACTTCTCCTCCTGAACTCCTCCTAAATTCTCAAGCATCGGTTACATTTTTAAAGAAAACCTACAGCATCCATTTTTAAATTTATCCTGACTCCGCAAACGCCTACTTAGCTTTCCATTCCACCATCTCTCCAGATGTGCACACGACTTGTCACTTGCAAGACTTGGAGGTATGGTAAGCTCATAACTCCCCAAGCTGCCCTTCCTTACCCTTCATGCGGCTCAGACCTACAATCACAGCACTCAGGCTGAGGCAAGTGGACCACTGCAAAGAGGACCAGGCCAGCCAGAACTACACAGTGAGACTCCATCTCAAACCTCTTCTACCAAACCAATCAGAAAAATCCCAGCTGTTCTCTTTAACTCGATCCTTCCTTCAGTTCCTCTAGCGTCACCCAGTCAACCAGCTACAGCTTCACTCCCTGCCCACCATTCTCACTGCTACCACCAAAACCACCCACGGGTCCTTTGCCTGAGCCACTATTGGGTCTCCAAAACCAACCATTCTTGTGCCTTTCAGGACCCCCATTCTGCACCCACTCTGCACACAGCAATGACAGGAACCATCCAAAGTATCCATCAGATCGCATCTCTCCTGATTCAAAACTAAGGCCAAGACTTGTAAACACACTCCATCACTCCCACGACCCTGTCAAACCCCACTTCCCCCTCCACGCATGCCGCTGTCCTTCGGACAGGGGCAAGAGGACAGGACATCACATGCTGTCTCCCCTTCATTCTGCAGGAAGGGACTCTCAGGGACAGGAGCCACCAGGCCAAAAGGATTAAGACTGGACTTGGAGTGGATGCCCGTTGTTCTGGTTCTCTACAAAATGCTTATGAAAAAGGGCAGGGAAAGCTTTGGAGGCTGCCCAGACCACCAGCTCTCTGAATAAAGCGGCTTACAGAGTCGGCTCCTAGTTTTGTCTGTGTGCTGTGTAGCAGCTCCCTTACCTTTCCATCCGGCAGCTGTGGCGTTCGCCTGGCACAGCTTGGGGACTTTGCAAACATCAGTCCCACTGCACAGTGCCTCCTTCCCTGGTCCTCTCCACAGCAGGACCCAGCTCCATTCTCAGCTGAGCTAGAACTCAGTACCTCACCCCTGGGGATGGAGAATCACTGCCAACGGTCCCCCGAGTCTCACTGGGGAACCTTCCTGGTGCTCAGTCTTCCCCACAGGGCTGTGCTTGCGCTCCAGAGAACTCACTGACGCCCGAGTCAACTCTGTGCACACGACCCCTTCACTACCCACCCCTCTCCAAGGGTCAGGTAGCTTCAAAAGAGCCAGATCCCCCTCTCTTCCTCAGCCCCACAGCTCCGCAGCAAGAAAAGCCACCAGGCACACAATAGCGTGCACGAAATATTTTCCAAATAAGCTGAATAAATGGGAGAGTTAGATGAACGCGTAAGAGGAACACATGCTGATCATGCATCGTGCAAGAAGACGGTTCAGTTTTACACTCACCTCCTTCGCCATGTAACATGACAGAGAAAATCCTCGCTAGGACTGAGTCATGTCAGAACCTTCAAAACTAGGCTAAAAAAATCTCTCCTGTGTAAGTAGCTTGTGTCAGCCATTTCATCACAGTGTTCATGAAAGGCTGAATAATAATACACTTTATGCTCAAAGACTATGGCTCTAATAGCAAGTTAGAAAACCGATATAAATGCTCAAAGTATGGTTTATTCATAATGTTCATTATGGAATATTACATAGCCATCAACATATACAGAAGAACTTTTGGTAGCATGAGAAACACATCATAAAACGTCATGTGACAAAATGGAAGAAGAAAATGGAGCGTCCATTATAACCCCAGTTATGTGAAAAGAAAGAATAAGGAAAAACATGGGCAAGGGAATACTATACACCATGGTTTAAAACTAGCAGTTTTCAAGCTATGTCTTTGGATGGTTTAGAAACAAAAATGTTGAATTGATTGTCAACATTCCAAAAGACAGCATTTAAAAATCTAAATTCTAAAGTTCTCGAATACGCAGCTCAAATCTCCCGTGGAACGAGCCACCACTGCACTGCTCTGTCGTTCACGCCCAGATCTCACCACTCCTCACCGGCCCGTGTCAGCCACCTCTCCATCACTAGGATAAAATGCCACAAACCCATGAATAAAAACTGTTGACTTGAGGCCACAGTTTGGGGGGGGCTGAGCTTATGATCCACGTGGTCCATTGCTCTGCATGTGCGCTGAAGCGACACACCATGGTGGGAATATGTGGCAAAGCAAAACGGCTCACCTCACAGTCAACACGTCAAAGAGTTAAAGGGCTACGGACTCCTCAAAGGCCTAAACTGACAGGCGTCCCTTCCTCGTACGTGTTCTACCACCTCCCCGTGGTACCGTCCTGAGGACCAAGCCTAACATGGAAACCCCAGGGAGACAATCAACCTCCAAGCATACATAGCAATGCGCCAAAGGGACAGATCGCATTTGCTGTGCAAGGGCATCCTTGTCTCTCTCTAGTGCTAGAGTTAAGAACATGAAACATTGCTTGTGGTGGTTTATGCCTACAATTGCAGTAAGAAGGAAGCAGTGGAGGACTGCTGAGTGTTTAAGGTCACCTTGGTACAGAGTGAGGCCCAGACTCGAACAACAAACACGAACTCGAATACTTTTGATGACTTCTAGCAAAAGCATAACATAAGTAGGGGAGACATTCGAACATGCATATACACACCAAAAAAAGACAACAGGTGCAAAACAAGACAAAGGAGACTAGCTGTCACAATCTATGAACCTTCCTGGCCCAAACTGTCCTACAAGCATTTGGGTCTTTGAACCCCAGCAGTGCAGCCGCTATCATCCCTGGCTTCGAGTGCTATGAGCTGCCAAGTTCCGAAACAGAGCCCACTGCAATTCACTGAAGCTGGTCTTCAGGAAGGGGTCAGCTACACGCTTCATCTAACCAACGGCCTAGATCTAATCATCGCCACACCTCAGCTGTCCTCTACGTGCCACCAGGCACGTCGATGTCATGATGAGAAGTAGAGAAGCTGTGAAAGCCAACCTCGGGTTCCGGTGGAGGAAAGGGGAGTCAAGAGGGCCACGGGAAGCAATGGTTTAGATGGAAAATATGAACTATAAGCGCCCCCCCCCCATGGTTGAGTCTGAAACCAACCAGAAGGTCTTCGCAGGAACAATTTCACAATTCACGAAGCTGTTTTCGTTGACTGGGCTCTCTGGGGAAATAATATTCAAGGTAGGCATCTTCCGGGAAGGTTCTGGAACATATGTCTCCATGACTACTGGAGGGTCTACATGTCACCGTAAAGCCTGAATGTGTACATGTTGCAGACATACAAACTGCACGTCACTCAGAACCTTTACCAACTTTAAAAACTTAGTCTCTGTATACAGAGCTTTGGAGCCAATGTAGTTTACATGCTGTCAAATGCAAACATTACCCTTGTCTCGTAGGAAGATAGAAAATTGGAATTTCTCTCATAAGATATTCATAAATGCCATGAATGCTAGACCAATTAGGAAGAACTCATTAATTTACAAAAGAAAAATCTCAAAAGAGAGGAGAACTTCCACACAGTCACAAATGCCTGTCCTTCTTAGAAAATAAAGAGGCAATTTTCAGCCTATCAGCCTAAGACATCTCACCTAAGTTTAATATCATTCTTCATTCAATCATGTCAATGTCAACAAGGCGATACGAGTGAAGGGCAGCTCAGGCAGCTGGCTGGACAAGCAGACGGAGTGTTTATGTACCTGGGCAAATACAGGAGAAGGGGAAAGGGCCTTCAATTCAAAATAAAATGTGCTAGTAGCAAAGGACATTTCCATCTCAAAGTAAATAAAAACTCATCAAATTATTTTCCAGTGACCAGAAATATTTTGTCAGAGTGCCTAAAATGTTTTTCACAGCAGCTTGATGCGACTTAAAGAACAATACTCTTCTGCTTAGAAATCTTTTACTATTAAGAACATAGCTTCGGCTTTATCCCTATGGGCCTGAGGCTGAGGTGAATTCAGCGAACACGCTCTACCTGTGAGTCCCAGGAGCTGGCCGTCTTCAGCGGCTCAACAGACCGGGAGACAGGCGTGGCCATCACCCAGGATCACACAAGCAGCTGGAAATGGATTTCATTCTAGACCCGGCAGCTCATCACATGCTTAGACAAAGGAAATTCTAGAAAGGAAAAAGAACTGCACTGCAACTTCAATACACAGAAACCAGTCTCCAAGTGTGAAGACTCACACTTGGAATATAATTTTGGCCTCTTTCTATATATATGGTATGTATAAAAAAAAGTGTGTGTACATACACATCACACACTCAGAAAACCAAATAGAAAAAGGGGAGGGGGGGACATTCTGATCAATATATACTTGCTGCTTTGCAATCTGCTTTGTCAGATTACAAATTCTAAGCATTAATCTGTATCATTTACTACACACCCTGCCTGTTAGCAAACCAAGTACTCTATTGCATACAAATACCATAATCCATTTCAGACTGTTACTAAGCATGTAAGTTTCTTCTAGATTGCAACTACTATAAACAAAGACACAAAAAAATCATTTTCACAAATTACAGGTTTTTTTTTTTTTGGTGTGTACATTTTTGTGGGGAGGTGTTTAAGTATCCGTAGGCGAGTTCTTCCCAGACTTCACAGGGCTTTCCTCCCGATTCTCATACATGTCGCTAAGTGGACTTCCCACCAAGTTAGAAATCAATGTGGGAAGGACGGCACTCCCAACAGCAGTGTGCACATGTGTGGAGGCGAGACCGCTGCTGTAAGTTGGTTCCTGCACACATGCTTTCTATTTTTCCCCCCTTAAGTTTAAATTCCTAGTGGTGGAAATGCCTGACTAAGGGACAGGGTACATTTCTGAGGCTTGAGATGAGTAATGCAAAATTGCCCTCCTGGAAAGTTACCATCAAAACCTCTGCCAGGAGCACCTCAAAGAGACAATTTCCAAAGCCTCCAGGGGTTAGCTAGATTTGATTTTAGATAGTTAAGTTCCTTTATGGCCATAACTCTCAAAAATAGAATACATCTAGAAAGGCTGCAAACAATTCAGGGAAGAGATGTCTGATTTTAAAGTATATATACATTTTCAAACAGAAATATATAACTTTAATGAAACTGACAGCAGTGACCAGAAGTGGTATCCAGACCTTCATTCCTGGAAATTCTAGTGGAATGATGCTACCAAAGGTACCAAGCTGGTAAATGGAAGGCTACATTTACCTCTACCTGTCTGGCTAATACCAGGCCCTGGAGTTTAGGTTTCAATATTAAGCAGCATGCTCTATTTTTCAAAGAAACTATTGACATAATATATTCTTCTCATTTTATAAGTGCTTTCTCATAACTAATGTGGCAGTTTGGTATTCTCAAAATTCTTTTAGATATTGACTTATTCAACAAATATAAGGCTGCCTGCTATGGACTGAACATTGTTCTAACACTGGGGACACAACAAGTGAACCCCACAATGGTAAAGCGCTCATGGAGGTGCTTGTTCTACACAAGAGCTTAGACCCCAACAGTTAAGAATCAGCAAAAGCTGACCCTTAAAACATCTCAACATAGAACGGAAAAGACCTCATGAGATACGGTGCTCCCCTGAAAAACTGCATGGCGCTGGTGCTGAACAACAGAGAGAGGGGCCTCCACAGCTTACCCGCCAGTGGACTATTCGCTCCCTGGCCCAGTGCAGGCACCGTAGGGCATGCATCTTAGTGCAGACATCCTGGTGCAGGCATCCGAGTGCAGGCATCCTAGAGCATGCATCCTGGTGCAGGCATCCTAGAGCACGCATCCTAACGCAGGCATCCTGGTGCAGGCATCCTGGTGCAGGCATCCGAGAGCACGCATCCTAACGCAGGCATCCTAGATGGGACCCAAATGATCACAATGCCAGGGAAATGTGGGAGAGGAAGGAAAGCTGGTTGAAGGGAAACTGGGTGGAGTGGGGTAGGGGGAAGTAGTGGGTAATGATAACACGTAAACTCATTGCTATATATGTAATTAAACATTAAAAAAGGAATTAGCAAAAACACAGTTATGATGCTAATCCTCAAAGACTGGGTTCTTGCCCCAGTGGGAACACATCTCAGTCTTGGTTTCTCTAGCTGTGAACCCCAGATGATGTGGCCCGCTAACTCTCAAATCGCATGCTGCCACTGGCTTTGCTTGACTTTTCTGTTAACTACCAGAGCTTTGTATTTTAACCTCCTTCTGGTTCTTGCACAGGTTCCCCCCACCCCCACCCCAGAAAACTCGTGACCCAGGTACAGTCAAGGGAAAACACAAGATAAAGTTCCATCTAAACAACTTACACTGCCAACTTTGCTTCTCTGGAGAGGTTTCTCAAATGTTCTCGTCTCCTTGCTCTTTTCACTCCTATAATGCGAAGGCTCGAAGGAGGGCACAGGGGCAGGTCTCCTACACTGCTGTGTGGAAGCAGCTGGCACCATGCCTCAGTGTTTACAGTAGCGCTCAGGTGTGATACTTATGATCTACTGCACTTCAGTCCCGGAGTCGAGGCCTCCAGAAGCAGACAGCCTGGCTTTTGTGTCTTGCTGGGCAGTGGTCCTGCTCTGAGGGCAGTCATGGGGGAAGCAGACCCTCCTGCATCTACCCCACTTGCCTTGTCTATAGAGTAGCTACAATTCACACACACACATACACACACGCACACGCACGTTGCATTTCTAATAGTAGAAATGAAACCACTTCTGTCGCTACTTGTTATTTTCCACCAGATGTTCCAGCTGCCACCATTTCAACTGTCCTTGGAGAAGCCTGCTTTAGAGAGGGAGGCAGAGCAGGGGCCTCGGGTCTCAAGGCATCCTGGCCACACAGGCCTTTAGGAAATACTATCGCCTCCTTGTGGCCCCTCAGGGCGCCACTACTTAACAATACAGAGATGTCTCAATGCTAGGCCTACATGCTGGTGACCACTTGTTCTCATCAGCCTTGGAAACCAGAAGAATGACTAACAGCCAAGATTTTATCACCTTTGTGCAAAAGTACGAAAAAAAACAAATCACCGCAAGTCTTCATCACCTTCCTCACTTCCTTAGCGGTACTTGGTGAACATGAGCTTTGCTTCCTTGGACAGAAGCATTCACCTATTACTTACACGATCACTTGAGATAAAGTGAGACAAACTGGAGTCTGAATTCCTGGAGTTCGCAGAAGAATGAATACAAAGCAATTGGCCATGTGCTCAAATTCCTTACAAGTAGTTCCATGCTCCCCCTGCACTGCAGGTGAGAGACGGGGCACCGAAGAGCCCACAGCGTCTGCACCATGCGCCTCAAACAGAGGGAAGGTGAGACGATCCTTTGCGGAAACAGCTTTCTACCAGGAGGTGTCAAACCAATCAGAATAGAGAACTTTAAAAAAACCTCAAATTCATTTGACAAAACCACAGACAGGACTTTGCATCTGCATCAGGAGGCCAAAAGTCAGTCAGCAGAAAGACTACAGACGCGGACTAGACAGCTACAACAATTGTTTGGCATGAAATGCGGTTCCCAAGCTTTCCATCAATATAAAGGAACATATATTTAGAATGGCAAACAGATCAGAAGCTGGGAAAAGGAAATGGCACAAGTTCCTGATATTTCCTAAAATAGAGCACACACATTCCCCCTGGGAGAGTACGTACCTGGAAACAGCGCATACGTTCGAACTGCTCACTAGTCTGCCACGGGTCCAAAAGAATTGGGACATTCAAAAAAGGGCATCTTTGACATTGTTACACTTACGTAAGTAAATGGTTATTCCATTGAAGTGGAAGATGAAAACGCTAACTACATCTCCCAGAAGTCCCTATAATTTGCTGAAAGGGATGCTTGCTTATAAGGTTGCTACCAGAATTTTACAGAAGACATGAATTGTAACCCTCTGAAAGGAACCATCTGAGAGCATGTCAACTTGAGCAAACTTGGCAAAGTCAAGGACCAGAATTGCTCTGTAAAGTTCAGATAAATCTAAGAATTCTAACCCCAAGCCAGGCAAAGTTATTCCTTAAACTCTATTAACTTGTTTTATTTATTCAACACATGGAACTCACCACGTGACAGGGGATAGAGGAGGGATCACCACAGGTATAACCAGGGATTGGGGGGCCAGTCCCTGCTCCCCAACTCCACACCCTCACTTTTAGCCCATGGGGGACACTAGCACACATATTGTAACCCTTCACATCTGCAGCACACCCACCCTAGCGCACCCCTGGCAGTCCTCAGTTTCTCATCCGGATCTTAGCACAAGCTCTGCCTCAGCTATTCATCTCCAGTTGTCCAAAATCCCGGGCTCCTCTCTGCATTACGCACTCAGCTCAAACCTTCCCACCCGGAGGGGCTTCTGGGGTCATGACCCTTCAGCACCAGCACTCCCTGGCTTTCCCCCTCCTCAGCTGCTTCTTTAATGTTTCCCCACTCCTCTCCATTTCTTTATCACTCCTTTGCTCTTTTATCTGCCTCCCCAACACACACAGCAACTTTTTATAGCCAGGTCTGCTTACTCTGCATGAGCTAGCTCTCAATCCCCAGAAAAACGCCTGGAATATTAGCAGATGTTTGATAAATGCATATTCAAGAACAGATACAGAAGCCCTGAGGTCCAGGAGGGTGGGAGGGAGTGGGATGGATTGGAGAGGGGAAGGGGGATCGAAAGAAGCGGGATAGTACTCAACATGCTTGTAAAGCTAGAAAAATAAAATAAAGAACAAATATAGACAGTATGAACAGGTTTATACCACAAAGGAAAAAGAGAATACTTTTCAAATCCTAGAAAATTTTATCAGTTTTTAAAATTAATTTTTATAAGCATCATCACAGCTCTCAAAAATTATGTCTGCAAACTATTCTGGATTTATTTATCCACTTATTTATCCTGTCACAGTGTGTGGAGGCCACAGGACGAGTCTGAAAAGTTGCTACCCTCCTTCCACCTTTACTATCTCACTGTCCCAATTTATTGTTAGAGATCCTATCTTTCCATTAAGCAAAAAGAGCAGAGGAAACTATTTTTAAAAAGCATTCCTTTTTAAGAATTGGTAGCAATCCTCTCCCAAACTGCTTATGGTGTGAAAGTAAGTTATTCACATTAAAAGTGAGATACTGTAGAAAATTCAAAGTGAGATACTGTAGAAAATTCACTGCATGCTCAAAAGCATTTAAAAGCTTAAGAATTTTCCCCTGTGGATTGTTCTAACAAACACATATTTGTTCCTTCCTTTCTTTTGTGGACACAAGGGGAATATGGCTTTAGGTACTGACCATCGTGGCTTCTGGTTTAAGGCAACAATGCCAGAGGCCTCTATGGGTCTCCTCAAAGTCATAAAAGCACAGGGTGTGCGCTGGGCAGATCAGGCACTGGTTTCCTGGAATGTGAAGAAGCAACTTACTGCAACTGCCTCTGGATCCTGGGAATAACTGAAATCCACTTAAAAAAAAAAAAAAAAAAAAAAAAGATTGTCTGACAATAACATACAGTAAAATATCAATGACCCATATGCCTATTGATAAATCAGAGCTTAAATAAATAAATAAAGTTTCATCTTTAATGGAATTCTCAGCTGCTGTAAGAGAAAGCCTTAAGGGCCAGACAGGGACCACCATAATTTAGGACTCTGTGGGGGGAGGGGAAGCTGCGGGCAGAACAGGGCATACAGTGAATCCCACTGGAGGACAGAAAGAACAGAACACACACAAAAAATGTTCAGAGAGTGTCAGACTATGTCTGGAGAGACACAGGGTAAGCTTGGCTCTTGGGGGTGATGACTGGGTGCCCTGGAGCCGGTATACTTTCTACTCTGGAACTGTTTATACCTACAGAACCTTCTTCAGTGTGAATAGACTAACTGTCCCACGAGGTGATTTAATAGCATGTTCACCTAACCACTTATACTAATGCCAAAACCCTCCTCAGAGATGTCTCTTCAGAAGCAAAAGTTTTCAAGAATCACCAAAGTTTTGTTCCCTTCAACAGCACAGTCCCTGGTTCCGGCGTCCCAGGAGAGAATTCAAGACTCCTCTAATTAAAGTGGCTCCTTGTGATCCCACCTATTGCAAAGCAAACGCGCTGCAATTCCATTCTTGGAGGACAAACAGCTGGCTCGGCCCTCATTGAAAACTTCTCTCATATTTAAATTCCCTAATGAAGCCTCCTAAGGAACACAGCTTTCCCTGGGCTGCGAGAAAGTCAAAGAAAGAACAATGAGGACCATCGCGGGTTTTCAAGAGCAAGCACTCTATACTTAGGCTTTGCGCGGTGCACCAGGCTTACACAAGGACCTCTCTGCTTCTATTGGAACATCATCTCAGATTCGTGGCAACATAATCACCCAAAAGGACAGGAAAGCACCACGTGCCACAATCTAGCGCTTTGATTTTTCATTTCTGGAGACAGGAGGCTTGCTTTAAAATACAATCTGGACTTCACTTGTGAATCCCTCACTAAATGGTACTAAGATATATTCATTTGACCCTATGCAAACTTTTTTTAAGTTTAAAACAAATATGAAACCGAAGGCAAACAAAATGGAATGCGATCCTTACATTGAAACTTTTGTCAAAAAAAAAAAACTATCTTAAAAGAACACAAAAAGAAAACGCAAGGAATTTATTTCCATATAAACGTCAGTCGCTAACAGGGAGCATGCTGTGTCGATATTTGACTGCATTAAGCACACATACAACAGGGAACACGAGATAACCCAACTGCAAATAGAAGACCTCGTGTGTTTTGGTAGTTGGAGGCGGGGAGAACAAGAGTGACATGATTCAAGCCCTCACGTAAGGCCACACAATTGCTGTGCACTTTTCCGTGGGTTTGAATTCGTGATCCCTGCTTTGTGACTTTGGACAACACATCAGAGCAAGCACCTAACTTAGTCACCACAAGGTTAACTTTGCGTTTAATAAGGACAGTCCTTTGGACAGAAGCATGTAACACATCCAGGTCAGTCAAACGCACCGTAAGGGACAAGGAACAACTTGCAAGAGAAGGGCACGAAATCAGCTGGCAGTTCTCACCTCCAAAGGAAGAAAAAATTAAAGGACCTTCGCATTCCCCGGTAACCTCTGGCCTCAGAACTCCCAGCTTCTGGCGCGGCACAAGTTCACGGCGGGGGAGTCGGTGCCCACGGGGACTGCAGGGTGACCCACGGGCTCGCGGGGAGGGCGCGCCCCCGAGCGGCGCTGCACCAGGAGCCACTCAGTCCACGCGCGTCCCGGACCCGGGGACCAGGGCTGGCGCAGCGGCGGACCCTCACGACCCTCCCGGGCGCCGATCTTCGCGGCTCCGCGGCTCCCACCACTCACCGGCCGCTCCCGCGCCGCTATCTTGCCATCCCCCTGCCGTCCGCACGGCCGCCGCCCCGGGGCAGCAGGGAGTCCGCAGCCGCTCGCGGACTGGAGCCGCCGAGGAGGGGGCCGGGCGCGAGCCGCCCGTCGTCCCGGGTCCCTCGTCCCAGCGCGGGGTTGCTCGAGGCGGCCACCGACCAGGGGCTGCCCGCTGCCCTCGGAGCACCCCGCGAGCCACCGCCAGAGCGGACGCAAGGCAACGATAACGGCCACCGCCACCGCCGCCGCCGAGACGCTCCGGCGCGGACTGCGCGCGCGGGGGCGGTGCCTGCACGCCGCTCGGCCCGGGGGCGCAGCGGCCCAGACCCCGCCCCGGCTCCGCCCCGGCCCCGCCCCCGGGCTCGGCCCCGCGCGCCTCCCCCGCCTCCGCCGCCTCCGCCGCGCGCACCCGGTGCGGACCCGCGAGTCCGAGCAGCGCGGCCACGCGCGGTGCCGGCCGCCGGGGGAGGTGCCTCTGCGGAGACTCGGGTCGCGCCGCCAACCTTGCAAGGTCATGGAACCGCCCGGGACAGCGCAGCGGCGGAGCCGGTGCCAATCCTCGGGAAAAGGCCGCGGCGGCCCCCAGATCGCTGTCTGCGCATTGCAAGCGTTGCACTGGGGAGGAGAAAACGGGGGTTCGCCCTGAAAACTCACACGGAGCCAGCTTGAGCACCCAGGACGCAGGCTTAGATTTGCAGTGTACCAATTACCTAAACTACCCCGAGGGCCCAGGCGCTACCACTTAGGTCGCCTTCCTTCCTGGGTGTAGGGCTCCCTTAACGCTAGAAGGCCCGCGGGGGCATTCGGAGAACATTCTGGAGACATCGAGTCGTGCCTGCGAGGCGTGGTGGGCTTATTTGTGTGGAGAAGAAACGGATCCCTTAATGGGGTGAGATTTTTTTCCTCCCTGCATTGTTCCCATTTCCGCAGTTTCACTTGGCCTGGGTGTTCTTCCAGCGTAATGCACCAGATGAAATTAGCTGCAGTGTTTTATAGCGCAAGAGTCGTGGTTTGAAGATGTTTACGCTCAGTGCCGGACGCGTTTGATGATGTTCTCTTCGGCACAATTAATTTTGCAAAGTTCGGAAATGTGCCAGATAGAGTCGCTGGCACGCAGAGTCACAGCGCGCTGCAAGACACACCTTCAATAGGAAGCTGCTTGTTTGTTTCATCTGCCGTTTATTTGATGCGCCCGCCGCAGCCGGTGTGTTTGTCAGAGACCTTTGGATGAAATTCTGAGTTGGCAACATGAAGTCTGTTTTCTAGCATAAAATTCCGTTAATGTCATAACTCTAAAATGAGTAGCAAAACATCTGAAAGTGCATTGATTAAAAAATAGTCTTTAAAAAGATGTTTCACAGCAAAACATGGTCCTTGGTGACAGCATAGTAGCCAACTCCATTCATCAGTACACTTTTAGCAAGAAAACTACATGGTACCTATCATCCTGAAGACGATGTTTGTCTTACATGTACTGAAATCCTCAGTTGTACGATATTGCTTTGGGTTTTCTCCCGTTCTTGATTTTGTAAATTTATTTAACCTGGAGAAGTCATTATTTTTTTATTCCATTAGACTCAGTACCTATACCCCACAAATATTTTGTTTTCAAACCAGAAAAAAGTCTATTAAAGCATTTTTGCTATATATTAATGTAATTTTACTTTAATTTTTTTGTACAGAAAGTCAAAGAATATTGTAAGGCCTAAGAAAACATGGATCATCCCTTTTGCCTCAGACTGAAAAATCCCTTTCAATGGAAAAACTTCAACCCCAAGCACGTGGATTCTCACATAGCCTAGAATGTGGCCTGGTTCTGTGGCTTTGCCCTTTCCATAGGCATTTACTATCTGAACCCTCACAACACATCTATGAACCAGGTACTGGTCTCACACATAGCATGCAGGTTTTGCAGAATTTGAGTTGTGTACAGTTTGGGTAGTCCTCCAAAGGAAAAACAAAACAAATGCAGTATGCTAATTTACATAGTATCTCTATTTGCATGCTCATGAGATGATGTAGCATAAGTCTCAGAACAAGCATTTGTTTTAATTGTGTAATAATACAAAGAGCTTGACACATTTCCATAAATTCCTGTCAAGCAAAATAATGAAATGAAAAAAAAAAATCACGTAATTAGAAGTATAGTGTAGGTTAAATGACAAGCTGGAATTGAGTAGGAATGATGAAGCAGTAAGATAATGAAATGTACATATTTGCTAAATAAGCAGAATCAACTCCTTAGTTAATTAATTAGTCTGTGTTCAGGATTTGTGCTCTTCTCCCCAGCAATTGGCTATTGTCCCCGCTTTTCTGTTTTGCTCATTCCTCCTCCTCCTTTCTTTATAAATAGGATTTTATTTGAAATTCTTTAGCACATAACAATGTTTAAGTAAAACAGAAAATCATGATGCTACCTGTAATGAAAGTTCTGGGAATAAAAGCTTTGTTCTTTACAAAGATCAATCACTTCACAACAGAAGCAAACCTGAGATGATGGTAGTTTGTTATTGAATTACAGCCTCTCTTCTCTTGATGAATGATCTAATATGCACAGTGTTTGTCAATCAGTAAGTCACAGTGCAGCTGTTTTCCTGGAAGAAATTGTGGAACCATATAGGAATCTACAAATTAAGCATAGTTATTCACCGGTGAATGGTTGGGAGGGGTGAAATCCTTTTTTAAGTCTGATGGATGCATGTAGATTTAAATTGGTTTATTGTAGAGCACAGTTCTGGACAAGATTCAAAACTTTAATTAGATCCCTGTAACAAGAAGACATATGAGCGCAATCAACTCATTTTCTCTAGATTTGATAGTCTTTACCCAAAGTGCTTTGGAATTCTATTTAAGGGGCATGAAAAAAAATGTGATAAACACCATGAAAAGCAATCTGCCCAGAATTCGTATTCTCTTTCAGATATGATGTCAGTGGTATTATATAAAATATTTTGGTTAATTCATTGCACTCTAAGCATGTCCACCAAATCATTGTATTTTGTTTGCCTTTCGCTTATTTATACTGTGTGCTTTCTTCCAAAAGGGAATTAAGGTAGTTTATAATGAAAGACAAACATTTAAAAAAAAAGTTTGAAAAAACACTGGCTGAAGCAAACAATAGCATCTGAGCATAAAACTAAATTCCAAGCTTCCTCATAATCATGCAATAGGGAAACAAGAGTTTCCATAGCTCTCACTCTCAAGTGGAAGGAATCATAGCTTTATTTAGGAGAAAGTCTTTCCTGATCCAAGTTCTACACAGAACTTGTCAGAAGGCTCATCAGATAAGGAATAATTCAGAAGTCTAAGCTTTTTGGCTATCTTTTTAGAGTAAGCGGAACTAATATATGTCTTCTGGTAAAAAAAAAAAAAACAAACAAACAAAAAAAAAAACTTTGAGGTTGCTGTTCAAAATGGCTAGTGAGGCGCCTGCTTCTTGTTTTGCACAGTGACAATTGGCATCAAGTCAAAGATGAAATTTCAAATTCTGATTTTCCCTGTTTCCTTCTCTTAAAAGGGAGTTATTAAAAGTACCCACCTCAGGGTCAGTGAGGTGACTCAGACATGCAAACCTGGCAACCTGAATTTGATCCCCAGAGCCCGCAAAATGGAACAAGAGAATTGATTTCCAAAAATTGTTCTCTGATCTGTACTCTGCACTCCAAGCTGCTAGTGCATGCTCTCTCTTCTCTTTCTCTCTCTCCTGCTCTCTCTCTCTGTCTCACACACACACACACACATACACGACAGTCTCTCCCCCTCTTTCTCTCTTCCTCCCTCTCTCTAATAAATAAATTTTTAAAAACTACCTTAGAGAAAATAAATTGCATTAATTTTTTATAAAACTACTACAAAACTACTTTTTGCAGTGTCGATTTTGCTAGAGATTTCCTGAACTAAATTGTATAAATTTGTTGTTTCTTCCTAGAGGAGTCTTTAATGTAGACTACCTCCAATCTCTATATTTCTTTTAGAAGAATGAATGGCTTATGTACTTCGACACAAAGCAAGCCATCATATTTGCTGTGGGGCTGGAGGAGTTGGCTCAGTTGCTTTATAAGCAGAAGGACTGAGCTCATATTCCTGATCCCGCTCAGAAATGCTCTGTGGAAATGGCAGTGTCCTACACTTCTGGTCTAGGAGGCAGTGCTTGGGAAATGCCAGAGCAAAACAATAAGGAGGTAGAGCAATCTAGGATGATTCCTAGTCACCTTTGACCCTCCATGGGCACACACATGTACACACACACATACTAACACGTACACACCACACCCAAATATGCACCCAAAAAAAGAAATAAAGAAAAATTGCTATGAATATCATTATTTTGATTTTGGCTGCTCCTCTAAATCCTTCTCATCTCCTTCTCTAACTCTCATCTACTGAGGCCTGGAAGTCAGTAGGAGGTGGTTAACACAGCCAGGCATCCTTAGAGGCAAAACGGGGTGGGACATGAGGAAGCAGTGGGTATCCTAAGTACTGATTTCCTTATAATGCCTGCTGTCACCCTCTGGGGCCTAGAGACTAGTCTCATCTCGGAATCTTGTTAAACTCCTTGTATAGCAGAAGGTTAACTGCTTCGGGCTATTTAATATGACTCTAGTTCAGTAGCCTAGGGCGTGGTAACCCTGGAGGAACAAAGCTTAATCACAGCCCTGGAGGTGAACCCCGCCTGTCTGGTCCTGGGCCCTTGTCCCCTCTGTGCCTGCCACAGGGTCCCTGTGAGCTCTTGTCTGACTGGGAATGCTCTCTTTGCCCTCCCTGCATCTTCCTAGCAACCGTTGCTTCCCTGCCTGCCTCTACGCTCTTCTTTCTTTGACCTGTCTCCACCCAGTCTCGCTCTTTGGTTCTGTCTTCTGTCCTCCTGTTCATTTACCAAGGACTCTCTGTCCCTGCCTGTCCCTTTCTTCCCTCAGTCTTTATCTGTTGACCGGCGTCACATTTCAGAATTGAGCGCAGAATTAAAATGGATGTCGCTGTCTTTCTTCCATCCATCACGCGCTCAGAATCTTGAGCTAATATTCACAGTGGAGCTAATGGATCCCACAAAAAAGCAATTTGCTCCATTCTCAGTGGTGACATTAAGACCATTATTTAATTTATTCCTACAGCTACTGCACTCAGTCAGTGCCTTGCCAGACGCATCTCTTGCAGATGCAGCAAGAAGCCAGAGATTAAGGGATTGAGCTGAGGCCCAGCCAGAGGTAGTGGGGGTGATGGAAAACTCGTCCAAATTCCTTACATCCCTGGATATATTATTCTAACTAAGGCCCTTAATGCACAGATTTCACTATCCTCTACAATCAAAACAAATAAAAAAATTTCCTTTCCAGTTTCTGACTGTGAAGAATTTTTGATGGTTACACATTTGCCAACAGGCATGACTCAAGGTTGCTGAAACACTGGGTAGCTGGAAAATAAGGAGTGAGTTAAATAATTAATTTAAGTAGCAGTAATGTCCCTTGGGGTTCCTTCGGGTACCCGATCTAGTACACCGCCTGGTCTCCTATCGGAAAATAAATGGCCATCACTATGACATCTGTGGTAAACAGGGACATTTGTGTGGCTGATTTCCCCACTGGAACGCAAGTAACTGAGGACACTGGTCTCAAAGGAACAGTCTGGAGTTTGGAATTTCTTTTTCCGTGACAGGCAGGTATACTTTGTTTTAAAGTCGACAACGCTCTTGGCCTGAACTAAAATGAAGGTACCGGCCACTCAAAACTTGAATGCGCGTTGAGACTCCATTCTCGCCCCTGAGTCTAATCTCACTGGCTCTAATTTAGAAAAGAGAAACAGCTGTTCAGCTGATGCTTCGTTAGGGTGGGAGGTCACAGTTCATTGCTTTTGAACTGGACGCTTTTCTTTTTGTAATCATTGCTAGTCTTTTCCTACAGATGAAGAGTCCAAAGCTCAAAAGAAGTAAAGATTTACATACACTAACCTAACTCCAAAGTCATACCCCATGGTTTAGAAGACATTGACTAAAAGCAGGTCTCAGAATACTTAGTCACTAGATACCAATAGTGAGCATTTTCTGCATGCCGTATGCCAACTTACTTACAACCTTGTGATTGAGTTAAAGGAAGGGCCATCTTCTCTCTGTTCTTACAAAGGCAGCAAAGGGTTTAAGTAACTTGCCATTTGTTACTCAAACTACTGCAATCTGGCCCCCAAAGCTCACATTCCTAGTGCTGGGCTCCCCTGGCTGATTGTCTCTCCTCTGACACTTCTAGTTTCAGGAGTTTCACTACCATCCCACAATTTGTCACCTTCGAAACTAAACAACTCCTCTGGAAGTAAGGTGTTGATATAATTGGCTTTTGGCTGTGCTAGGCCCAAAGAATTGTCCAGATTTCCTCTTTTTCCCCAGTTGGTGTAGAAGTTTCTTTTCTTGCTGCTGTCACAAAATACTTGACAAAGCAGTTAAAAGAAGACAGTTTATTTGGGCTCACAGTTCAAGGGTAGTACATCATGGTGGGGAAGGCATGGCAGCAAGAAAGTGGGAGACGCAAGTTACCGTGTGCCTTTAGTTGGTAGGCAGAGCAATGATACATGCTGCTCTCAGCTGGCTTGTGTCTAGTTTAGGCATTTCAGGATGCAAATCCATGCAATGGTACGCCCTGCATTCAGGCTGGGTCTTCCTACCTCAAGGCAATTTACAAACTCCCTTACAGGTAAACCTATGCCTTTGTCTCTAAGGTACACCAAGATACTGTCAGGTAGAAAATACGAACCATCCACAGTACCTTTACTGGGCAAAGTTGAGCACTGTCTTTTGCTCATTCCTGTTTCAGGTTGGCGGGAGGGGGAGGAGAATGTACATGTGTGTGAACCTTTGTGTGGAGATGGGAGTTCAGCCTTGGGTATTATTCTTTTTTTTAATTTTTATACAATTGTGTGTGTGTGTGTATGTGTGTGTGTGTGTGTGTGTGTGTGTATTTGTGTGTGTAAAACCACAGACAAATTCAGGAACCACCATGGACCCCTCCACCTCCTCTTTGTTTACTCTGCCCAGGGATCCACGGGCTCCGCCCTACCAGGACCAGAAACGCAGGCCGCCCCCGCTTCTGCCCTGAGTCTATACGTGGGGTCTAGGATCCTAACTCAGGACCTTCCACCTGCAAGGCAGAGGCTTAACCCCTGAGCCACCTCTCCAGCCCCAGGTATTATTCTTAAGGAGCTATCCACCTTGATTTTTTGAGACAGTCTCTCACTGGTACCAAGGGCTTGGTGATTAGGCTAGGCAGGCAGGATAGTCAGCCAGCCCCAGGGTGGCTAGAGCTACGTCTCTAGCACTGATATTATAAGTGTACAGTATCATATTTACGTTGAGTGGGTATTGGGGATCCAAATCAGGTCTTTATGCTTGCAGAGCAAGCACTTTGCATACTGAACTGTCTCCCTGGTCTTGTGTTCCAGATTTTATTTCAACATTGGCGTAGATGATTTGTTGTTTCTTGTGGTTGTTTAATACTTGAGTTTAAAATTAGTTTTCTGTAAGGTCTGCCTCCTCTGCCCAAGTTGCGGGACTCTGCATGAGAACCATGATTGGTATTCTCACACTATGTTCAACACTGTTGGGTTCTTCGTTTCTTCAACCTGAAATGTTCTTATAATTACTCAAAAGCTTCCATCAGCCAGGCGCATGCACAGGTGATCCCTCTGAACTCAGAACTTGTTTCTTTTGGATATGTGGTCCATCTTTATTTGAGTTGACAAATGACAGAGGAGTCTGTTAGTCTGGTAGAATTCTACTAGGATTGCTTGCGATTGTTGATCACCGGGCTTTCAGTACTTTTGCTCAACTTTAGAAACTGAAGTTTTCCAGTCAAAGACTAAAGTATATCAGTAATAAAAACAGTTTTTAGTGTGGGTGTTTGGTAAATGAAAATTCCTTTCATAATGGTGTAGAAACATGCCCTGAATTAGACAAAAAGGGAAGTGGGAAAGAGGAGAAAAGCCGGAGGAACAGAAAGTCCCAAATGGTTATGTGAAAGGAAGGTCAGGAGAGGTCAGCTCCCAACCACAGGAAGGTGTGATGGGCAGGCAGTGTCTTTATACATCCACAAAAATCCCAGATGATGATATACCTGGGGAAGCATGAAAAAGGAAAAACATACCCTTGCTGTCATAATTATGTTTTTCAATTCAATATTCAACAAATTCACAGAGTACACCTTATTATGAATGCTATAGCTATGAGACAAAGCCTTTACTCTCTCACAGTGATGATTTTGAAAACACGGTCAGTCAGTCATGGTGGAGCATATAACTTAGTATATGGGGAGCAGAAGCAGAGGACAAGGAGCTTAGGTCATCTGTAGCTACATAACAAGTGTGAAGCCAACCTGAGCTGTATAAAACCCTGACTGAAAAAAAGAATCCTATAAAAACACTAAAGCATGGTCAAGGAGGGGGATGTTGCTGAATGCAGAGGGCTTGTTAGCAGGTGTAAGGCATGACTTTAGAATGACTGGTTTTTAACGCTATCTTTCATCTTCTGTTCCTGTCAGCAATGAGTAAATTTAAGCTCAATGCTTAAAACTTAGCATTTAATTTCTCATTGACCTAAGGTTCATGACAGGTGTTAAAAGCATTAGAAATTAACATGATATTCAGCCTTAAAGATAGAGGAAATTCACTGCTCCTTTGATTTTAAAATCTTTCCAGTGGCTAAAAGCTAATTTTTATAATCATACCAGTTGGTATAAATTCAGTATATTTTTCATTTTGGTTAATTTTTTTATTATTATTTATTCAATTGTGCCTATATGCATGTGTATGTATGTATGTGTGTGTGTAGAACCTCGGGCAAATTTGGGAACCACCATGGACGCCTCCACCTCCTCCTTGTTTACTCTGCTCCGGGATTCACAGGCTCCGCCCTACCAGGACCAGAAACGCAGGCCGCCCCACTTTCTCTTGTTGTCTATACGTGGGGTCTAGGATCCAAACTCAGGATCTTCTGCCTGCAAGGCAAAGGCTTAACCCCTGAGCCACCTCTCCAGCCTCCATTTTGGTTATTTTTTAAACTGTTACTTGAAGAAAACTTAAAGAATCAACCCTTCTCAGATAACCTCACCGAGCAATAACTCTACATATTAATAGCTTGTCCTTGGTTCCTTTCTTTTGTATATATATATTCTGGTTCTTGCTTTTGCAAAAACATTGGAAAGTTACTCAAAGTTCCTATTTTAAAAGGGGGTCCTGAAACACTGAGTCAAACAACTTTGTAAATTTTTTCTACAAACCTTAGTTCACAGGGCATCTTTAATTATAATAAACACAATGTTATCTAATATTATAAAGGAAGGAACATGATTTTTTTTGTGTGTGTGACATTAGCCAATCCACAATGTAAATACTCTTGTCATGGTCGGTTTCAAGCTACAAAGATGAAGTCATTGAAGAAGTTGGAAAGGGGAAGCTTGGGAACCTTTCTCACAGTAAGTCATTTGATCCAAGCAAAGTCAAGGTCATTTATCACCTGGGATCCAAGTGTCCCTTGATCAAAAACAATGGACCTGGAACAAGGGGCTCTGTCTTCCAGGAGACTTGCCAATGAAGAAATTCCAACCATGGGGCTGGAGAGATGGCTCAGGGGTTAATACTCCGCCTCCCAAGCAGAAGGTCCTGAGCTGGTAACTATCTTCTGAACATCAGCTATGACTTCTGTAAATGCTAATCAGATGTGACAACCTCAAAGTTGGAACCACGGTCTGCTAAAAACAGCTTCTCCTATGCTATTTTTCATTAGCATCGGCACACTGTGTATGTGTGTGTGTGCGCGCGCGCGTGCGTGCGTCTGTCTGTCTGTCTGTCTGTCTGTCCAGAGATTCAAAGAGGGAAGACAACCTGGTTCTTGTTGGCAGTCCTCCTAGTGGCTTCAATAGTAAGACCTTTATTCTCAAAGAGGAAGTTTCACACCATATCATGGTATTCACTCCACTGCCATTTTTTGCCTTAGTCACTGCAACTATCCTGATTTAGCCTCTGGGGGTCACATCAGCTGGTCAAGGCCAAGTGACCCTTTAATGTATACAGAATAACAAACAATTCTGGGTTGCACAATAGAGAGCACCCAGGACCTTCTAGTAGTCAGACATCATCTATGAGCTACATGTTTTACAAAATATGTAGGTAAGTCTCTGTGGCACACCCTGATTTCTACACTGTTGCTTGAACTTGAAAGTCTTTCTTCTTTCCCTGTCAATGTTATGTTCTTGAAGGTAGCTCAGACGCTGCCTTCTTTTGTCAGTGCCTGCCCTTTTTTTGTGTGTGTGTGTTTATGTGTCAGTGTATGTATGTATAGGTGTATGGAAGAGGACACTGTGAAGGCCTGTAGTGATTCTGAGATTCATCCTGGATTGCTCTACTCCTCATTGCTTGGCTCTGGGTTTCCCAAGATCCTTCTTTCAGAACCAGAAGTGCAGGCTGCTGCCAATTCCACCCAGGGTTTTGCATACATTCTGGGATCCAAACTCACGTACTTTTACTTGCAATGTAAAGGCTTAAGCCCTGAGTTATTTCTTGAGGTCTAAGAGCCTCCATTACTGTCTCATTTCATTTTGTCCATTATGCAGGTTTATTAGCTGAATAGGAGAAGTGACATGTCTGTGCTATTTAATCTCCCTTAGTCTTTAGCTCTCTAACATAGCAGTCTTTTCTGGTCCATCTCCCAGTTTTGTCAAAGAGTGGATGGCACCTTTAAGTGTCAGACTAGCAGAATGATTGAGACGAAGGACTCAGGATCTAAACAATCTGAGTTCAAATCTGATTACGCCATTGAAGAGGTTCACAACCCTTTTCACTAGACATGCTTCATTTCCACTTGCCTATCTCCAAGACAATGGTAATAATAACAGCTCACAGTGTTGTGATCAGTAGGAATCAGACTAAGGGGAGTATCGCTTCTCGGCCTTTTGGCTAAGATCAAGTGCAGACTAAGGGGAGCGTTTAGTGGTATCTGTCCCTTAGTAAGTATAAAGAAGCATCATTGCATAACAATACCTAGACATTATTGGAGGACCTGCCTGTGTCCCTAGACCTGTGGTGGACCGTGATCATAAGACTGAGACCTGCCCTTGCTGAGATTCACAACCTCAATGAAAGGCCCTTCAGAGTTATTCTGAAGGCAAATCTGTTCACAGGACTCTTGTTTTCCTCTCAGGAACATTCTTTAATAACTAAAGATATTCTTGCAAAACATTCTGGAATTCTGTACTTTCCTGGGGCCCTTTCATTCTGGAAGGAGACCTAGTTTTATTATAAAAATTATGTGCTTTTCCAATGTGGAATTTTTTTTAAAGAACAAAGCATCATATTTATAAATGAATAGATTCATAGACACTTGTAAGCTAGAAATGACCCTAGAGATTCCTGAATCCAGGGGACAAGAAAACAAGGAGATTAAGTGACTTGCCTAATTCACACAAACTTATCCAAGTTCTCGAAGGACAAAATTACTCAATAACATTACCCATTTTAGCCAAGAGATACTGTTTTCTTCAGTATGTATAATTTGGACAAAAAGAGATCTAACTTGTTAATCTTCAAAAAAATGAACAAAAAAGAAACCTTGCTTATTTTTAAATTTTACTTATCATTTTATTTAAAATTTATCCTGATTTGATATAACAGTAACTTCATTTGGACAAACAATTATTGTAACTTTTTCATTCAACTGTATAGCTTCATTCATTCACTTAAATATTTGTGGGCTGCATTTTATGTACTAAGCAGTGGACTAGGAACTGAGAAGTTTAGAAATGAATAAGCATCAGTGTTTTATGACTGGACCATTTCTGTGGATTTTGTCTAGTGGGTTCAAGTTCAAACAACTTCAGAGCGTGGATTCAGGCTAGGAAGAGAATCTTCAAAAGTCAAGCATTCGTTATAGCTATTCACAAAGCCACTAGCCAAGTTCTGAGCCAACTCACCACAACACATATCCATTAAACCTGCTGTGAAAATGGTTCTCAAGAAATAGACATATAATATGCCCTAGTCATCTTTTTCTCTCTCTGCCCTAGAGCCTGAGTTACTTAAAAATCAAATGTGATGGTAGTAGACATTTATAGTATAGTGGCACATTATGGTACAGTATTAAGGAAATCAGTGGCATGTTTCTATGGTATGTTAATAACTTCGTTAGGTGGTTAAAAAAACTTTCATGGTGAAATAACTTTGGGAAATTTGGGGTGCAACCACATGGAGTTTTCTTGTAATGTGCTTGCTTCCCTGAGCCTTGAATACACTTAAATGTGTCATAAATCTCCAAAGACAGAGCATTTGACCTGTTGACTGTGTTTACTAACTGGGTGATTCCAGGGACAGGGGAACAACCAGTGGGATTTTCGGTGTCTAATCCCCAGCAGAAAATTGGGGAAAAGGTTAAATCCTACCTCTCTGCTTCACTGCACTGAACATTAAGTGAGAGAATATATGCATCCAGTTCATTTATCTGTGGGACCCCTTGCTTGCATGGTATTATCCATGGAATTCCCACACCCAGGTCAATTCCATAATTGTCTGTGGTTCACATCATTGCTATGTTTCAACGTTACATTGTCCTTTTATGTTATTACGGAGCAAAAGGACTCAAAAACATCCACACCAGAAACGTGTCTTTTCTTGATAATCGTTATTGAAGGAACCTCCACGTCAATTTTTCCGTCATGTAGGTTTGTCAGGAGTTCACATCCCTTCTCTTTGCACTAAGAAATCATTCAAAAACACACTTATCTGCCATTCGAGACCCACGCTCTCCAGCCTTTGCTCCCTTCCTAATCTCTCCTGCCATTCTCTCGTGATCTAGCCCTTGACCGCAGCTGGATTCACAGTTTGGAAGCTCAGCCTTATTAGTTCACTAGAAGGGAATGGAACTCCAGAGGATGGAGTCATGCAAATCAACTCACAAGAGATTAATGTGTAATGCACAATTGATTTATTCATTCAAACCAGCCAGATGTTTGTGTTGCTTGTCTGTGACCTCTTTTTGGAAAAGTTGGCATTGACAACTTGTGGGCTAGAATCTGTGCCTGAGTCAAAATCTTGACTGTGCTTACTAACTGGATGATTCCAGGGACAGGGGACCAACTAGCGGGCTTTTCAGTGTCTATGTCCCATCAGAAAATTGGGGAAAACATTAATCCTCACCTCTCTGATTCATTGTACTGAGTATCAGATGAGAGAGTATGCATTTTTCATATTGTATAGATTAGAAGCCAATGCATAAGAAATACCTGACTAATATTAGTTACTATTTTTTACAGATGGAAATGTACTAAAAGAATTATCATAATGTCAGAGTAAAGGGAACTAAATAATAATAGACATTTTTTTCAAGATGTGTGTGATTATTACCAGATTCATTTGGTAGTCCCTCAGCCCACAACGCATGAAAGCAAACGGATGCGTGATATACATAGAAATGTAAATTCACAAGTCAGTCTACATTTTTGCACTTATCTAATTCTCTCACCATTCTTTTCTCTCTCTCTCTCTCTCTCTCTCTCTCTCTCTTTCTCTCCTTACCTTCAATTGAAAAGACCTAAAAGGCAATTTAGGCAAAGTCCATTACTTACAAGCTCTGCTGGTCCTGCTATGAACGTTTCCCTCTCCACTTTACCCGGGTCTACCCACATATACTGTCTCTTCCCTCACAGATTCCAAGCTCTTTCCCTCCTCAGGGACCCCACCTGCTCCTTGCTGGCCTCAGAGCATCCTCCTAGATGCACCAGATCCATAAAATGCCCTACCACATTCATCATATTTGTACTAGTGATTCTTGCTTGCCATGTTTTTTCTCAGCCAGTTTATTCTGAGGCACTAGCAAGGCAAGGGCCTTTCTGCTTTGTTCATCCAAGGTCCTGCACATAGATGTTTATTCAAGCCATAGTTGTTGAATATGTGGGTTTAACGTGTTTAGCAGCCTGTACTTCCTGCGATGGACAGTCACAGGCAGCAGAGTCCATGGCACAATCATATTTGGCAATGCGAGACTCAGACTCTGGTCTTTCTGACGCTTAGCTGGAGTTTTTAGACCACCTTATACTGGTTTCTATAAGTTACATGCCCACCTACACGTCATTCTCCTTTTCCTTAACTACACCCCGCCTGCACCCTTGACCATAATCCATTCTGAAGCTCTGGATTTTTCTTTTATTCTTGAGCCTATCCAAATCTTCCCTACCATATCTATATATACATTCTTTGAGTCTTAACTACAGTATGTTCTTCATCCTATCGAGACAGCCTTGCTATATCTGCCCTAGGTATATTCCCAACAAAAATGATAGCTGAGGACTGTTCCAAGAACCCCGATTTACTAAAGTCCCTTTTGTAAAATGACATGGGATTTGCATATGACCTTTACACAGACTACTAGGTACTTAAAATATATTTCTTGTGTTGTCTAACAGTGTAAGTAGTTCTTTTTTTCTTTTATTTATTATTTTATTTATTACTTTTTTGCCTAGTTATACAAGCTCAATAGGTCCTCTCTTTCTTCTCCCTCTCCCCTTTCTTCTCTTCTATTGTCTCCCATTTCACTCTTCCTCCCTTCCCCCTCTCCCTCCCTCTCTCTCACCCCTTTTCCTTCCCTCCTCCTCTCTTGGTGCTTCCTGGTTTCTCCCTTCATCCTCCAGAGCATGTTTATGTGGGCGCTGAATTTCCCTCTGAGTTGTCTACACTAGTGAGGGTTCAGGACTCAGTGGCATAGCTTGGGGCCCCTTCTTGGGCAGCTTGCTAGTATGGGAACTCTGTTATATCTGTTTAACTCTTCACCCCTGAGGATCCTACTGCCTGAAGCTTTCTCCCCTGTGATCCCTGCTAGACTTTGGGGGGGGGAGTTGTTACATGTCAGCCATTGTGCAGGTCAGGCAAAGTCCGATCACGTATGTAAATAGTTCTTATACTATTGTGGTATAGAGAAGAATAATCAGAGAGATGTCCGCACATGCTCCCTATTCTTGAAAGGATATTTTCTATGCACAGTCGGGTGACTTCATGGGTGTGAGGCCATGGACATGAAGGACCAACATTATCTCAAGTTTGAAAGACCACTTTGCAGACACCACAGTGTCTAATGTGCTAGCCTCCTGCGCTTGTCAAGATGCCACTCTGAAATGTCAGTTTCCAACTGGCCCCATGGTGACGGTGCTCAGGTATGAGCAGCCATCTAAGCAGGCTGTGGGTTGGGACACAAGTAAACAAACATATCTGTGGAGTGTATTGACCCAGGAAAGGTTCTGGTCATTAGACACAATGAGCACTAACAGCCTCCAGGGCAGCAACCAAACTGTCTCCAGACACTGCCAAACGTCCCTACCCAAGTTGTGAGCAGCCGCCCAAGTGCGCTGTAGTTTAGGACACGGTGAACAAACCTATTTGCACAGTGCACTGATCCGGAGAAGATGCCGGTCTCCATGCTTCTTGCACAACTTTTCTACCCTCAGCAGCATCTAGTGTTTTCTGCCAACTACGTTCATACTGTTCCGAGTTCTGAGCCCAATCCTATCCTCGGGGGAAAACGGAATGTTGTGTCTGGATAGCTGGCATAGTCCAGTATGATCAGCTTAGTTCAGACGCTCACAACAGGCAGAAAGGACTCTGGCTAATGCCAGTCTTTTTATTTCTAGGCTGATTTTGTGTCTACATTTGTGGGATTTCGCTGCAATGGACAGGGAGTCCAGAGGTCAGTACGGAGAGCACGATGTGAAGACACGTATCTGAGTGCACGTCCTAACACATGGTCTCATCCACAGAGGCGTCTCATAGACCTCTTCCCCGAGCCTGCTTCCTCCGGTCTACTTTAGGAATAGCACACCACACGCAAAGTTGTGAACATAAAGGCTCTTGTGCTCAAGTCACCATCAGCTCTGACTATTCCTGCAGTGTACCTGTTCCTTCTTCTATGATCAACATACCCAGAACAACCTGCTTTGCTTAAAAGCCAATCGTGTCTTCCAATTTCTCTTGGGTGTGGGCCAGATTCTCAACCACATCTGTTTCTCAGCTGTTGCTATGTGGGGATGGGCACATTTTGGTTAAGGGGCTATCCTGTACTCAGAGGGTGACTGAGATCCGTTTCTAGCCTCTATCTTCTAGATACCTGGAATGTCCTCCAGTTGCAACAACCATAATAACATCTCCAGACACTGCCGATTGCCCCTTGAGCTGCAAACGTACCCCTGGTGATGAGCCCAGGAGAAAAGTTTGATAGTCTCTTCACTCCAGATCTAACCTGCATTCTCCCTTACCTCTGAGCTCCCCTGCTCATGTGGACCCACCACTGTGGCTTCCTTGCTGTTCTCTGAACATACCAGACACTTCCCACCTCACACTTCCGCACCTGCTCTTTCCTCTCCTTGTCATCTCATCATCCCTCCTCCATCTCCCGAAAGGATCTGCCCAAGGGTCGCCTTCTTAGAGTCCTTTCTTTTTTTTTTTTTTGCATTAAAAATGTACACTTTAATAATATAAAGTACATGAATTGGTAAGCTCATGGAGAAGCCAACCAAGATATATAAATTAGGAGATATAAGTATCCATCTAAATTTTCTATATTTCATTCTTTTTGTAGAATATTTATTTGAGGTTGTTTAATATGCAATTTTTCATATGTCATTTTGAAGTCCTTTATTATAAAGAGAATTCTTTCGCCTGTTGACAAGCAGCAGCCACGTTGATTATTTAGGACTTCCACATTCGATAAATTCCATTTCTTCTTGTGATATAAGTTTCCTTCTCTATTTCTGAGGTAATGTTTTTAGTATTTCTGCAGTGTCTGGTGGACCCTGATACATATCTGGTGCTTTACTTCCCTTAGAATGCTGTGGGATTATAGAGTGAGACGGCAGCCCTGGAGATCTCAAAGATCCTGAGGCACTGAGTTTAGGATTGTCTTTTCTGTCAGGAAACCTTATTAATGGAGTATGTGGTTTTACTACCTGAACGACCCTGCTGGCGGACACTATCTTGCTGCCCATCCTGACCCCTGAATAGGCCTTAAAGAGTCCTTTCTTGGCTCCCCTATGAAACATCTATATTCTCTAATCCAGTGTAAAATGTATTTGTTTATTCTCTTCCCTTTGGTGACAAGAAAGATGCAAGGGAATGGGGATTTTGTCTCTTTCTCTGCTGCTGTCCTCAGTGCCTAGACGAGCGCTTGGCCTGTGAAGGGCCATGGTAAAACTTTGGCCAGGGCTGAGGAGGCGGCCCAGCCGTTTGTGTGCTGCTCAAGAAAAGGAGTGGAGTTGGATCCCCAGACCCCACATAAAATGCCAGGCAGATGTGGTGACCCTCCTGTAATCCCAAACTGAGAGCAGCACCTGGGAATCTACAGAGTACGATGACTAGCCAGCTTGACTAGGTGAGATCTGGGCTTAATCAGAGACACAGTTTCGAAAGGATCAAGTGGAAGAGCAATCGAGAATGATTCCCCATGTTGCACTGGGAGGGCATGTACACATATGTACACCCATGCACGCATGCAGCATCCACACACAAACACACATACACATATTCCTGCACCCTTACATACATACACGTGAAAACTGAAAAGAAACAAACAAGCACAACCCTTGAGTTCTGTCACCCAGCCCGTGTCTGGCGGGCAATCAGCGAGCACAGGGCTCTTTTCTCTCTTCTCCGTCCCAAAGCACAGTAGGAACCGGGTGACTTCAGGATTTAATCACTGTGCTACTGTCTTAGAGCTCTCCTAAGAAAAGCTCAGTGCCCGAGGTCAAAGTCTCCCCTACAGTCTCCCCTACATGCCAGATGATGACATGACTTCTATTGACTATACTCTTTTGTTAAAAAATAAAAAAATTAGAGCACAAAATAATGGGTTACATTATAATGCTTTCATACATGCATACTATCATCACATTTTGCTCACAAATATGACTACCTTACTATTTCCCAGCACTTCATGGTCACATTTAACCCATCTGCCAAGATGTTCTCATTGCTTGAACTCTGAATCCAATCTTGGTACAATCTGCACAATTCCACCACGTGTGGAATGTCACTTGGCCCAGACTATGCAGTTGCTCCGATTCATTGTTGCTTCTTCTCACTTCCACTGGGCCTGCACACCATCTTCACGCCCATCCTATCAAGCAACCCCCACATCCAGCAACTCCCCAAAGTCAGAGTTCAATGAGATCTCCTGCTCTAACATGACGGGTCCACATCACTGACTCCAAAATGCCTTCCGCCAAACCCTTGGAAAAGACGGTTGAGATTGCGTCTCTCTATTCTCTGATCATCTACTGAGGAACTGAAATCATGGCAGGCATACCTTTCCATGAAAGGCTTGCTTGAATTTTCTTGCTTCCACTTGACTGTAATGTGAGCCAGCACTCGGAGTCATAGAAACATGACACCATTCAATAAGCAAATAACTCTAAACGCCAAGAGTCAGCATGAGGCAGAATCTCCAGTGAAAGAGGCTGAGTATTCAGGTCAGCCATCATCTTCAATGTGCTAATGTGACACCAGACAGTCTCTTTGGCAGTAGTATCAGCAGGCACTTATTTGAATACAGTAGTTAGTCACCTATGAGGAAAAAGGGTCAAGTAACCAAGAATACAACTATTTCTATTTTCCTGTGTGCCTGTTGGGGGAGAGGGGCTTGGATCAAAAAGCAGATATATTCGTAGTACAAACTTGAATTGTAGAGAAATACTCTGAACACTAGGTTTTTAACCAGAAGTAGATCTTTGGACACAATCCCACGAGCAAAACCATCGACTGAGCTACAGTGCATTTGAGATAAAATTAAAGAACATTTGTCAAGCTCTCAGTGCTCTCGATGATTTGAACTGACATTGATGATATAAGCAGATATTTGAGACTGTAAGAATTTCATGAAAGGTATTCAAAGACACCAAGTGAAAAGATTTGTGATTTGATTCCTGGACATCCGGCTGTGGTATCCAGCCAGTTTCCCTACCGCCCTCTCTTCTCACTCTGACCTCTATAACTTTTTCTGCAAGCTGAAACATACAAATAAACAACAAAAAAGCAGAGGCTGGCCTGAGAAGCCGTCCATGTTCTTGGACTTCTTCAAGTTCCTGAATGTTATAAGGGATAGGAGCTTCTTGCCGTGCCCACGTGACGCGTAGGTCAGATGGAAAGGGATAGAAAATATTGTCTGACTTCCTGATTGGCTGTGTAATGCTATTTACCATGGTCTGAGTATGAGACCTACGCCTAACATATCAATTACTCAGAGGACTGCCTGTGAAATGGAAAGGACAGAGATCACTTGACTTGCACGACTACACAAGTTGTGCACAGAATATGCGCATCAGAACTGTTTCTCTGGACATTCGGAAAGTGAAACTTCAGCCTGGCAGCTGCCAACCACAAGTAACCAGAGCTTAATTATTTGACAGATAAATGTCAGCTGTGTGCCACTTCGTCTTTTAAACACTGACAAATAGAAGTAGCCCTTATGTTTTGTTTAGAAAAAGAAAATAACTCACACTGTTTTCCATAAGGGCTGTTCTAATTGACACTCTTATTAACAGCATATAAAAATGTCTTCTTTCTCTAAATCTGAGGCATGACTTATATAGTAAGGGTATCTTCAGATTTGCTACATGCCCAAGAATGGCCT
The DNA here is from genome assembly GCA_023101885.1 of Typhlomys cinereus. Taxonomy (NCBI): domain Eukaryota; kingdom Metazoa; phylum Chordata; class Mammalia; order Rodentia; family Platacanthomyidae; genus Typhlomys; species Typhlomys cinereus. Next base: position 691,579 of record JALPQD010000300.1, on the reverse strand, counting down.
AGAACTTCTCTATCTTCCTGCCTCCACATCCCAAGTATTGGTATCACAAGCATTTATCAACACATTAGCTTTAATCTTAATTAGCTTTAATTAGCTTTTAAAAATCTTCTAATGATAGTCATTCTAACAGGTGAGATAATGTTTTATCATGCCTTTAATGTGCATTTCTTTGATGACTGGTGATGTTAAACATTTTCATACTCTTGGATATTCATATATATATATATATTCCTTCGATAAATATTTATCCATAATAATTTTAAAGACACTTTTTTATATGTGTGGAATATCATACTACATCATACCCATCCATATGATAGTTACATAGCATCACAAAGTATCAACAAGAAATCTGAAAACTCTTATTAAAAAAAAAGAAAAAGTCACTCTGCAAAAGAAAAGTCTCATTTTGTGAAATTTCTCAAGTTGCTGGTAAAATACCAAAAGTCTAGATGTTGGCAAAGCTCCAGGTTGTCTTGGGAATGACTCCATAGCCTTTCAGTGAATTGTAGCATAATGCGAAGCGTGTTGATCCTGTGCTGAACCATTAATTAATGGCCATTTATTGAATTGTTGATATATATTAGATACAAGACCAAAAGGCAATGAACAAAAGAAAGCATAAAGGGAAAATATTCCTAGCAGGCAACAACCAGAGGAAGCTCTCTTTGGACGAAAGGAACAAGTAGATGGAGAAGACACTGTGTTTGTAAGTTCCCTTACCATAAACTTGTTCTGTGATAATAAACAAAAGTACGAGCTACACACAGAAAGAGAAAACAAAACTCAAAATTGTTTTTCTGCAAAAAGATTTGATCCAAAGCATCTTGGTGTAAAATCACAAGTCAATGGAAATCACAATAAAGATTGACCTGCCTTTCTCAGTGCTATTTTAAGAACCCTTGGTAGCAAACTGCTGGGATTTTTGACCTTTAGTAATTGGCTTAAAGGGACAAAAAGCTGCCAAGATTTTTTTCCCTTCTCCTTTACACATCCGCAGAAAAGTTGGCATTCATACAAACCAAATAATTATGAATTTAAATAAGGGCTAATAGGTATGCATGTTCAACATATCTGTTGGAAAAAAATCATTAACATCTTTGAAGCAGAAAATACAGGTTCCTATGAGTGCAATTAGGCCTAACTACGGTTTTTAATATGGAATTCCTCTCTGATATTTTCCCAAAAATGAAAGCAAGGTCATTTGTGTACTTCAAGCATCTTGGAATACTTTTAAATTTAGCTTAGGAAAAATGATTTTTGGAAAAATGACATATGAGCTTTCTCTTCTGACCCAGACGCAAGGTGTGTTATCTCCCCTGCTCTCTCACTGGCCTTCTTAGTCCATTTTCTGTTGCTATAACTGAATACCCAAGGCTTGGAAAATTACAAAGAAGTTTGCTTGGCTCATAATTCTAGATACCATGAAGTCCAGGGCACAGTATCAGTATCTGGCTAGTCTATGAGTCATGTCTGGCTGTATCATTACATGCAGAAGGTATCATGTGAAACACAATTCTCTTCCTCTTACATAGTCATTAATACCATTGATAGGGACCCATTAACCTTCATGACTTCATGCCCATTCTCAAAGGCACTTCTCCGAACACCCATAAATATCAGTTTGGAGAATAAGTTTCCATCATACAAACTAATTTTTTGGTGGGGTGGGAGGGCTATAAACCATAGCACCCCTTAGGAGTGTGTCCCCAATATCACTAACCTTTGTGATTCACATTACTGTAACTACATCTCTGTGTCTGCAGAGGGCACGTGGCCCAGTCCTCGTCAAACAGTACCACTGGCCTCAATGATTAGATTAGGACAAGATTGCTATTGATCCAAGCCAGAGCAGCGACTTCCAGTTTGACGATTACTAAATCGGTGTCCATTATCTTGCTTCTCATGGGAGAGTTTGCAGAAGATGAAACAAGCGTGGAAGAATGCAGAGCTAATTGACAGAAAGAAAGAGACGCTTTCGAGATCCTGCTGCAAGGGAAGTCCTGCTTTGGGCCAGTGACACTTTTCGCCTGCTTCCCTGCTCCCTATCACTTCGATCACTTTCTACTAAGCTGTCAGGACTTCCACCGATCGCACCTTGACCATACTCCTCAGTGCAAATTGCCTGCCCATTCCCAGCTTGTCCCGGTGGTGCACTCCTGCTGGTCTTCATCCCACAAGGACCTGCTCACTTACTGATGATATCCACCCCTCCCAGTCACCTTCCAAAGGCAGGTCTTGTCTGTTTGTCTTGCCCACCCAGGGAGGACCTCATCTTCATTTCCTCAAAGACCCGAGATGCTATCTTTTTATACAATACATTTGTCTTGTTTAAGACAGTTTGAATTACCCTCTTGTCACTTGCAACAAATAACTCAATCTTCACAAGGAGAACTTAATCTTTTTAAAGCAGACTGATATTTTTTGAATGACTTATCTATTTTTTAAAAAAAGGTATCATAGGTATTCAATGATGAAAGGAAGATGTTGTACACAAAAATATTTTATATTAAAACACAAAATACTGAATATAAAACAAAACGAAATCAAGGTGATCCTACACTTGCCTCTGGTGATTCAAAAGAGAGCCCTTGATGGTGCCTTCTTATATTGAAGTGGCATTTATTTAACTGCATGTATCACATGACCTGAGTTCAATCCCCAGAACCCTCAAAACGGTGATAGGAGAGAATGAATTCCACACATATGCCATTGTTCATGTGCACATACGTATACACACTAATATATAAATAAAAATAGGGGCTGGAGAGGTGGCTCAGGGGTTAAGCCTCTGCCTTGCAGATGGAAGATCCTGAGTTCAGATCCTAGACCCCACGTATAGACGCTGGGCGGAAGCGGGGGCGGCCTGCGTTTCTGGTCCTGGTAGGGCGGAGCCTGTGGATCCCGGGGCAGAATAAACAAGGAGGAGGTAGAGGCGTCTATGGTGGTTCCTGAATTCATCCTGGTTCTACACACACACACACACACACACACACACACGTGCACACACGCACAATTGAATAAATAATAAAAAATAATAAAATAAATAAAAATAAATAAAAAATATAAAGTGTTTCTTTCAAAAAACACCTTTTCTTGGGGTTAAGGCACAGGTCTGTTGATAAAGTACTTGTCTAACATGCACGAAGCTCTAGGTTAATCCCCAGCACTGAAAAAACTGGGCATGAAAAACATATCTGAAACCACAGAACATGGGATGTGGAGGTGGGAGGATCAGAAGTACAAGGTAATGGTCCACTTCATAGTTTGAGGATAGCCTGAGATACAGGAGATCCTGTCTCAAAACAATAAAATAAATACTATGCCTGCTACTTGGATGCTCTTTAGGTTCACTGAGTTACAATACCTAGACTAGACTTTGAAATACCTATATATGAAAAAATTGTAGATGACTTTAAGCCATATAAACATTGTCATTGCTTTAAGTCATTATATTCATATTTATGCATATATGTATGTATTGACATGTATATATATATAATGTATATTCTTTTGTCTTTAAATATTTACTTATTTGAAAGAGAAAGGGTAAGCATGTGGAGGTCAAAGCACAGCTTGTGGTAGTCACTTCTCTCTTTTTGCCATGTGGGGTCCAGACATTGAATTCAGGTCACCAGGTCTGCACATTAAGTGCCTTTTGGATCACTGACTCTTCTTTTCATTTGGTTCACCTTCAATTGTTATTGTTCTAACCTGAAGACAATTCTAAAAGCATTCGTCATTCAAATTTGAGACAGAATATAAGGGGCCCAGGTAATTTAGAGGTGGTATGTATTAGTCAACAGTGGCTAAGGTAGTTTTGATAAAGACTGACACAAAACTTCATGTTTATTTCTCATGCATTCATATGTCCTTGTAGGGAAAACAAAACAATAAAAAAAAACACAAACACAAACACAAACAAAGATAGCTGGTTTTGGAGCAGAGGGTAAAAAAACTAGGTGGCCAATGGCTGACTTTGAAGCATCTATTCATATATGACAGTTTCCTACAGCTACCTTATCTTGGCCTAAGCAGTGTTTAGTGGGACAAGAAAAAGATTTTGTATCTATAGAAAATTACACTATAGAGGAACAGCAAGTGAATTGAACAGAAATAGCATTTGCCATGTGAGACATTTGATTACATAAATCAATAGATTTGAAAATACATAGGAGGGGAACAGTGGTCAGGTAAGTAAAGTTTATGACTTACTATACACTATACTATCTCTAGAGCTATATTGTGTAACACAACATAAAAGCTCTCAGGTTGCAATGGGGAAAAGAAGAGTGAGATAGATTAACCCCATGTTTACAAGGTTTGTTTCCAGAAGATACTTTAAACACTATCTCAACATACCTTAATAACCTGATCTGCCCCAACCAGGGAAGTCATTGTGTTTCAGCCAAAGATAGCACTTTCTCTTTCACCTCTCAGGCAGGGATGTGGGCATTTCTAGTAAAATACTGGCAACAAACTATAGCCTTGAGCTATTCATGTTTTAACAGAAAACCCACAGTATTCTAATAGGCCTTCTAAAAAGCCTGGGGAATTCTATGCAAATATGTTTAATATTATTCTAAAGAGTTAGAGGCTGTTGAAATTTAATAGCGTTCATGGAGAACACCAAAAAGCCGGTTCTACAAGGTGTGTGTGTGGGGGGGAGTTCCAGAAAAGATTTTACTTTTAAATCCTTTTCATTACTATGTTTGGAATTAGGCTATTCCTGTAAATGAAGATGATGCACCTCCCCACCCCCATCATTTATGGGAACCTCGATTTGGAAGCTCATAAGCAGTTCTAGTTATAAACAGCCACACAAGTACTGAAGCCCGTAGTGGTGGTGACTGCGCTGTGTCTTCTACTGCTCCCTCCTTGGCCCCAGTACCTCCTCACACCTTTCCCCCAGACTGTCCACCGCTCATGAGGCCTGGCGTTTGTCTTGCTGTTTCCATCTTGTTCTGGCTGAAGCAGGTATGCCAGATTGCTTCCTGATGCTTCCACTTTCAAGACCCTGGCAAGGACCACCTTTGTGGAAAACCCAGCATATAGGGCTGGAGAGATGGCTCAGAGGTTAAGACTCCGCAGAAGAACCTGAGTTTGGATCCCAGACCCCAGGTAAGTAAACAACAAACAAACAAACAAAAGTCACAAGAAATGGCTTCCTGGATTTCTGGTTCTGGAAGGTGGAGCACGGAAATCCCAGAATGATTCTCAAAGTCACCCTTGAACATCCACAGGCACACATAGCCCTCTGATGCATATGCATGGAAACACTACACACACACACACACACACACACACACACACACACACACACAGCACATGCAAAAAAAGAATTTATAACAAACATCACTGTAAAATGAGAAATTATCTAAAATATTTAAAAAAATCAAACCCAGCCTCTTGCTTCTGACCTTGCCTCTCTTGGCAGGTACTCAGACTCCTTCCGGTGTCAGCAGAATCATCTGTCAGTGTTTAAGCCTCTCAGACAAAATGGCTTTTCCTCTCAGATCAATTCCTTCAATAATGGGCCTCTCCAGCATCCGTCCCTGACACTCTCGTTCACGCTCTCTCTGTAGAAGCTGTGGTGAGCGAACTCTGTGGCTGCTTCTCAGCTGTATCTGCCTCACACCCAGGACTCCTGAGCTGCGGGATCCTGCCCTAAGGTCACATATCCTGAGGTCACTTCCTGCCTTACCGCTTCTTTAATGCATCCCAAGAACGCTCTTCCTTCTCCTCCCAGACCTGCTCTTACGGCCGTTTCACACTTCTGTGAATGGTTTTCATCACCAAATAAGCCTTTTAAGTGAAAGAATGGGCATTTTCTCCAACTTCTCCACTTCTGTCATCCACACACACCAACATATGCCCACGCATGGCATGTGCAACCTTAGAAATATGAGCTCTGACACCTTCTCTATTCCCACACATCCCTGTGTTCAAATGCTACTGTCATCACTGTTTACTTGCATTCTGGATTGATGGTGTGGTACCAAGGGTGGATTGCATCACCTATGATAATTTCTCATTTGGGGTGAAGTTTTGCCTCTACTACTTCTCCCCCCCCCCACGAACATGCCCGAATATATTTGTGTGTGTGTGTGTGTGTGTGTGTGTGCGCAGACATACATACCCAGGTACATGAGATCAACTCTTCCACTTTACTGTTGTGAGCCTAGGTCTCTAATTAAACCCAGAACACATCGTTAGGCTAGTCTGGCTAGCTAGCTTGCTCTGAGGATTTCCAGGCTCCACTTTCCAGGGCTAGAATGACAGGTGGACTACCACAACCACTCGGCATCGTTCATGTGATCCGAACTCGGGTCCTTTTGGTCACAAGGCAAGTGCTTTAACCACTGAGTCACCTAGCTCTCTTCTTCTTCTTATGAACTAACCTAGTCAAGTTAGTCAAGCCAGTGTGGCACAAGCCTATAATCACAGCACATGGGGCAACAAAGCATAAAATGTCAAGTTTGGGGTCAGTTTGGGCTTATATAAAATTAGACCTGGTCTCAAAAAAAAGTCAATTTTTCTGTCCCTCCGTTCCTGATTTATTAAGAACTACTGCAATAGCTATGCGAAATGTCTCACACCTGGTAGTTATTAATATTATAACAACATTTTAGCTGCTTTTGCCAATACCAGTCTTTCTAGCCTCATTAGAATTGCTTTCCAAGAAGATGAAGTCTATCACTTCGGTCCTTTGCTTCGGCCAGCATTATACCATTTAAAATCTATCGCAGGGCATTGTAGCAGGACATTCAAGATTGTGCGACATTCTCTCCTCAAGCTCCCTTTTAGTTCATTTCTGGCTGCCCACTCTGAACAGTACACCTACCGCTGGGTCATAGTCAACTTCCCACGTTCTACACCCTACCCTTGCTTTGCACCTTTTTATTTTTCCATCAGTGTTAGCTTTCCATAGGGATGCTGTAGAACAGCCATTCCCATGTCCCAGTGGGCTTCAGCAACACAGATATGTTTCCTATTTGAATGAATGACATGTCAGCCAAAGGCTGACTTCAGCTCTCTGCCAAGAGTCTTTATTCTAGGAGCAAAACTGAGACCCTTTATGATGTTTCCTTTTCCCATAGCAGAGGGAGCAAGTACCATTGGAATGCCACGATGGATCTTAGAGGTTTTGCTCAGAAGTGACACAGGATACTTCTATTTTATTGGCCTAGGCAAGTCACGTGACCATGCATGACCTTGTTTTTTTGGGGGAGGGAGGATAAATATGTTTAGAATAAATAATCAGCAGCAGTCCACTGGTTCCCCGAAAGAAAAGCCATCACAGAGCCCTCTCTCCCTGCCCATTCTTCCAGAACCTCCTAGCTCTCTAATCACTCCCTTTGGAGGTTTGTTCCTTTCTGTGGCCAACAAGCAGGATTAGCTCATTTGTGAGCGTTTGCTCTGGGGCCCTGGCCCCACTTCTAGTAAAGTGCTTATCACACTCTAGTGAGAATATCTGTTTACATCTCTCTTGTGGGCTCAGTCTGATTTCCCTCTCCCTAGTTCCAAGCATCTCAGAACATGCTGACAGAGTGAATGAATAAAGCAGTGTGTTAGTTGTGCATTTATCAGGGCTGGGAACATTTGGCTTTATTATCAGAGATCTGTGATCAACTAACTTTTATATTCAGGCAGAGAAAAGATGTGAAGGCCATGAGAAAGTAAGCTTTTTGCTGTTTTCTCTTCCCAAGCACACCGAGTATTTGCACCATTTTCTTAGTTTGGCCTTGGCCTGTTGCTATGTAGCAAGAACAGACGCCTTGGGAAGGTACTGCTTTTCAATCTAGCCATGGACTGTAAGTAATCCAAGTGAAAACAGGCCCTGCCCATATAGTGCTTGCTGTAAATCAGTGGATTTATGAAAAAGACAAGACCAGAAAAATTATTTCCGCAAACTACCAGTGTCTTTTCTTTGGGAACCTTTTCAGAAGTCACTAACCTACTATGAAATAATCCTAAGTGGGTTGCCATTCAGGTTGTCTCCATCTGGACTCCGGGTGCGTCTAATTCTTCTCTTTACTCTGAATTGGACACAAGTGATGTGCCCAATGAGTGCTTGATACATCGAGCTGCTGCACTGTCAACACACCTTCATCTGGTTCTGCTGTCTTATTACCTTCTGCCCTTCTGTCCTTGTGCTGAGGGTTCAGCCCCACTCCAATCTAGAAAAGCTTCGCTCCAGACATCACTTTCCTTCTGACCTGTCTTCTGCCCACTCATTCCTGTCCCTCTGCAGAACCGAGTGCATATCTTTAGCACATTGTAATCACAGGCAGACCCAAACTTATGATGTCTTTGCTCACAACTTTTTCATTCTATGATGGTGTAAAAGTGATAAACATTCATAATTAATCATTCTCCAAATACTGAATTTTTTTTCCAGGTGTGGGCTCTGCAGTGTGATGCTGTCATGATGTAGGGCTCTGGCTGTGACCAACCATTCACAACCCTCGGTGAATCATAAATGCCAACACCGATGTTCTACAGCAAGCTGTGTGCCTAAATTTGATGTTTGAGGAGCGCGTGTATTGAGCGCATTCCAATATATAATATTTCTAACTTGAGATGGGCTCATGAGGATGTAACCCCATTACAAGTTGAGGGCCACCTACATTTGTTTATGTGTCTGTTTCTCTTCATGGCACAAGAGTCCTTTGGCATCTAATTCTTCTCTTTACTCTGAATTGGACACAAGTGAGGTGCCCAATGAGTGCTTGATACATCGAGCTGCTGCTGAGTTGAAGGTGAAATTTGCATTTGATACATTTTGTGGTCAGAAATATGATCAATTATAAGCACACTTTGATCTGATATTCTAGTGTTGTGATAGTTAATCCTGGGTCAACTTGACATACTTGGCATTAACTAAGATCAGCTGAGACCACCTGAAGAGATTGTCTGGACAATACAAACACCAGTCCTAGATCCAATTGGTAACTCCCTAGAGCTCATTAGAACCTCCCAGTAGCAGGCCAGATAAAAGGAACCATAAGACAGGAGACTGAGAGAAGAAGAGAGATTCTCCAGGAATCCTCCAGCCTTCAGCCTTCACCCACTATCCTCAGGGATGGGAGTGACTTAGCTTGACTCCAACTTCGGCCAGCAGGCCATGCCACTTCCACCATGAAAGACTGTATCTCCCCTTTGGAATCATAAGGTGAAAAGATTTCCTTTTCTCCCTTAAGTTGTTTGACTTTGAATGCTCTCTCACAGCAATAGTTATGAGTAACCATTACAAGTGTACACTAATATTTTCATAAGTTTTGGAGTATGGACTGCTTCCAGTTTTAATCTGCGTGTAAATTGTGATATTCATATAGATGCTTCACACAGGAGTTTTTAGAAATGAATCAATTCTCATGATAACTTATTAGGATATTGGGGAAAATGGGATTGCATTAAACAAAAATGCATGCATAAGACAGCGAAGAGGCAACCTATCAATCTGGAAAATGAGTGCAATGCATAAGGAGTTGATATCTAAATTTCATTGTAAAGAGCTCTTGCAGAGGTTGGCAAGATGACTCTGTGGGTAAAGTTCTTGCTCACAAACCTGGAGACTTGAGTTTAATCCCCAGAAGTTCACATTGCAGAAGAAGAGACCTAACCTCCAAAAGTTGCCTTCTCACCTCCACATGCATACTGCTACCCTCCTCTCACATTCTCTCATTTTTCCTCTCTGTTTATCTCAAATTAATTTTTTTAAAAAGTTCTTGCAACAAGAGCAGAAGAACGATCCAATTAAAAGATGGGCCAAGTGCTGGTACCAACATTTTCTCTAATGACGAAATCTAAGTGGGCAATATGATCTTCTTAATATATGTACCTAAAGAGCATGGAGGTACCATCTTATGGAGAGATTTGTACTCTCATGTTAAGTATAGCATTATTCACAATAGCCAATGTGGGGTACAAAGTGCCCATCAATGGACAAATGAATAGATAAGCTGAGACACATACAAACATTTTTCCGTCTTTGCAGCCATTTATAATGGTATGGAAGAATCTAGAAGACATCATCCTGAGTAGAGAAAATAGGCCAAAGAGAAAAAGGTTTCATAGTCTCTCTTCTATGTGGAATCTGGGATGTGGAGGTCAAATATATAGAGCCTAACAGAGACTAACACTGTCATTACTAGGATTACGGTTAGGAAGGAAGTAGAAGAAATAGAGAATATAGGTCAAAGGGTAGAAGATATCAGATACGAAGGGTGAGTATGTCTTGTGATCTGATGCAGAAGACAATTGCAGCTAATAAATTACATTATATTTTTGATTTTTGTTAAATAAGCAGCTGAAATCTGCTTTTGTCTCACACAGGAAAGTATGTGAGACATGTTAATTCCCTTCACTATGGTGGCCATCTTACCATCTTAAACATCTCATCAAAATTGCAAGCCTCAAATATGCATAATGAATTTATTTTTTAGAAAATAAGAAAATGTCTACAAAAGAAACATTTTCAGGCCAGAGAGAGGTGTAAGCCCAGCATTCCAAAGGTAAAGGAAAGATGAGTTCAAAGTCATCCTCTGCTAAACAGTCGAAGGCCAGCCTGAGCTCCAAGAGACAGAAAAACAGCCATACTCCAAGTCTTTTCATTATCATAGTACCAGGAAAGAGAAAGCTTCCTTTAGATCCCAAAATCAAAGAAAATTTATGTTGTATGTATTAGAAAAATGGATCAACCTGTTAATCTAACCAGATCTAAAAAGAAAAGAAGCCAAGTGGAAATTGTCTCCATATAATTGGCTCAAGAAGGGAATTTCAGTTTAGGAACTGTCTTGCATGTTATGTAAGTGACCATGAGTGTCAGAGAGAAAAAGAGGGCAAAAGAGGTTGTAATTAAAGTAAATCTTCCCAGAGCCCTGGATCACATCAGAAACACGGCCAGAATAAACAAGGCTACTGACTTCTGCCAGGGTCACGCTTGGAGGTTGCATTATCATAGCCCTTGCTTTAAAAAAAAATCATAATTTGACCATCGAAGGGCTCCCAACGTTCAATGACCTCCATGTGCTTCCCATTAGGTCGGAAGAAGAGATGCCTGGGTGGCTTCTGCAAATGGAATGGAGCTTTTCCAGATCCAGCCCCAACTTGGCAGGAAGGTTGGATGCCAAGCTGGACGGCAGGAAGGACTGAGGTGTTCCAGAGGCCAGTCCCTGCACAGAGCCGCATGGACACTGCAGAGATGGGAGCCCGTTAGGTTAAAGCAGGGATTTTTATTGAAAATGAGAGAAAAAGGAAAGAAACGCTCTCCAAGAAAAGCAAGGGAGAAACCATAGGTGGAGGAGCTTAGAGCAGAGGAGATAGCCCAAAGTCAGAGAGAATGGGAGGCGGACATAGGTGATGTTGCAATCTTTTATATTTCTGGCATTGCTAAGGAGTGGTCCAGGGGTTTATTAGGGAACTGAGGTAGTAAAGACTGGAGGGGAGGTACTGCAGGGTAATGATTTTTAAGAGATAGGTTCATAGCAGCATATTGTTAGAGAGAGCTCTCGCTTGCTAATCCATCATGGACTTGGAAGTTCCCAGGACCGGTCTCTCAAATCTTCTCATTCATTCACTCCCATCCAAGGGGCATGGCCAAACCGTGGGGCTCAGTGAACTCCCTCCTCTCCTCCCATTTACACCAGGAGAGTATGAAGCAGAAAGCCAACGACGGCAGTACTGACAGCAACATCACCTCCAAACATGCATTTCCTTGTTCTCCTCACTAAATATTTGGCCAGCTAAATATTCGTGTGTGTGTGTGTGTGTGTGTGTGTGCGCGCGCGCGTGCGTGCACGTGCGTGCGCGCGCGCGCGTGCACACGCACGCCTGTCTAGGTTGTGGGGTTTTCCAGCCTCTACTTTTGGTGATCAGAAGTGCAGTCCACTGCCATTTCTGCTTGGCATTTTTATGCGGGACCTGGGATCTAAACCCAGGTTCTTTTGCTTTTGAGACAGAGGCTTAACCCCTTAGCCGTCTCTCCACCCTGTCAGCCCCCATGATTTATGTAGACATTTGCCTAGTGCTTCTTGTATGAGCTTTTGATTTTCTGTTGAAGGAGAGAGGATCTTGCTGTTTTTAAGTTGCACGTGATATAAGAACTGCAGTAAACATCTTGAGCATGCTGGAGCATCAGGCGCTGTAGAAGCATAGCGGAAAGGTAGAATAGCCCTTGTGAATCGTGATCTATAACAATGCCAGAAAACAGCTATAACTTCCACTGATGAAAAAATAATCCCCTATCTGCTGAAACCATGGCTGCTTTAGGGTTTCATTACAGTCCATTTCACATATCAAATCTGAACCAAGGACACTCAGTGCAAAGCCAAAGCTGGGGCTGCTAGGACAAAGAGATAACAATTTAGAAGAGACAGAAGGTGTTCAGATTTTCCTGACTTTTTTTTCCAGATGTCCCATCACTCTCCCTTTCTCTTGCACTTTTGGGCATGTCTCGAAAAATGGAATTCAATTCTTCCATTTTATGATTTCAATCTTCACACACACAACACACCAACTTTATGACTTCATTCCTTTAACTTCTAAGAGTTCTTCCAACACTAAGAGTTGTTGTTAATTGCTCTGCCTGGATTAGATTTTTCAGTGAAGTTTGTAACTTAAGAAACCTGTTCAGCTGGAAAAAAAATTCATTAATTTAGAATATTTTGCAAGGTCTAGTGACACAGGCCTGTAATCCCAGATACCCAGGAGGCTGACACAGGAGGACTGAAATCTCAAGACCAGCTGGAGAAATTATGAAATTTTTATTTCAAAATAAAAAGTTAACAGTGGGCTCAGGACTTAGCCCAGAGCAGAGAACTTGCTACAGGCATGAGGCCTTGTGTTTAGCTTCTGTGCTGAAAAAAAATTAATGAAAGAAGGTGTAACGCTATTACACCAAGATTTAGATATAAGACTTTCAACCGGATTCCATTATTAACCATTGCAAATTGTGTTTTTATATGACATTTGCTACAACCATTGTCCAAGTGCTAAGAAGTAGGTTCCTATAGGCGCAGATCATATTTCTCTTAAGGAAAAAAAAGGAAAGAAAAATAACAGAACCCCTCCAATGTGGTAACATCTGACTGATGGATGGGTTATGGATGTTTGCGGCAGGAACACAGCCAGGCCGGAGGCTCCTACAAACATACAATTACACAGAGGCATCACATCAAAGCCTTCCCTGTGCTGGCTCCAGTTTTAGACTTGGCACATTCTTATGTCTCCTGAATCAAAACTCAAAGAGGGTTCAGAAGAATGGATCAAGAAATGCCAGTATGCTCATCTTCCTTTCACTCTCTCCTTAAGGAGCATGCCCACCACAGAATACAGACAGGAAACACATTCAACACTAGGATATGTGTATTATTGACAACAGTCTGAGATGACTGGATGGCCAAGATTTGTGCCTGTACATATGTTATCTCTACTGGTCTTTATCAGCCTAGAAGACTGGAGATTGGACCCTGATAACGAGGCCTTCAACCAACTTTTAATGAGGTTTAGGAGTAGCAGGTGTCAAGGCTTGGGGAATGCATTCATTAAAAAAAAAAAGAGGTCCCGTACTCCCCAGTATGCTCCAACTGCATCCTCTGCACAGACACTGAAGTCTCATAGAGTCGGATGGAGCAAGAGCTATCGAAGACAGTGAGCGTAGGAGAACCTATGGCAGATCATCATCTAGTCAGGGATGTGAGGAAAAGCCTCACTGAGGAAGAGATGTGAAGATGCCTAGATGTGAAGAAGTGTTAAGCAGAGCTGGGGAGATGGCTCAGCCACTAAGATGCCCTGGGTTTGGATCCCTAGCATCCCTGTAAAAAGTGGTAGAGTGTGTCTGTAGACCCAGCTGAGGTGGGAGGATGCAGCGATAAAAGGGTCCTTGGGGTTCACTGGCCAATTTGGAGGATGTGAGCTCTAGGTTCAGTGAGACACCTTGTCATCTTATCTCACAAAATTAAGGAGGAGAGTAATCAAGAAAAGCACCCAATGTCAATCTTCTACACACACACACACACACACACACACACACACACACGTGCGCGCGCGCACAACATGCATATGCACACATACTACACGAACACATACAAAACACTGCATTCCCCACGTGCATGCGTGCATACTCACATGTATGAACAGGTATGCATGTACCCATCTGCAAGAGTTACTAAGGCAAAGGGAGGTGGTACTGGTGTGCAGATGAAAATCATTTTAGGCAGAACAAAATGCTATTGAATGCCACAGTGTCACATGGCTTTTCTGAAGACTCAAGAAGATCTCTATTGTCTAGAGTTAAGAGAATATATGAAAGAAAGTTTGATGAGACAGGTAGAGACCAGATTGTTGGACTTTATACTAAAGGCAATACCAAGCAACTGAGGACAGAGTAGCTATGAGTGTGTGGAATGAGAAGAATGCTCAGATTAAACTCAGATTTGAAGATAGTAAATAGCTTGACCCGAAGTCACTTAAAGCAGGAATTTGAAACCTGGGAGTTTGGTTCCCACCAATGGTTCTTAACCCACAAGTGTCTAGCATGTTGTAGCTTGAGCAACTCCACTCTTTTCTCACTATCCTTAGATCATCCCCAAAATGCATGTCCCTGCACCCATACTGGGAGGAGGGGTACTGATGCACAAAGCCCGTCCCTGTGCAGTGGTTACTGTAGAGTTGGGAATCTGTATTTCTGAACCCATCCATCTCCACATGTCCCAAGGCTCTTTTGTTTTTGACCTGTTGCGATATATATTGAAGTGGAATATTTCTGCATCTGGGGGTTGGAAGGGAAGCTGTTCCGCTAGTCAATCTCCATTGTGCAGTTGAATGCTGCCAATGGTAACCAGGGCCTGTGGGCTAAGCACTACCCCCAAATCACTAGGTAGAAGGTTCCAGGCTGCCTCTTAACCCAGGGCTCAGGGACCAGTTTCATAAAGGTATTTTCACTCAGGTATATTATTATATACTCTGACCACATTCACCCCTAGGCCCTCCCTTCCTCCACACCTACTAGACTCCTCATATCCCCAGGCAGTCTTGTTTCTATATAAAATCTAGGCCTGCAGATCTCTCATAGCACACTGACATCTATTCTCTTGGGTTTATTCCCAGGAGTGGTACCCTATCTCATAGCTTAAAAGCCTGTAAGAATCCATACTGCAAGGAGATGTGACTCCAAGGTAACTGTGCTGCCACCAACCTGATGTCCTAAGTCTTATCTGGAACCTACATAGGAGAAGGAGAAGACTGACTCCCACAGTATTCTTTGACCTCCACACATGCTCCATGATTTGCTTGCACATATAAATACAAACACACACACACGCACACACGCACACATACTGTTGCTCGGACAAATAAGTAGGACTCAACTATTTATAAAATCTGGGAGATCTATATTCTGAAGAGACTTTAGAACTCCATGCTGTAAGAGCGGTCAGTGCCTGAGAGCCACCTGTCAATACTTCCTTAGATTGAGAACTAAAGGAGAGAATTGGATAATTTTCCTTCAGAATCAAGTTTACTCTAGAAATCATCAGGAAATGCTCTGAGCTCTTTGCTTTCTGAATCATCTGTCTACAGTTAGAAATGCAGTCTACATTCCACCCATCAGAATGAAACTACATGCATATTTCTTTCTGCACTTATTTGCCTTTTTATTTATTTTTATTCATGTTTATTGTCAATAAACACAGAGGATCCTTGATACTGACCTCAGTTTTTGAAATTATATTCTTTGGGACTCTGCTTTTCTAAGTGTAGCGCTTACTGTTTTTCTCATTAATTTTTTAACAAATTACAATTGCTTTCATTAGGTCATGTTTAAACATGATTTAGAAATACATAACATTATATTTCAAAGAACTGTGAATATCAAAGTGACTACTCCTTAACTGTGAACAATATAATTAAATGGTTCAAAGTAATTCTGTTATGTCTAAGATAATTTTACAATAGTCAATTCTGAAATAAATGACAAATTATTTCATTTGAACAGGCAAAATTCTGTTCCCCAAAAATGCTATAAATTTTAATCTAGTGTCATTAGATTTTTTTAAAAGGAGAAAGAGAGAGAAACTTGGGTTAAGCAGAACCCAACCTATTCCATTAAGGAACACTATGAAAAAAATACTGTGAATTAATTTAAAAATTAATTCACAAATTAAAGTAGACATATCAAGAGGCCAGAATTTTAGGGAGAGTGGGAGAAAGAAAAAGCGAGGGAGAAAAGGGGCATCTTCTTTGTGTCTTCATATGTGGAAATAGTCCACCACTTAATAAAGGAGTCTGGGAGAGAGAGGAAAAGGCTCCTTATTAAGTCTTCTACATCGAACTTGGGAATTTCGACTGGAGAGAGCTGTGAGGCTAGATGGATTAATTCCCTTTCTCATGCCGTGATGAAACACCTGAGAAAGTTAAGGACAGCAGAGTTTATGCTGCCTCCCAGCTTGAGGCTGTAGTCCATCACAGCAGGAAGGCGCAGAGACAGGAGCATGCGCATTGGTCACCTTGCTTCTGTAGTCAGGAGGCAGTGAGAGAATGCTGGTCTCAGCCGGCTTCCTCCTTTTGTCTTTTTATCCAGTCTAAGACTCCAACTGTGGCGGTACTGCCTACACTCACGGTGGATCTTCCCTCCCCAGTGAAACCTCTCTGGAAACACACTCCAGACACACCCAGAGGTTTGTCTCCTAGGTATTTCTAAATATATATCCAGTCAAGCTGGCAGTAACTTTAACCATCACAGTAGGAGTTGAGTGGAGGAGAGATCTTTACTTTTCCCAATTTGGATACTCTCCGAGCCAGAAACCAGGCCTTTCTATATTTATGTCACCCAATTCTCACGTTGGTGATTTCTTTGACACTGATAGTTTTTTGTGATGCCGTTGCATCAGTAAACTTCCTAGAGATGATTTAGTTTGCAGGATAGGCTTCAGAATGGGCAGGGGATGTAGCTCAGTTGGTAGAGTACTTGCCCACCATGCACAGAGCGGGGGTTTCAACCCCCAGTACCTCATAAATCCCAGCATTAAGGGGTGGAGGTAGAAAGATCAGAAGTAGAAGATTGTCCTCCATACATAGCCAAGAAGTATGAGGAAGAAACAGAAAAAGGGGGGGGGGGCAATTGGATAAGAACTTACAATATCACCTTTTCCTCAAACCTTTCATTCCCTTCAAACCTCCCTTAAGATCTCTTCTTCCACATTCAAAAATGTACACAAATTGGAATCTAGGATCTGTATATGAGAAGAAGCAAGTAATATTTGTCTAAGTCTGATATTTCACTTAATAGTGATTTCCAGTTTCATCCATTTTCCTGCGGATGTGATTTCATTTTTATTTATGGCTGTATAGAACTCCATCATAGAAGTTTTCTTTACCAGTTCCCCTGTTATAGACACCCAGGCTACTTGTATTTCTTACCTACTGTTATGCAGTATCAAGCACCAATAAGCTTGAATGTGCAGGTACTCTGTGGTAGGACTTTGAATCCTTTGGATCTGTATGTAATGGGTCACGAGGAGGTTATATCTTTTTTTTTTTGAGAAAGTCTCCACACTGATGGCAATAGTGGCTACACCAGCAGCGAATAAAGGCACCTCGTTGGCAGCATTTCTTGCCACTTGTTCCTTGATGGCAGCCACCCGATTCGGGTGCGTGGAATGTCAACCAAGTTTTCATTTGCACCTTCCTAATGGTTAAGGATATTGAACACTTGTTACATACTTATTTGGCCATTTGTATTTTTTTAGAACTATTTACTCAGTTGTTGGCCCATGTATTGATTGGAAGATTTTTTGGATAGTTAATATTCACAGTTCTTTATATTGTCTGGACATTAACCCCTGTCTGATGACAGCAGAATGAAGGCCACTTGGGGGAGGGAGGAAGAGGACCTGCATGAGGGGCAGTGTAGAGGGAGACAAATAAGAACGAAGTATATAAGAAAATGTCATAACGAAACCCATTATTTTGCATGATAATTTAAAGCAATAATTTAGGAAACACATTTCCCTTGCGTCTTAGAGACCTAAGTACCATGATAAAGACCAGTTGGATGTCTCCTTGGACCTATGCTTATGACCTCTAGACAAAGATAAAGCAATGCTCCTGTCAAGCATGACCAAGGACCTCTAGCCAACAGGTATTTTAAGGGACAGAATGACTATAAGAAGAGCTGTTGCCTGTGAAATTTTGATTGCATGTCCACCACTATCAAAGCATTAAAATTCACTAGTCTTCTGTGTATGGCAGGTCTTATTCAGGATCTTTGTATATGTTACCTTAATTTTCATAAGTAATTAGACAGATACCGTTAAGATCTTTTTTTACAGAAGAGGAAATGGAAGCATGAGCAAGAGAGTTAGTCGCCCAAGGAGCCAGTGACTGTAAGTGTTTATGCTGTTCATTAAAGTTTTCTTTAAAAAAATTGTGGATGTGTGTGTGCACATGTGTCATGGTGTATATGTGATCAGATGACAACTTGAAGAAGTTGGCTGTCTCCATCCACTTTCATGTGGGTTCTAAGAATTGAGCTCAAGTTTTTGGGCTTAATGGCAAGTTGTTTTACTAATTGAGTTACTTTGCCAGCCCTCAAATGATTTCTATCACATGCCTCTTCTGCACCAGAGTATGATGCTATGATGTTGAGCAAAAGACGACATAGTTCCTGTCCTTGTGCAATTTCCAGTCATCCAGCAAAGACAGAAGCTAAATGGTAACAGAGGATAATGCTTATATGCAAAGCTTTTGACTGAAGGATTTCAGTATTGTCACTGTGTGTAGGTATGGTGCATATGGGTATACATGTATGTAAATATACATACACATTGTGTGCTGTGCATGTATGTATATTTATGAGTGTGTGGTGTATGTGTGTGCATGTATGTATGTATTTGGATATATGCATGTGTGTGAGCATGTATGTGTGCATGCATATATGGCATATGTATTGTGTATGGTATATGTGCATGTGTGTGTGAAAGAAAAACTTGTCCTAGTTTCATTTCCTCTTCACAATAACCCTGTTCTTATTTTATCTGGGAATAGCAGAACAAAGTATAGGGAGAGGGAGGAAACCTTTATAGGCACTTGGTTGGGACCATTCTTTCAAATTCTCCAAGCTATAAATCAATAATTCACTTTGGATTTTGTCACATTTAACTATTATTTGCGACATATCTGCCATCATTTAGCTTGGAAGCCTAAGTGGCAATTACATGCACATTTAAAAGTTGCAGAATGCTAATTTTCTGTTAGCTCAGCTCTCACTTTTTCTGTGCACAGACTTCCTTCTGCTTATATAAGAGAGCCAGGCAGGGAGCTGATAGTTCCTGTGGGCACGGTGGCCAGCGCCGGCCAGCCAGGGACGTGGACTTGGGCTGTGAACTCAGAGTTCTACTTTAACTGGTCATTTGCTCTGGGGAATGGAGGGCTTGGCTCAGCAATTGTGTTTATTTCTGTTCAAAGCACTGGAAATAAAAGGTTTGTGCAGATGTTTTAAGGATACCCTATAGACTTGTCCCCTAACTTCTGCGGTCAGTGCAGCCTCCAGGGTCAGAATCAATGACTCACTCCAAACTGAGTTGTTCCTTCTTAAAATATTGTTTTGGTTTCATCCCCAGGAACATGGGGGGAGCATTACAAACCCTGCTGGGCAGGAGAGGGGGATGGTGGGTGTGGGTGGCACTATGTGAAATACTCTGTGTAACTAAAGTTTATTTTAATTTTCCTGGTTATTGCCAAGACTACGTTTGATCCCGGAGAGCTTTAACTTGGAAGACAGCACTGATGCATCTGGTCAGAACCCTGTGTCTTATGAAGGATAAAGCTAAGACCTCGAGAGATTAAGTGACATGAGCCGGGTCATGGCCATCTGTGGGTGGCACAAATGGGCTTGGAACCAACTCTATTTATAACTACTATTCCCTTCTCTCCTTTGCATACCTTAAATGTGGTGCCCCAAATACCTAAAGTGGCACATAGTAGCCCAGTAATGTTGGCCTCCTCCTTGTGGCCAAATAAAACATTAATTATATAATTCTGCTCAGTTTCCCAGGAGGGGAAATTTTGGACAGAAACAAATATAAGAAAGATTAAGACGAGTAACTTTGTGTGACTGTACAAATCAAAAGCATCCAATGTCATGAAGTAGCATGTGTAAAGGAGTCGTTTACATGCCCATTTGATGGTGACAGAGTGAAAGATGTGAGAGCTGACCGTTTCGATGGTGAGGTCAGAAGTGACCATGAACTTCTCTAACTGGAGAGGGCCCAAGGCAAAGCAGAAGAGGTCAAGTGTGAAGCTTAGTGTAAGCTAATGAATTCTATCATTATGAGGAGTCTGGAATAAGTAAAACTTTAAACCTGTGTTTAAATTCAAATCATTAAGTTGGTAGATTTGACCAGTTCAGCTGTCCCATCACAGGAGCTAGTGGCTGCTGGATGAGGCCACACAGGTGTGGAACGTCTTCATCACAGAGACATTTCCTTAGAAACAGCACAGAGAAGAGGAGAATATGGGTGGGCAGGCCTGTGCGAAGGGGCAAAAGCAAACCGCTTTTTGACTGTGTTGAAACCCTGGCCCCAGATACAATATGGAAGTGGGGCCTTTCGAGGAGCAATGAAGTCATGAGTGGGGAGCCCTCATGCACAGGATTAGTGCCCTCATGAGACAAAACCCACAGAACTCTCTCCCTGGCTTTTCTATCAACTGACAACGGGGAGAAGACAAGGTGTTTGTGGAGCTGGAAATGTTCCTTGCTAAGCATTGACGCCAGTCCCCAGAACTGTAAGAACGAGAGGGTCATTGTTGAAGCCACCTAGACTATGAGGCAGAACACGGGGACCCTTGGGGCGTGAAATGACATGACTCAGTGATGGTGCACACGTGTCACCAAACATTCGTTAAAACCCACAGAACCCAACACTGAGCGAATCCTTAATGCATACTGTGGCCATCAGTTCTAGTAGCCACCTTGACTCAACCCACCAATGCAGGCTGCAGACAGTGGAGAACCTGGGAGTGAGGCGGAATGGTGGGCAGAGAGGGACATAGTGGCCTTTCTAAAGCTGTCCTCAGAAATGAAATCTGTTCATTACAAATGAAAGGAAAACAGGCTTTTACTGCTTCCCGGCAAATCTCTTCACATGACATAAACCATAACATAACCATCAAACACGTTAATTTAGTTTTAGCCAATAACCCAAAACAATTATACATAAACCAAAGAGTGCACCTTTCTCCGTGTCTCCTCAGTACAGTCTATCTATATCTATCTATCTATCTATCTATCTATCTATCTATCTATCTATCTATCTATCTATCTATCCCAGCGTTTTGTATTTCAGTGATGAGTATAAAGGAGGACAATCTCTGCGGGGGACTGGGGCATAGCTACAGCAAGAGCCTGTCCGAGAAAATATAAACCACAAAGAATGTTGCTCTGTGGGATGAAGAATGAAAAGCTACCTTCAGTGCCCTGAATGTTGCTCAGAACTGACATGAAAGAGATGGTAGAAAAAACCAAAACCAAAACCTCAAGGAATAGAGTAGCAATGATGGGAAGGAAGGAAGGCAAAGCCAGACATACTATACCTAGAAGGTCACGTCTCTCTACGAAACTGCGGCTCCTTGTCTGCAAGTGTGGTCCTGTGCAGTGAAGGGCTGGGATCCTTCCGGACAGACGGATGCAGTGAGAGAGGCTGTATATATGGAGAGCTGGAAGGAAAGAGGAGAAGAGGAACATATCCCAGCAATGACTGGAATGTATCAGCTATGCAAAACAAAACTCCTGGGAAAACCAAGCTGGGTCTTGGATTGTGGTTCAAGGAACTAGCCATGGGATAAAGAGCTCTGGCTTCCAGGCCACCAAAGAGAGCCCAACCCAGGTTAGGAGTTAGCAATGCACTGCTTCGGATGTCACGGTGAAAGAAAGGGCCGGGCCAGCCTGGCCTTCTAGTATAAGAGTAATCCTGAAAAGAACCACCTGCCACAATAGGTAATCTTAGCAGCCCGCTTCACAGAACAAAGAGGAAGGGAATTGAATTCTTAACCACGTGGGGAGTCTCCCTGAAAGAGCAACATGGAAAATTTCTCCTGCTCCTCTCTGAATTGGCCAATGCTCCTGGAGTCTGATTTTTGACCACCGCCTTTGAGACCCCTTGGGGATTCTTGTCCACACAATCTGTTGAGTTCCACGTTAGACCAAATGGGCCTGCATCTTTAGGGATGAGGGGGTCTGTGAGTCTTAGTACAGAAGCAGGTCAGCTTTTGGCCCAGCTGGTCTCTCTGTGCTTTGGGGAGCATCTGAGATGCCTGGAGGGTCTGCAGCACGCAACTTCCTTTCACCCCGCAACTTCCTGTACCCCCACCACCGGAACTTCCAATGCAATGTCTAGATGGACCCTGGGGACACCCGTGTCTAGCAAGTTCCAGTTCACGCTGCGGACCCAGGGACTACACTTTGAGAAACACATCCTCTAGAATCTGCCTGAAGTTTCATTTCTCCCTCAAGTGTATCCTTGAGCTGACTTCTGCCACCCTGTTACTCAGCCCATGACCTCTCTGTCACCTTGTTTGCCTTGTATGCTGTGCTAGGTCCAAATGTTTATATTATCATCAGGCCTGTCTCCCCCCCCCCACGTTGGCAGTGAAAGTGCTCTTTTGTGCAACTCAAACCAGCCCTTCCTTTGCTCGCTGTAAGAGATAGCGTGCAAAACATGCTTCCAAAAAAAGAGGAACCTGTGGATATTCTGAAACTTAGAAAGTGTTATGGGAGGGGTGGGGTGGGGGAGAGTTTTCTGGGACAGGATGTCCCTGCCATCAACTAGAGGAAGCCAAGATTTGATAAACACTATTTTGCCCGGTGCAGATCAAAGGGAGCCATGTATTCAAGGAAGGGATGGAAGCATTTGATGAGGTCCTTCTGCAGACACCTTGTAAACAGGATAAACCCTATCGATGAAAACTTAGCCCCAAGCCAGGCCAGGTCCCCAGGAACCGTGGGTGGCGAGGAAAGAGGCTCAGCCCTGACAAGATTGTTCTGCCAAGAGAATGGCAGTAAACAGGATTAGCCCTAATGAGATTATCAACTCTCAACTCTGGGTGGGGGAGGCCGAGGATGGAGACTTCGGAAAAGACACAGAAGTAGCTTGTAGGGTGAGAGGTTTACAAATGCGAGAGCCAAGGACTTTCCTGCCTCGTTTCTTTCTGCCCCAGAGACGCATCTTCCCTCAGATGAAAAATGGGTTGCTGAAATTGCAAGTATTGCTTGGTAGAAGTAGGAGAACAAGGGCCTAAAGCATGAATGTGGTGGGCCTCTATCAGGGTCACTGTGAAACCTGGAGATCCTGGCTTGTAAGAGGGCGGACGCAGAGGCAGGCAGATAGCAGCGATACTCTTCCATAGTCTGCTATGCCCAGGATAGCCTTGCCCAACAGGCTTCTCCAGCGCCTGCGTAAAGGGAATGAGGAGGGATTCAGCTAGACAGTGATACAGGGCACCGCAGGAGGCGAGTGGGAACCAGCCAGTATTTCTTGGACCTCAAGGGTCTCAGAAAAGGGGGATACTATCACATCACACTCCTCAAAAGAGTAAAACTCAGTTCTCGGATCCAGATGGAGGAAGCGAAGCCTGACGCTTGCTGTGTTAGCTGCGACTAGATAGGAGCGGGTAGACAGCATCTATGAGGTACTGAAATTTCATGGGGTGGCTAGAAATGGAGCTCGGTAGTGGAGTGCTGGTTCCCCCATCTGTGAGGCCCTGGGTTTGATTGATATGCTCACTTCTGCCTCCAAAACAGCAGAACAGCAAAACCCCAAGGGGGATAGTAGAATGATTCGGAAAAGAAGTCTGAACAGTCTCCTTAGTAAGGTGACAGTGGAAATAAAGTAGGCACTGTGGTGACCCTGGGCGTTGGGACTTAGGCCCTGCTCCGGATGTGCCCCGGATGGCTCTTTCTGAGAAATCAGCACGAAGCACGAAGACCAACTAGTTACAGGAGTGGCTTCTAATTACCATCAGGTTCTGGAAAACACACTTCGAATGTGACCCCTGCCCATTTCTGCCTGGTGCTCTTAGTAGCACTCACAATGAGCTTGTGGCTTCTTAGCCATTGCAGATCTGATTTTCTCCTGACACCAGGCAGGCAGCTCACTGCTTTTCCTTAGCTCCTCTGGAAGTGTTTTTGGCCATTTCCCTCAGATGTGGTTGCTCTCCCACAGTGGACCACCCTGAAATGTCATGTGGCTTGCATCTGTGAAAGTAAATGACTCATTTGCTCCCTAGGGAGCTGCTGGGTAGATATTGATGCCTGATGTAGCCCACTTATGCCTAGTGCATTCTGGATCCTGTCATAGTTAGATACCAGTATCGACTTGACAGTTGAGGGTTTGAGAACTGGTAGTTGAATTAAGTCCAGAGCAAACTCGCAAGAGATTGTCTAGTTGATGGGGAAGACCCAACTCATGGTGTGTAGGATTAATCCCTGAGCAGGTAAATAAGATGGAGGGAACTGGTTGAGAAAGTTGGCATTCTTCTGCACACTTGGCCAGACATGCTGGTCTGACAAGTAAAAATCATCCTTTTTTCAATCGTTATGTGGACATGGTGAGGCAAGTTCCCTTGGCCCTTGGCACTGATGTGGGCTTTCTGCCAAGCTGGACGAGGACCTGCAACCAGGCTATCATAAGAGAAAATAAAGCCCTTTGTTCCCTTAAGCTGGTTTGTCCTGATTTTATCAGCAACCATGCAGAGTAACTGCAACAGACCCTCAAAAAGCATTTGCCCAACTTCAGAGAATTTTTACTCTCATTCTCGACTCCTCCAAGATGGACCTCAGTCCTCAGATGGGCTTCTCAGAGAGGAATGGGATGGCCTCCTTCCATGTTCCTTTTGAAGATGTGATTTTGAAGATGAATCACAACATACAAACATGCAACGGACGAAACAAAGAACGAACCATGTCAGGAGCAAGGGTTTTGTACAGATGAGGCTTTTCTAGTCTGTTCTCACAACACCCCTGTTTGCCTGGTCGATCGGTGTGCTAGGACTAGGCACAGGGCTGGTGCTCAGTGTTTATTGGGTTCGTTTTGGGCTCCTACTGTGTGCTGGGCTTTGTACTAGGGACACAGGCTGCCAAAGCCTGGATCTGTTCTAGAGGGAGAAGGGAATATCTGCAAGGTTAGGGTTCAAAGCCAACACTGAAGGGGGTACAGAAGGTGGGAGGGAAAGTTGAGGCCCAAAAGTGAGTGTGGTTTCACTAAGGGAGGAGAGAGGGAGAAACCAAAGACGGTGCCCAGGTCTCTGGGAATCACAGCTAGGAAGTCAAGATCTTATGGTCTGAGAGCTAAGGTCAGCATTTGTGATTAAGTGGTCTGTATTTCACCAGCTGAATGGTTCTGCTACCGTTAGCCAAAGGACCAGTAGTCCAGCTCAGATCTATGGGGCCAGCCATTGGTAACTTGATGTCTTCTGTGGTATGAAGGAAGTCCAAGAGTCTGGAGACGAGAGGCAGCCCCAGCCTCAGAACACAGCATGGGAATCATCGTTCATGTGTAGGACATGTAGCAGATGGTGTCTGTGACATGGTCCTACACATGTGAATGAAATCAGAGACAAAAGCATTCAGTGACAAGAGTGTGGAAATATGACAATGCTACCATTTCTGGTATTTTCAGTTGACTTTCTACAGTAACTTTGATTTATTAGACTAATTTGATTACGGTCAAATTAGAGAATGTTTATATACATATATATGTATATATACACGTGTTTTATATAGATAGATATTGATATTTCTTCAGTATTTTGAGCCTATGAAGCCCTTGACAAGTTAAAAAAAAAAAAAAAAAAAGCCCTCCATTGAATTTCTGGAAAAGGTTTCCTAGTGCTAGTTTTCTAGTAGTTTTCTGTCTAGTTTCTGTAGTCCTTATGTAACTGTAGCTATTTAGCAAATTTCAAGAAACGTCTATATTCCCACGCCCACTGGGCCTGTTCTGGCCCTATCTATGGCGCCTAGCACCTTGAAACACGCCTTTCTTTTCACGCTCGCATCTGTTTCCCCACGGTGGCCGCACTGTTGGTTCTTTCGCTAATGCTCTTGAAGATGACTTTCGGGCTCCTGATTCTGTTTTAATCCCCTGAAAACAGATCGTTGCCCGTGTTTCTCTTCTTCCCTCTCCTTTTCCTCCATGTTGACCACCTCATCTGTAATCTCACAAGGATTGCCCTGAAACCAAGACACAACTCCCCAAATCTTTCCTGGACTTTTGGAACTTGGGCCTTTGGATCAGGGAGAAGGATATGCGCCAGGCCATCTTTGGACAAAGTAGCCAGGAGCCTTGGGTTGATGCTGGACGCCAGTGTTAGAGAAGAGGAAGCACAGGGACCCAGAGGCGAAGCTGCCTCAGAAGATCGTGACGGACTGTGTTACTTTCCTCTCAATTATGGAATCTGTAGCCCCTAATGTGATGGATTAGGAAGTGGGTTGCTATCAACAGTCAGGGGGAGGGGAAAACTCCTCAGACATGGGATCAGTGCTGAGCGGATCCCTCAACCTTCGAGCGACAGACAACGGTGGAGATGTGTCTTGACCAAATGGGAAGAGAGATCAGGGCATTTATCTCCTTTATGAGCAGAGTAACTAACCCAGCAACTCACGCAGTGAGTCCTTGGAGAACGTGCTTCCAATCTCTGGTGCGTGGGGACCCAGAATGGAGACTGCCTGGGAGCCCTCATAGGCAGACTCTCACCAGCCACCTGTCTGCCAGTTCCTTGATATGGGATGTCCAGATTCTAATACTGTGAGGAATAGGATGTTTAAGTTTAAACAACTCAGCCCACAGTGTGTGTGTGTGTGTGTGTGTGTGTGTGTGTGCACTGCTGTCCCAGTGATAAAATCTAGTGCCTTGCACATACTAAGTGAACACTATATTGATGAGCTCTATCCCATGTCCATGTGGTATTTTGCTCTGGATGGCGGAGCTAAGACAAGGAGCCGGTCCATCAGGACGCAGAAAGGCTGTAGCCAGCTCCAGCAGGTGTAGCTGACAGTTGCACATCTCTATCCCTTGGCTCGGACCATGGCGCGGCTATTCCCGGGGTCAGTGGCGTCCTTACAGCACCAGGAATGACACATAGGTCCTTATTTCCAGACTGTACTTCCTTGAGGCTTTGTTACATCCTTCCCTGCGACCTTTGGCTCCTTCTGGGCCCAGCTGAGATTCGTTCTCCACAGTCCTGCACCGATTCACTCTTCATATTCTTTATCCACTTCCGCTGATGTTCCTGTCCACTCCCTGGGCTTGGGGTGCTACTTTCAGGGTGACTGTTCCAAAATCCAGGCTCCAGGCCCATAGAGGTCGGACCGCACCAAGTGCCAGAGCAGGTTCTTCACCCCAACTCCATCTGGTGCTCTGCTCTCTGAGGGACATGACTGCCCTCCCCAATCCTAAACTCAGGGTCCTCTTTGCCTCGCCTGCCTTCCTCTGTCTGCGAGTCCACTTCGCCTGTAATTCATCTGTACTTTCCTTCTCCACCCGCATGTGCCAGTATTTCCCTCCCCCTCCCAATCACTAGTCCAGCGTCCCAGCCCCATGCACTGCCCCACCCCTTTGGTCCCCAGGGCCATTGCTGTAACGATGCGCTGAGCGCCTCACTCCGTGGTTTAATGTCACCTCTTTGCCCCTGACAAGATACAGTTTAAACACAATGCTTGACACCTAACTTCATGCTTTCCCTTCTGGCCTCCCTTGGTCCAGGTTGTTTGCTGCTATTTCCCACTTCAGAATTCAGCTACGCCCATTGAGCCGCTCTTGAATAGACCTAATGCTTCCTAGTCTTTGTGCCTGTGCACACAGCGCATACCTTACTCTTCCTCCATGTGGTCCATTGGCCTTTGCAGGACATCTTGAAGCTCTGATGGTCCATTCCGGCTGCCTGGAACTTGTGGACTGAATGACAGTGCCCTGTTTAGAATTGTACTTTTCCCCATGAAATTCTGAGAATTCATGGCCTTACCTCCTGGCACCTCTTCGACTGCGTTCCTTGGAATGTTAACCCTGTAAGTCGATGGAAGGTCTCCCTTAAAGTAGACTCTCTGGTCTAATGTTCGGGGAAACTGTAGGTACACAGTGCATGAGCTGGGGGAGGTCATCTTCAGCTCTGTCTAACTTCTCTCTAAACCCAGGATAAGGAAAGATCCCCAAGAAGTTTTCTTAACCTGCCAGCCACAGACAAAGATGGACATGTTCCCTGGCCAAATGGGAAGACCAAATGGAGAGACTAAGCCAAGTCAGGTCACAGGTGTGCTGGAAGCATTTTAGGGGGGTTGATCTCTGTCACTCAGAACAGACTAGTGACTGATTGAACCCCAGAGGGAAATCCACTTAGTATTCTGACTACTGAACTCAGATTGCCTAAGAATATGGAGAAGTTTTATTGTACAACGGCCAAGCCTTCCCGGATGTCCTCTTTTCGTGTTCATTCCTGTGGTTGGACCCACTTTAAAACAGACTCCTCCCCACCCACCCACTTGAATCCTGTCGCTTACCGCCATCCCCAGCATTCTCTGCTCACTTCTGTTTCTTACTGATGTCCTCGCAGTCACCACACTTCAGACTTCTGAATGGCAGGTGCAGGCCGTTTTCCCTCCAGTGCTCCAGGAGTACCTCGCGTGGTGGACCCTCAACCCAGGACCCCTGAGTATTGATGAATGCTTCCTGTTTCCTTCAGGCTGCCAGGAGCAAGCGCAGGAGCCCAGCCCCTGAGCTCTGTGCACGGAGACAGGGTGGAGCCTTTCTGTAGCTGCTGAGGCTTCTACCCAGCAGACAGTGAATGAACCAGCTCCTGTTAAATTCTCAGACCCATAGACAGGAGACGGGCAGGTATATACACATACAGCACAGCCCCGCAGAGGGATCCATTAAAATGACTGGGCTGTTTCCAGAGCCGCTCCCTCATGGAGACTCCAGATAAGCACTGTAATCAGTGCTAGGACATAACGTGACGGCTCTGTGACCTTGCAAATGACTTGACTTCCCCGTGTCTCAACTTTCTCATGTGTAATATGGGGACGATACTCATAGTACCTACCTCTCGGGGGCTCTTCCGAGGACTAAATGGATCACCATTTATGTGTGGTTCAGAAGCGGGCCTTGCATGTGCAAAGTACTATGTAAGTATTTGGGAAATCAAGTTCTCACTATTAGTTTCTGGGTTGGGCCAGATCCAGGAGGTGAAACTGGATAATGGGGGTGATGTAAATTATCTGTACCACCAGTGCCTACCGTCAAACCTTGCAATACATGCCGTCACTTTTATTATTCTCTTTTTGATTTTGAAAGTTAGGATTTCACCATGACATCTTCATATCAATGCGTCCTTAAGTTTCGATCTCACTTGTTCCCCTCCCCCACACCCCTCTCTCGTGTTCTTTCCAGCTAGTTCCCTTTCTTCTCCCCCAGTCAGTCCCAACTTCTGCTTTCTTATTTCATGTACTGTTAGTGTCTCTGTTTCTCACCTTCTGTAAGTTCTCTTCCTCCACGTGCATGATCCTCTTTCTAGGTTGACTCTGTAACAACACTCATCGAAACTATTTTAAATTCACATACTCACAATGATCTACACACACACACACACACACACACACACACACACACACACACACCACTTTTAACTCTGGATCATACATATAAAAGATTTTTTTTTTTTTTTTTTGGTATTTGTCTTTCTGAGTCTGGCTTAGTTTGCTTAACATAGTGACTTCCAGTTGTGTCCATTTTCCTGAAAGTACCATTTCATTTTCCTTTTTAGATGCTTAAAATTTCATTGTGTATAAGCGACACACTTTATCCATCCACCTGCTGATGGATGCTGGGCTATTGTGAATAGACCAGCGACAAACATGGATGCGCAATTGTCTCTGTGGTTTGTTGATGTGGAGTCCTTCCAGGCATATGGCTCTTCTATTTTTAGCTCCCCAGGGGAAACTCCATACTGTACTTCCATGATGGCTGATCGAGTTTGCGCCCCAGCCAGGGTTCCTCTTCCTTCACGTTCTTGCCTGCATTGGTTTTCTTGATGATAGCCATTTTGACTGGCTGAGACGAAATCTTAACAAACACTATTGCCTCTGGTATCTGAACATACTCTATCTTAAAAAAGTACAAAGTAGGTGCTACTTCTATGTTTTACAGAGAAAACCAGGCTCTGGAGTTCACATATTCAGCATTGCATAGCTTCAGGATGAAGCCAGGTTCCAGATTCAGGTCATCCCACTGCTGGATCCAGTGTTTCTCCATCCAGGAACATGTTTTCCCACGAGGGAAGTATGACTTACAGGCAACAAGCAGACCCTCATGACTCACTGGTCAGGAAGTGGTTCACACGGGTGTGTAGAACAATTAATAGTATATTCAGCATGTACATTCAAGATCATCAATATCTTTAGAAGAGAGATGTTTCTTTTTCACTGCAAAAGACATCAAGTCTCTTTCTTCCTTTGCCTTCTTCATCTATTATCTCCCCAGCTGTTAGGAATCCAGGATACCAACTTAGGGTCTTCTGCTTGCAGAGGCAGAGGCTTAACCCCTAAGCCATCTCTCCAGCCCCTGCAACTTTTTAAAATCTGATAACATGTACTTTGTATCTCTTCCATGAATATATATAATGCTGCCTTACTACATCTTCTACATGCTACATGTTAGAATATGTATCAAAGTTATTTAACATTTATTGTATGGATGGAAATATAAAATAATAAAAGAAAAAAAGGAAAAAAAGCAAGTGAAAAAGAATAAGAACAATAAAAAATTTTATTTAATCTTCAAAGCAATCTATGTATTTGTAACTTTAAAAGATACATTTAAAAAAGGAGATGACACTTTCTTAAGGTGTGGATGGGCATCATTGCTTATCTCCGCAATGCACAGGTGAGGCAGCGGAGTCAGGGAGAGAGAGAAAGGAGGAGTTAGGCACACACCACAGAATCTTCTGGATGTCTGCCTGGACTATCTACCACCCACGTCACTCCATTGAATTTCTCTTCTATTAGTACTGAGGTCTCATTGTTAAGAACATTTTCTTTGGGTTTCCTGCTTATCACTAAGCTGAAGAAAATTTGTATGTGAGCGCTGTTTTTTTTTTTTTTCTGTTTGCTTTTCCATTCTTCAGCTTTCATGACCTTAGAAAAAGTACACGAAAGCCAAGCTGGTCTAAAAGCAGCCTGTTTGCAACCCGATAGGAGGCCTGGAATGTTACCAGCTAGACGAGGTGTATGTAGGGTTTTCTGAACACCTTTCAACAATTTTTCCAACTGGTAACTGGTTCCTTTCCACTGTAACATTTGCAGATTCAGGGTGAGCAGTACATTTCCTAAGCCAGTAAGAGAGGGGTGATAGTTCCGTAGCTCAGCAGGGGACATCAGAGCTTATGGAATTTTCCTTGATGGATTAAACTCCCACTTAACATTCTTGTATGTAGTCAAGTGCACACTTAAAGTTGAAGATGGATAAAGCAACATTCTCAGAAATCATGGTTTTTATTATGATAGTTGTTCAGTGGACTGAATAAAGTCTGACATCTCTTCGTGCTGTCTGGAAAAGAAGAAACGTAATGAGTTGCGTTAACCAGTTATGGGAGGTATTTCAGAATTTTTTACATATATTTATCAGTTTTTGTTTTACCAATGACTGTATTTTTTTTTTTTGGTAATGTAGATAACCACTATCTTTCTGTAGGATAATATCATGGAAAAGCACAGGTAAAATATTTCAACTCCAAGGTGAAATCATAGAATTATGTGATTTAAATTGTGGACTCAAGACTCATTTCTTAGACTTTGGAGTCTGCTTCCTCTCATCCTTTCTAACTTCCCTTTCCCCTTACACCCAAGAAGGGAGAGTGATTAGATTTATGCAGGTGGAAGGAAACGCAACATGACTTCCAAGTCACCCATGATGAATGAAGCAATTATGTCTCGAATAGATCTCCCGGAGGACAGCAGGGGACTTTCTGCTCACTTCATATACCGCCGTGGCCCTCCCTTTGGAGTCCTCAGCAGTGCAATCCAATGTGGCTGGGATTCTCTCCCTCTTCTTCAGCCCTTCCAAGGCTGCAGTCAAGTCTTCTTGCAGCTCTCTGCCGCCTAAGTTTGACAGCAAGCATTGGGCAACGCTCGGTCCACAAGCGTCCCTCTTCACGGTGCCTCTGACTTCTGACCTCACTGCCATGGCCCCGCTGTCCAGAGCCCAGTTAAAATCATCCCCGCCACGCTGGGCTGGGCTGAGGGTGCAGAGACTACTTTGGAGTCGTACATGTTGCCCTGATGAAATCACACATCCTCCCCAGCACAGCCTTCCTTGCCCCCTTTTCAAACAGAAGCCACGGCCTTGCTGTCACCCCTAAAATCCGTTACCTCCAGGACAAGAGCTCTTATCCAAAGTTGATTCAGACACTTAACAATATCTAGACACGCTTCTTGGTTGTCGCTACTTGAGGAGGGAATATGCCTGGCATCAGGCAGGCGGAAGGCAGGGATTCCACTAAACAAAGCACGATGCACACAACAGCCCAGATAGCGGCATATTAACCCTCCCAAGACCATAGCCAAGGTCTTCATTTGTTTTCTGCATCTCTGGCAGAAAGGCAAACAGAAGAGGACAAAGTACAACCTGTCCTCAAGGGCACACCTGGAACCCTCTGTTCTCTTACCTATTTCTTAGCCTAGGACTGGAGGAAAACAGTTGAGCTACGAGGAACCAGTGCGGCCCTTCTGTCATTGGGCAAGATGGGAGATCGACATGCTCTGCCTGGTTACAAGAACCTCTCATATTGAAGGTTCAGAACGCTGGCTGCCATCAGACTCACAAATTCTTAAAAATATTTAGAATATTGGAAATTAATATAGAAGATTTTTACATTTATTTGTGTGTGTGTGTGATGTGCACACACACACGAATACACGCCTCTGTGTACATATGAATGTCATTCAACAACTTCACCATGTGGCCTGTCAGAGAACAGCTTCACCACATGGGCCGCATAAATCAAATCCGAGTTGGCAAACTTGACAGAAAGCTGCTTTACTCACTGAGCCATCTTTCCATTCTAGAAATTCCTTTAAAAGCTAAAATTAGAGCCACCATATAATCTGATTCTAACACTCCTGGGTGTATACCCAAAGAACCCTGAGTCACCATACCATGGAGATATCTGTGCATCCATATTTATTGCTGCAGTATTCACAAGAGCCAGGAAATAGAATCATCCTAGGTACCAATCAGCAGATGAACTGATAAGGAAAATGTGCTTTAGCTTCCCAGTGGGATTTTACTCATCCATAAAGAAGAATGAAATTATGTCATCTGCAAGGAAATGGATGGAACTTGAGATCATGAGGTGAAGTGAAATAAACCAGACTTAGAAAAACAAATGTTTTCTCTCTTATGAAAAATCTAGATTTGAATATATGTGCACATATACGCACACATATACGCACACATATACACACACAGGGGAGACCAGAGAGACTAATGAGAAGGATGATGGGGGTGAACATGAAAAGAAAACATGATGTACATGTGCAAAGATGTCACAATGAAACCCATTGATTTTTATGTCCACTTAAAAAAAAGGAGAGACAAAAAGGGAAAATATCTACATAAACATTTTTATTTTTTATTTACAAATACAGATATTGAGAATTGAGATCGAACTGGCCTGGGACCAGGTCTGAGTGAACATTGTGGTACAGTCAGAGCTGACGCCCCTGGCTCTGGCCACCTACCAGACCACGTGGTTGTTCGATGTGCACGTGACCAGAACAGACCTCCCCAAGCTACAGTGCTTCCTTCCTCTGGGGTCTTCTTACTGTTTCCACGGCCCTTAGCATGTCCCTCTGGACAGCCTTAACTTCGTACGTAGCCAGAGAATTCAGGACTTCGTGTCAGAGTTTCTTCCATCTTGAACTGGGTTTTTTTTGGTATTTACCAAAATCAGAAACAGAGACAAATTAAAAATCAAAGCCACAATTACACATTCTATGCTAGCTATTTATTTGTTTTGGGAAATGTTTCTTTGCTCTTTTAGAGAGGGGAAAATGGTTCTAAATCAAAGCTTTGAGGTGAATTATGACTTATGAAAATGATAGGGGAGCATATCAAGCACTGTCCCTGTGAAATATGATCGCCGTAACTGTAGGCATTGCCTCTGTTTCCACCCGATGGAAACTGGGAGGAAAATCAACCTCGTTAACCCTGCTGCTATTGCCTTGTTTTTAAGGATGAGACTGCCGAACACAAATGCTCTTCACTGCTCGAGAACCTCTTTAAGAACAGGATTGAGAAGCTGTGCACAGAATGTGCTGGAAAACACTAGTGGAAATGCAAGGATGCAAGGAAAAGATGGCGTTCTAGTTACTGGACTTTAAGCAACCTAGTATGTGAAAGGGACAGGGCTTTCTTATGTAAAAAAGAACTTTTCCCCCCAGTCATCCTCTTGGATTTTAGACAAAGATTCCAGCTCAACCAAGACAAAATGAATTTTTGCACAATAAAAACATCTATTTGTTCCACTGAGAATATAATGGAATTCAAGGCCGCAAGACAGGATCAGCATCTTCCATTCCTTTTGAGCTCAATCTCTTCTTTTGAGGAGCAATATAAAAACCATTGGATTTGAACCCCCGTGTGTGTGTGTGTGTGTGTGTGTATCTGTGTGTCTCTGTGTATCAGAGGGTACTTTGTGTGCCTGTGGAGGCCCAAGGGTAACTTTGAGAGTCATTCTGGATTGCTTCTACCTCCTTCTTGCTTTGCTATGGGATTTCCCAGGCTCTGTCTTCCAGAGCTGGAAGCGCAGGCCACTGCCATTTCTGCCTGGTGTTTTTATGTGGGATGTGGGATCTGAACGCACATCCTTTTGCTTGCAAGGCAGAGTCTTAACCCCTGAGCCATCTCTCCAGCCCTCGAATTTTTTTTTTAAATTTTTTTCATTTGTGTGTGTGTGTATGAGTATGTCTCAGAGGGCACTGTGTGTCCCTGTGAAGGACCAAGGGTGACATCAGGAATCATCCTGGATTGTTTCTACCTCCTTTTTGCTTTGCTCTGGGATTTT
Organism: Typhlomys cinereus; assembly: GCA_023101885.1. Classification (NCBI taxonomy): domain Eukaryota; kingdom Metazoa; phylum Chordata; class Mammalia; order Rodentia; family Platacanthomyidae; genus Typhlomys; species Typhlomys cinereus. Next base: position 656,470 of record JALPQD010000300.1, on the reverse strand, counting down.
CTAGGCTCTGTCTTCCAGAACTAGAAGTGCAGGCCACCACCATTTCTGCCTTGGGCTTTTACATGGGATCTGAAATCTGAACTCAGGACCTTATGCTTGTAAGGCAGAATCTTAAACCCTAAACAATCTCTCTAGCCCCTTGAATATATTCTTAACAAGTCATTGCAAAGTCACCTAATAGGCAAATTGTACATGATGGTGGAATATATATTCAGCTCGTTGTATTAGAGTTTTTGTTCATGATACAAGTTCATCTTGTTATAGTAATCTTTCTCTATTTTTAGTTATGTTGTATAAAGGAGTATGTAGATGCTGGGGCATGGTATTTGGGGATATAAGTGTGTATACAACATGACTTGGAGGGATCTGTTCTCTTCTTCTAGCATGGGTTCTAGGCATCAGGTCACTAGGCTTGCATGGCAAGGGCCTTTATCCACTGAGTTATCTCACCAAACCCCAGAACTTGTCTTTTTGTTTGCAAATATACACAACACTAAGTACCAATGTAGAAGAATGAATCTTTTTAAATTCCCTGCAACTTAAACTTAAGGAATCATTCTCTCACTCTTAATCTCTCTCTCTTTCTCTTCCTTTTCTCCTTCATCCTCCCTTTTATTTTGTCCTTGCTGCACAATCAGCTTTCTGGAGTAAACACTGGACCTCAATTGAGTATCTGGATTCTAATGTAGCCATAATACTGTTCAGAACAGTTTTAGCTTCTCTGATTTATAAAATTTTAATTCCTCTAGACTACATATTCACCAGGGGATTAAAGATGTCATTGCGTAGTATATAAACTCTTTTACATTTAGAAATTAGTAAGATGATATGTTTGACAACCTTCAGTAAAGCAAATTATCTAATTTTTGTCTGGCTTGTATTGTGGGAACATGACATGTAACAAATATGCATATACATATCAAGTTACATTTATGAGTATTCTGCAAAAGAAGCAGGGTGATGCTGTGAAAAAAAAGTCAAGAAATAGCAATCATATCTCTGGGGTTTTACTAGTGGAAAGATCATTTAGTTGGAGATATACACACATCAAGTGGAGATATTTAGAATTACCAGCTGGTATTTAGTACAACCAGTGGACATTTGTTAGACATCTACTGGACGGAGTGAGTCCTACTTTAATGGGTTTTAACAGCTAACATGGCCGATATGTCCAGGAAAAAGTTGGATCTTACCTTCCTGTGCATAAGCACAGGGACACTCACGAGACCAGGGAGACAGCTCAGGAAGCAAAATGCTTACCCAGCAAGTATGAGGACCTGAGTTTGGAGACTCAGAGCCCAAGTTGTGAGTGTGAAAATCCAGATGTGATGATGCATCAGCACTGCACTGGAGTGGGGGAGATGGGAGGAACCCTGAAGCTCATCAACCAACAAGCCTAGACAGATGTCGGGTTCAATGAGAAACCCTGTCTGGAAACATAAATGTGGAAAGTGATTGAGGAAAACATCTAATGCTAAAACACAAAACACACACACACACACACACACACACACACACACACACACACACATGCACACACTAACTCACACCCCTTCAGCTAATAGTGTTTGTATGTTGTACTTGTTTGACCTTTTTAAAGACAACCCTTAATTATCAAGCCTCACAAAACCTGGCACTTCTCCTATGGGGGAGAATCAAGCTGTAGAAAAAGGAAACAAAACCTGGTAAATATTTGACTTTGTAGGTTTCCAGTTGCATGACAAAGGGGTCTTTCACATTTCTGTCCTGTGTCCACTGGATGTTGTGAAGGATTATTTACTTTAGGAAAAGCTTGACTTGTCAAAAGCTACTTCTTTAACCAGTTCACATGACGCTGGTGGGTAAGGTCCAGGTAAAGGTTAGAAAGGTAAAGTTCAGTCATGAGAACTGTTCTGATCACCAACACCTTGAAGACCATGGATGCCCTGAGGCAGGCAGCAAAAGAACATCCAGCTTTTGAAAAAAAAAAAAACCTTCAAGGAAGAAGAGAAAACCTAAAAAGGAATAAACCAGACTCACCACAGAAGTTGGAGGGCACAAGAAAAATGGCAGAGAGAACCCTTGTTCAAAGAGTGTGAAGAAGGGGTTGGCAAGATAGCTCAGCAGGCAAGACACCTACTCATATACCCAGAGAACCGAGTTCAATTCCCAGTAGCCCGCATAGTGGAAAGGGGGGAACTGGCTTCTGAAGTTGTCCTCGGACTTTCACTCGGGTATCATGGCACGCATGTGCATACTTTCTTTCTGTCCTTGTCTCTGTCTCTTTGTCCTTCTGTGTCTTTTTCTCTTCTCTCCAAATCTCAAACAAATAAAATGAAGGCAATGTCACAGAGCACTAACATCACAGCTGGTCTCTCTGAAGCCTTGTCTCCTCGCAGTCGAGTGGGAGTGGAGGAGAAAACAGGGAGAGAGTGTTCCTACTCACTGGCCATCAACCATTCTAGCCCTTACACAAAACACATTCTCTACTCATTCTCTGTTGGAGTAATAGTGCTGACATTTCACAGTTGAGAAAAACTCTAAAGGTTAGAGCGCGCACACACAAAGATGTGTGGTAGTGTATTTGCGTGTGCTAAATGGAGGAGCAAAGGGAGGGAGAATGGAAGGGACCAGAAGTTACTGTTAGGTACAGGTCAGAAGCAAGCACACGGGGCTTCCAGCAGGAAGCTCATGTCACGAAAACGAAAGATCAAAAAGGTTTGATTACTGTTGCTGTGACCCAGAGCGGAAGCCATTCACGAGAAGCTGGAAACATCTTGTCCATTTCCTTGATCAGTTAAGCCGTGTGTCTGCAGAAAGGCTGTTGTTCCAACCAAAGCAGACTCCTGCTGGAAGCTTCTAGGTGCTATTCCTCCCTCCCTTCAAGCTCACCCTCCCTCCTACCTACTACCCCATCCCTCCCCCTCTCTTCCTCCTCCTCTCTTTCTTTCTTCTTTCTTTCTTTCTTTCTTTCTTCTTTTTTCTTTCTTTCTTTCTTTCTTTCTTTCTTTCTTTCTTTTTCTTTTTTCTTTCTCCTACCTCCCTCCCTCCTCCCTCTCTTCCTCCTTCCCTCTCTTTCTTTCTTTCTCTTTCTTTCTTTCTTTCTTTCTTTCTTTCTTTTCTTTTTTCTTTCTTTCTTTCTTTCTTTCTTTCTTTCTTTCTTTCTTTCTTTCTTTCTTTCTTTTTCTTTCTCCTCCCTCCCTCCTCCCTTCCTCCCTTCCTCCCTTCCTCCCTTCCTCCCTCCCTCTGTTCCTCCCTCCCTTTCTTCCTTCCTTTCTTCCTTCCTCCCTTCCTTCCTTCCTTCCTTGTATCAGAGGATACTGTGTCCCTGTGGGGGACCAAGTGTGACTTCAAGAATCATCCTGGATTGCTTCTACCTCCTTTTTGCTTTGCTCTGGGATTTCCCAGGCTTCTGCGGACTGGACAGAAAGCGCAGGCTACCTGGCATTTTTTTTATGCAAGACTTGGGACATTCTACTTGCAAGACAAAGAGTCTTAACCCCTGAGCTATGTCTCCAGGCCATATATGCTGTTCTTGTATGGAGCTACTCTGGTTATCATAGGGTTAAGTGACCATTGCTTTATTTGCAGTGTATTTGTATTAAAAGTGAACTGCCAAGTTCATACAAGGGTAAAATTAAGGACGCTTTATAAACATGCAAATAAGTGCAAGGGCTCACTGCCAAAAAACATCCAAGTAAAGGAGAGACATTGAACAAGTCGTCTTTGTGATCTGCTCAAGAGATAAAGGAAGTCTTGCAGACAAGTCAAGGCCAAATTCCAGTGAGTACAATCTCAGCAATATTTTTCCGCATAAGCAAAGTGAAAGGAAATTTGCCACCTTCCTGACCAATTTGATTACTGTGGAACAGCAATATTATAAATTGAGTACCCTCCTGAAATAATCTAGAGGAATTGGAAATTTCTGGAATTTTGTCAATTGTCTTTAGAGTCAGTTGAATATTTTATTTTCTGCATACCTTCATAATTCTTTTAGTTAAAAAGGAAATTCATTTATTTCTTGAATTATCAGCATACCCAGATGCACTTAACTATAAACTTCCAATATCTTAGTGACTTGAGCTTGTGTGGTATCTCATTCTGGAGATGACGACAGACGTGTGACTTGGGAAGTACATGCAGATCTGGCATTATTAATGGTCACCAAGGAGACATGGTGAGCTGGCAGGACTCCGGTGCCAGCCCAGTGGCCCCGGAACTGGTGGAACGGGTTTGGTGTCTACTTTGATCTACACAGGTGAAACTCAGAGTGATCGCCGAGAGGTGGGTTTATGGGACCTTGGTTCTAGAAATGAGCCTGGCATCTCTTCTTTCCCTTCTCTTGTCTCTTCCTTTTTCCTTCCTTCTTTTTCTTTCTCCCTCCCCCTGTATTTTTCCCTTTCCTTCTCTCCATCTATACTTTTAAAAAATATATATATTTAAGAAGTAGGTAGAGAGTCTACAAGCTACATTGCCTATGGCAGGAAACAGTCCTCACCAGCAAGAGCATGTGTGGCGTATTTAATGAACACAGGGCCTGTTTCTTTAACCCTGAGTTCAGGTTATCAGCACAGCCTTTGTCCTACTCTACAAATAAGCTGCAGCTGGAATCTTGTCCCTAATCCCAGAGGTAGGGGAAACCCAACATTTCTTCAGCAAATGGCCCCACATGTGAAACAAAGCCTGCATTATGCCAGTAGCTCTTGGATCAGTGTATGAGGATATATAGAGGCTACTTTGCCAACTCACCTTGGACAGGACAGGAACTAATAGAACATGTTTTATCCATCTTGCCAAAGAGAGGGACAGAGTATCCTCTTCAGACCTATGTAGAATGTCACCACCACCAACAGCGATACGGAGAGCCTAGCACTCTGCCCCCCGGCCCATTCCGCTGCAGTGATGCAGTGCACCAAACTTGCAGCCGTATCTCACCGGCATTGTTTCCCAACCGTGCCCCCCTCAACCTCCTTTCCTCATTGTAAAATGGGAATCGTATTATTAGTCTCTGAAGGACCTGCAGTTTTTCTATCTCGCACCTATGCTGTTCCTTCTTCCATCTAATAATAGCACAGCTTTATCCAGTTCAGGGATACTTCCAGTTGGAGACATCCATTTCTGAGACTCCTGCTGAGGGACCCAGTGCTGGCAATGAACTGTAAGCAGATGCGATGGGGGTAGAGCGTTCTCAATGGAGACAGACTCATCCGGGGAGCAGGGGAGTGCTCAACAGAACAGCCAGCACACAGAAGGTTAGGAGTCACGCACTCTCACTGGTAGCACATGTACTAAGATCAGAAAGATACAGCGACTATAGCCTGAGTCCTACACAGGGATGACACACAAATTCCAAAAGTGTTCCATATTTTGATGTTGTGAAACACCATCCTCCAAAAATGACAGGACCACTACATATTAATGATGGTTGCTGCATATTAGGGAATCTACCTGGTCAACAGCTGAGAATAGAAGAGAAATCTTGGAACCCCACAAAGTACTTCTCAGTAATAGGCAATCGACCGGTGCAGGAAGGGTAGACAAAAATACCCAGGGGAGACCCTACTAAACTCCAGGAGACAGTTTCAAGTCAGGGATCACACAAAAAGACATAAATCCAGGAGAAAAAACTTGTACGGAAAGGGGATTGATGGAGTTGGGGATGGGATGGGAAAGACAAGAAAAAGTAGAGGGGAAACTGATCAGAATATACCACACGCCAGTTGCTTCAAAAGCAAAATTCATCAGTAAAGTCAGAGGAAAAAGTAGCATTGCTCATAGGTAACTGTACAGCGAATGGACTGCCCATCACCCTGCAACCCTTGATACATGAGAGAGAGAATAGTAAACTGTTAAGTTAAACCACACACACAGCCAGACTTGCTGATAGTCTGCAAGGCAGACATGAAGAATCAATGGGATATAGTACACAGCTTGACATAAAGCATTTAGTAATTGTTACTTACATTGACTTGCCAACAGGAAAAAGAAAAATTTTACCAGAGCGTATTAAATTTCTGTTGCTGTGACAAAATACTCATGAAAAATCAACTGCAAGGAAAAAAACCCAACAAGGTAAATATGCGCTCATGATATCCGGGCCCTGGTTCCTGGTCACATGATATTCTCTATTGCTGTGGACCTGTTGTGAGACAGGACGTCACAGTGAAAGGCTATTGGTGGAAAAACATCTTACCTCACAGAGTCTAGGAAATAAGAAGTGAGGGCAAAGGACCTGGGACAAAACATACCTTTCTAGAACATTCTGCAACGACCTATTTATTCCAATATTGCACCAACTCCTGCAAGGTTCTCTTATCTCCAAAATTCCATTCAGCTCTGAATCCAGTAGTGAAAGAAACAGATGAGCGTGGAGCCCTCGCTATCCCTCCAGTCACCTCTGCACACTGGTGTGCTGAAGAAGAAATGTTTTTGAGTCTTTGTGGGAATTCCAAATACAAGCTGCAGGACAAACCAAAACTGAGTGTCATCCCCATCCTCGGAGGCTCGGTTCTCTGCGGAGGTGGACATTCTTAGCCGACTCCTAGGAGCCGGCTCACCTGGGCTGTTGGCTGCTATCCTCCTGCCGCATTTCCCTCCTCTGGCCTCAGGGAGACCTTTGGTGTCCCATCTCGTCAGTGACGGAACATGTGCTGTCTTTAGCTTGCCCTCTGGCTGACTTTAGGTGACACCTCATTCAATGCTATCCAAGACCCAATACTATTGTCATCTCATTAATATTCTTGTCTGTTTTGCTTTCACTACATCTCCCAGGGGATAGTTCATGAAACTCTTATGGTTTCATGGCTCAGAAATTGGTCTGGGATTTAAATTTACATTAAATTCAATGTTCTCCCTAATAACTTCTGCACTTAAGGGTTAATAAAGGCATTGTTCCTAGAAATGAGTAGATTTTTTTCTGATGTTCACAGTAATAAAATTCATACACACATATACACACACACTGAAGCCATCATGTGAATCAAAATAATGAATATATAACCTTCTGTCCTTTAACAGTCTCTTCCTTTCGCACCTTCCCATTGGTCCCCAAATCTTACTCTCTTACTCCGAGCTTCATTCTACTGTTTATCACTAGATCACATTTCTATAATTTTAAATAAAAAATTATTTAATTACGCCTTTCATCTTAATTCTTTAAGAAAAAATTATTCTGATATTCATTCACATTTGCCTATGTCAGTTCATTTCTTGTTGCTGTGAAGCATTCTACTATATGGATAAGCCATGAGTTGAGTATTGAAAGACACTTTCGTTGTTTCTAACTTTGGGCTATTACAAAGATTGCCAATATGAACATTTGCATATATGTATGAATATATTATTCCATTTCTCTTAGGTAAATATCTAGTGCAGTGGTTGCTTCATGTCATAGTGAATATTTTACTGCTAAGAAACTGCCATATCTTGTTATGAATGGTTGCACCATTTTGCATTCCAAGGAGCACAGCATGGGAAATCAAGTTTCTCCAGTTTATTTTGGACTTTTGAGTTGGTTCTGTCATCTAGCTGTCCATCTTTATCGCCACCACTTGGTCTGTTACTAAGGATTATAATGAGACTTAAAATCAGTTGTCAGCTTCCAAACTTGTTTTCTAAGTTATTTTGATTTTGGATTCAATTGGCTCTCCTTTTTCTAGGTTCTTAAGCTGGAAGTTTAGATCATTGACTTGAAACCTTTCTTTTCCAAGAAAAATCTTCTTAAATACCTTTTGATAGCATCTCTCACATTTCCCTCCCCTCCCCAAATGAAAGTGAGAATGAAAACACCACAGAAACGTCTTTTTGTAACACCATTTCCATCATTTCAGTCATATTCTTTTCATTGCATGTCAGTTGTTAAATATCGCCCATACTTAAGAAGCAAGAAATAAAACGATAACCACTAAGAGGGACAATCACTGTGGGGACATTTCAGGGGCAGCCTGCTATGAGACCATCTCCTTTGGGAACTACAGTTATATGTCACAGGTCATCCAAAATTGTCACCTCTTACTGATACACACTTTATTTTTAAAAAGAGAGAAAACTTCACTTTTCATATTCCATTTTGGATAATTTCTCTTGCTATAGCTTCATAGCTTCAAATTCATTAATCTTTTCTTCTAAAGACCCAGCTGTGACTCCAATTCAGTGTATTTCTCAGTTAAGAAACTGTACTTTAAAAAAAAATTTTTTTATTCAATTGTGTGTGTGTGTGCATGTGTGTGTGTGTGTGTGTGTGTGTGTGTGTGTGTGTGTGTGTGTGTCTGTGTGTGTGTAGAACCTTGGGCGAATTCAGGAACTACCATGGACCGCCTCCACCTCCTCCACCTCCTCCTTGTTTACTCTGCCCCGGGATTCACAGGCTCCGCCCTACTAGAACCAGAAACGCAGGCTGCACAGGCTTCCGCCCAGCGTCTATATATGTGGTCTAGGATCTGAACTCAGGACCTTCTGTCTGCAAGGCAGAGGCTTAACCCCTGAGCCACCTCTCCAGCCCCAAGAAACTGTCCTTTTTAAATCAGTGTGCATTCGCTTTATAGTTCATGATGTCTTAAATGTGAATAAATTTGTGATCACTGTTTTAATGTTGTCTACAGTTGATTCTGACACGTGTCATTCTGGGTCAGTTTGATTTTTCTAGTCCTATTTCCACTCATTTCTTCTTCTTGCTATATTTTTTTTATTGCTTGCTAGACATTGCAATTCTTACCTTATTAAAGACTAAATTTGTTTCATATGTGTAGGAGAATATGTACACAGTGTGTGTGTAGCATGTGTGTATTCTATCTGTAGTTACATTCATGTCTAGAGCCACATCTATATCTTTCAATAGGCTAAATGCACTAGTCTAGCCACCTATTTTTCTTTGGCTAGGTTTTAGCTCTTAGTCTGGGCCTTGTAAGGGTGGACTTACAGGCAAGCCACTACATCCTCTTAGCATTTTATGTGGGATCTGGAGATTCTAACTTTAGTTCTTTGGCTTACACAGTAAGTGCTTTAAATGTTGAGCCACCTCACCAGACCTTAAATATTTTTATATTCCCTTAAGTGTTTTTTTTAGCTTATTCTGAGACTGAGTAGAAATAGTTTGATCTTTTTAAATATGATTTTAATATTTGTTAGGTGACAAAAGAAGTGCATAGTGTTCAATATTAACTAATTATTTCCCATTACCAAGGTGAGGTCCATATATATTTTTTTCCATGTAAATCTGTGTGAATCTTGAGTCTCTTCAGTGTGCCCTGTAAGATAGGCATTATTCCTGGCCATATATGGAAAAGAGATAATACTACTTCTTTTTCTATGTGAGATTCTTTCCCTAGCCTTAGTAATCATTCACATGCCTTCTTTTCTCCACTGAATATTTACACTAAGGAACATTCCTTCTGGATTTTTCTCCCAGTGAATTTCTCAGTTCCTGAGAATTCTACCTATCCCTCGGCCCCATCTCTCAGCTGTATCCTCTGAGTCTTCCTTCATGCTGAGTTGGGATGATTGAAGGACTCGCCTTGTTTGGTCCCTCATGGAAACAACACCCTCCATTGCTTTATATTCAGTGTCTTTGGTGACTGTTTTTAAAACTTGGCTATCAGGATCTGGGGTTTAAGAATGAATGGAAATATAGTCATGAAACTCCATCCTGCTGGAAGCTGACATCAAATCTCAAAGCAAAATTCTCTGAGTAGACATCAGTAAGGCTGCTGATAGAGTATGTCAAATGTTCATTCTTCCTTCTTAGTGGCATATAGAATAAGGGAATACCCCAGTACATGTAGAAAAGTATTAGGAGAATGAAAGACGTGGGGAATTCACTTTTACTGGAAGCTTAGAAGCTGACTTTCCCAGAACTACCCGTATGTTATTTCTCTGGAAACCATTTCTTACTTTGACACTGGGTTTTGGTCACAGGCTTCCCACTCGTGGATTTGAGGTCCTGCAGATGCTCCAGTCTTTTGCTGGAAGCTCATGACTGAGTGAAGGACAGATTCTGCCATCAGCATCTCAGATACTCATCCTTCTTGGCTCTTATCTTGAAGGATAAATGAAGAAGCTGACTCATCCCTTGTATTGAGACCTGACCATTTGTTACCGGTCACTAGGGGCCATTAATATGTCAGCGACATCTCTGCATAAATCTTTACTTTCTGGCTGTGAAAAGAATACTGATTAGTTTCTACCAGAATCCAATTAGCTTTCCTGCTTCTCATTTAACTTTTTTTTTCAATGCAATCATGCTAATGTGAGTTTTAATAGTGATTTATGAAAATAGCGTTCCTTAGTTTCTAACGTAACTAGTTACCTTTCCTTTGGAGGTCAAAGGGCAGCAAGAACTGTCTTTCCCACAATTTCCATTCTTTTCCATTTCCAGTTATAATATGCAATGTTCTTAATTCCCTGCTCTTAATCATATTTAACTCTTATCCATTCTCAGGCCGACTTAGTGCATTCTCAATGTCAGACTTCACAAAGCACATGATTCCTGGAAAGATTTCTGTATTTGCCAGGAAATATTCATGTCAGCATTCGAGAACTATCATTTCCTCTGTGTGTGTGTGTGTGTGTGTGTGTGAAGATATAAAAAGAGAAAGAGAGAGAGAGAGAGAGAAAGAGATTATCCCAAATTATATAACCCAGAAAGTTCATTCCGTGGTGTACAAGAAGGCCAGGGGAGAGGACAGTATGAACCCAACAACTGTGTGGCCATCTCTGGAGGGGTGAGAGTGTATTGATAAAGACATCCCATTCGACATTTTTTCCCGCTCTGGAGTTTGTCAGGAACCTTGACATTTGTGTTCATAACACGCTGCCTCCACAATCTACACTGATAAGTACCGAACATTTTCTAGAAAAATATTGCAGCAGTGTGGGAAATGTTGGTGGATTCCCAAGCTTCTACCAGAGAAGAGGAACAGTTGAAATAATCTGGGTGCAAGACCACACAGCTTGGAACTCCAGGAATTTGAGACAACTCTGGTTAAGAGCTCACATTTTGGGCCCTAACTCCTTGGGTGTAAACTTTGTACTTGCTACCTTCTAGTTCTATGAACTTGGGCAAATGACTCAATCTGTCTTTGTCTTGATCTTCGCTCCTATAAAACTGAGAAATTGGGCTGTAGGGATGGCTCAGGGGTTAAGACTCTGCCTTGCAAGCACAAAGGTCCTGAGTTCAGATCACAGGGCGCACGTAAAAAATGCCAGGCAGAAATGGCACTGGCCTGCACTACCTGCTCTGGCGAGTGGAGCCTGGGAAATCCCAGAGCCAAGCAAAAAGGAGGTAGAAGCAATCCAGGATGATCCCAAAATCATCCCTGGTCCTCCACAGGGACACACAGCGCTGTCTGACAGACACACACACACAGTAAATGAATAAATAAATAAAGCTAAAATTATTTTTAAAAACTGAGAAATTATGTTATATACTTTGAGATTTTTGTTCTGGGATGACTCAGCTAAAGTAAGTTAAATAACAGCAACAGATTAGGTCCTGATGTACATGTGTAGTAAATGCTATTATTACTATTAAGAGACTGAACCCAAAGATCTGTAATATGATAAACACCAGCACGTGTAACTACCAAGTGCTTCAAGTGTGGCTATGATAGAAGAATTGAATTTGAAGTTATTTAATTTCAATTGATTATAGTTTACAATAATACTTCCTTCTGTTATTACAATAATATTAAATGTGTTTGAAAGTGTGAACTTACTCTTTCAGATATAAATTTTATAGAGGCCTGAACACAAGGATTTGATCATCATTTTTTAAAAGAATTTGTTAAACTCATTCATTCATTGCATTCATTATATGCAATTAAATTTTTTTCATCTTTGAAAAAGCAAGGGGAGGAGAGCATGAGCATGCACAAGTGTGCATAGTAAAGGCCAGTTCGCTGTGCGGGCTCCAGGACTTGAACTCAAGTTGCCAGATTTGCATACAGACTTTATCAACCGAGCCATCTATCCAGCTTTTGAGCATAATTTTTTCCACGTTTTTTTGCATGTGTGCATGTATATGTGTGTATTGCACGTGGGTGGGAATACATGTATCAGTGAACATGTGTACAAGCGGACACATGAGTGTGTGCCTTTACTGTTTTTCCACCTTGTTGTTTTGCTCTGGGGTTTCCCAGGCTCTACCTTCAAGGGTCAGAATTATAGGCTTCCATGCTGACGCCGCATCTGCCCTGCATTTTTATGTGGGATCTTAGGTCCTTTTGCTTTTGAGACAAAGGTTCTAACCACTGAGCAATTCAATCTCCCCAGATTTTTATTATATTTTTAAAACTTTATTTTTAGTTTCTTACATGCACGCATACATGTACGTGTGGGGGGGCACTATATGTCTCTGTGGAGGACCAAAGATGACATCTAGAATCATCCTCAATGGCTTCTACCTCCTTTTTGCTTCATTCTGGGATTTCCCAGGCTCCACCCACCAGGGCCAGAAGTGCTAGCCGCCTCCACCTGGAGTTTTTTTGTGGGATCTATAATCCAAACTCAGAACCTTCTGTTTACGAGACAGAGTCTTAATCCCTGAGCCATCTCTCCAGCCCTCAATTATAATTTTATGGTAAAAATTTAGTATGTTGATTTTTATGATGAAGTACAAGAAAACAAAGCCTAAAAATGTAAAACTATTAATATTGTTAAAATAATATTTTGGTGATATTAGGCTGAGTAAAATATATTAAAATTATTTACCACTGCCTCGGCAGGTAGAAAAAATTAGAAAAAATTAGAAATTAGAAAAAATTAGAAAATCTTGCTATGGCAAAATGGGCTTTACCTTGCAGAAACAGGAAGAAGCAGAAGAAACAGGACCCCCCCTATTTATAGACTACACATTTCTTATTCACATGCAGAAAAGTTTTGTTGGCAACTGTGTAGGAAATGAATTCTGAAAGCTTAGAGCTAGGGGCTTAAGCATTAGCAGGATATAGACAATGGCAGAAATATAGATCATGATGTGAATTGTAGATAGCAGTATGCATGGAGGAGGGCAAGGGGGTCCATGTTGGTTCTGGGCATGTAGTCTGGGAAACTGGGTGGGTCTCCCGCAAAAGAGCCTCCAGTATGGGGGACCAAACACAGATAAAGGGCTGCATGGGTCAACTTTGTGCCTTTCAGTGAAACACCCTAGATCTGCAACCACAATGGAAAGGATTTTTTAAGCTTATGGTTTTGGAGGTTCAAGTTCAACATTGGGCTATCCTACTGGTTACAGAGAAAAAGAGAGAGAGAGAGACAGACAGACAGACAGACAGACACAGACTTCAGATTTGTAAGGTATCACCTATGGAATTCTCAAAAGGTCTGTTTCCTAAAGACCCACAATATCTCCCAACCCTGGAACCAAACTTTTAATATGGACCTTTGGAGCAAATTATCTCTATTCAAACTATAGCAAGCATCAAACTAAGTCTTTCAACAGACTACACCTCGTTCCTCAGCTTAGTCAACTGCATAGCACAGGCTCTCCTAGCAGAACGTGACTTTTAGGAAAAATCAGCCAGTCTATTCTTTCCCCAATACACTGCTGAATTAAAACACAAAGTAAAAATACACACACACACACATGATAGAAAGAGAGAGAGAGAGAGAGAGAGAAAGAGAGCGAGAGAGAGAGAGAGAGAGAGAGAGAGAGATAAGGCTCCCTTTCCCTATCAATTGGGGCTCAGTATGTAGTCAAGACTAGCATCCAATTTGTGGACAATCCTCCTGCCCTCCTGTCTTTCTTTTCAAACAATTAACAAGGCCACAGTCTGCCAAACAGGTGTCAACAGTCTTCCTCCGTTGGTGATCAGTGGGCCTCCGGAAGCCACAGTACTTTTCTTGCAATACCTCTGAAGGTGGCTTTTCATCCTTCGGACACACTCCTTCTGGGCTCTGCATCCGACTCAGCTACTCAGCTGTGTGTAGATCCCAATTCTGCTCCTTTCCAGTCTATGTCCAGTTAATCAATTGGTTGAACAGATGAAGTTTGCTCAGCTCCTCAGAGCCCCAGTTTCCCAACACAGCATCACCAGGTGCTGGTTTCCCCAGGTGATGGGAAAACCCGCTCCTTGGATGGATCATCCTGTACACACTGCGCCTGGCGCTCAGTTGTTCCTTGGGAAGTGGTTGCCAAGGTGATTGCTTTTTGGAATAAATAGAAGCAGGGCAAAACTGCTTGTGGCAAAGTTCAGACGTTGCACGGGGCCTGTTCTGCCTGAGGATCACTGCTTCGCAGATTTCCAGGGCAGTGGGGACGAGGCTTCAGCCTTCACTCACCTGAAGCACCACGCAGGCCGTGTCAACGCTAGCAACGTGGCCTTTGCTAACTGCCTCCTTTACTTCCTCCACGTCCCTGGGAGAGAAATTTTAGAAACTCAACCTGTTAGAAAGAGTCAGCAGGAGGAATGTGAGCCAGAACAAAGGCCTTGGGCTCCCACATACTGATTAACTAGCCTCAGCTATTGCTGAAAAGGCATCTGACTAACTGCTGGCTGGAGAGATTGCCCTCACCTGTGATCCTTTACACGCGACTACACAGCACGGCTTTCCAAGTTCAGCTTCTGTTCATAGCTTAAACAAATGTTTATGTATAAAATACAGAAAGCCCACCTTCAGTCTTCCATGTCTTCTAAGAACAATGCAGCTGTCAAACATTTTTTTTTTTCCAAGGAGCAAACTCCTACCCACTGAGTGGGAAAGAGGCTATCGAAAAGTCAGTACCAGAATAAATGGCAAAAAAAAAAAAAAAATCAAAAAGCTTGACTCTCGTGAACTTTCCATACATCAAAGCAGCGATGGCAGAGTGGCTTTCCTGTGTCCTCTTAAGTCTGATCCTGTCACCGGACCCAGTATCCAGCTGGAATATAGGGTCTTTCTCCTATGGGTCTTAGCATTTACCAAGACGGACGAAACACTGAAATCAATAGAAAGCACTAAGTACTTCACAGTATCACACTGACTGTATGTGGATAAGCCTTTCCAAGAAGGGGGATCAATATGGGCTGGCGATGCTGAGGGGGTGCGCGTGAAAGATAGAGAACAAACAAAGTCATGGAAGGTAAGCGAGAGCACAGGAGAGAAAAGGAATGAAAGAAACGCTTTGGGAGATGCTGCTGATGATGGCGACAATGCACATGAAGGTTCAAAGACAAGGAGGTGCTTATAATCAAGATATGTACGTGCTTGTCATCAACATTCAGTCTCACATTGCACTTCCCTTAATCCTCGGCTTTGTTTCCTTTCTCCCTAGAATCCTACCTGAGACACGAAGGCAATGAGAACTGAATGTTTGGCTTTGTGTCCCAAGGCAAAGCATTCTCTTCACCCACGCTGGCCTACACAGACAGTCCTTAACAATGTCTGAGGCAATAGAAGTTTCACCTAGAGGTCTCTCTCTATATATCTCTGTCTCTCTCTGACCCTCTCTCTCCTCATCCATGCTGGCATAGCCACTTTTTCCTGTACTCCATCTTTGACTTCAGGCTGTCTTTCCTGTTTTAATGCTCTCCCACCAGACCCTTAACTCTAATAAAACTATTTCTTATGTCTCCCTCTCTCTCGTATTGGTTTCTCTTTATTCACGACATCCATGTGGCCTCTTAACCTATTCTTGGAGGTCACTCAGGACTCCTTGTCTCTCTTTTAACCAAATAAGATTCCTCCCTTGCCAACTTGAAATTCTCTCTCTCTCTCTCTCTCTCTCTCTCTCTCTCTCTCTCTCTCTCTCTCTAGTCCCTTACTAAGGCAAAGCCATCAAAGTCATTCCTAATGTTTCACATGTGGAAATGTGTTTCCAAAAAGAGCAAAATATCCACACAAGCTCCCAGTGTACACTCAGTTAATACAGCCCAGCGGCTGGGAATGAATTCATTTCCCTTGACAGTAAGTCTCTGCAGAAGCTGAAGAATTCTATGACTGTCATCCTGCCTTATGAGGAGCAGAACACAGAGAATCAAAATGTTGGTGACAAGCGTGGAAGCATCCTCGGTGAGACCCAGCTCTGCAATTATACAGCACATTCATGATCCCAGTGAAAACCTATTTTGTCTTTCTCTCCTTGCTTCCCCCTCCCACTCTATCTGCAGAATGATCCACAAATGAATCCATTTACAAGGAGAAAGGCAAGTTTGTCTATAGCACCTTCACCAAATAGAGGTCTGTGAAGCAACGGCCTGGACAGAGGCCCTCCCACTCCCTAAATCACTCCCTATAATTTGTTCAGGGTGACTTTAGCCCGAACCTCCAGGCGGTGGGTGTCCACAGTTCCTCCTGGGTCGTGGAGGAAAGGCATCCTTCCTCTGCCCTCTGCTTGCAGTTCTGAGGTGGCTGGCCCGCTGCCCAGCTGTGCCAGAAAGTGGCGTGACCACCGGCGCTACTGTGGTCAGTGCAGGAAAAAAAAAAAAAAAAGGAATCTCGAGTGTTCACAACTAAACTACAGCTTGAGACACACTGGCGAGCGGGCCGAGGTCTGGCTGTGTGGGGAGCAGGGACTGCAGCGGACATGCACTCTCCGCTCTGCCCGGTCCAGGATCAGCCCGCTCAGAACGCACAGCATCGGGGGTCGGGGGGAGCATCTGACCTCTGGAGGGCTGGTGAGGATCCTGCCAGTCTCCCCCAGGGTCTTCAGGGGCAGGTAGAGGAGGATTCTCCTGGCCCTTCCCACTTTCCAAACAGCATGTGTTTGACCTCAGGAAAGACCGCTTGGAACCAAGAATTCTCCCAGTCCAGTTCTAAGTCTGAGATGTGTTTCCCTTGGGGAAAACCAGGAAGACTGAACGGCTCGTTGTGACTCTGTGGACACGGTGGCATGTTGTCATGGTTTCCACTGTGAGTTGTCCCCCGCATGCCCACGTGTTTGTATCCTTAGTTGGTGTTTTGGAAGATCCTGGCACATTTAGGAGGCAGAGCCTTACTGGAGAAGGTGTGTCACAGGGGGCTGACCTGCAGGTTGGTTAGCCTCACCCTGCTTTGGTCAGGAGTTTCCTCTAGCTGTCTGCTGTTTGCTCTCGGCCTCTATGGTGATGTTTGCAGGACCTAAGCCCCCTCCAGCCTCTGCCCTCTTCCACGGCTTCTGCTATAGGAGTCCCACCTTCTGGACTACGCCTCCCCTCTGGAACCGTAAGACAAATAAATCTCCCTTTTCTCCCCTTAGGTTGATTGAGTCTGAGTGTTGTCTCGCAGTAGCAGAGAAGAGTTGACTACAACATGTCTCTAGGGCTCTGAATTAATACGCTGAATAAGGAATCTGTCCTCATTGCTAAATATTGTCCTTTCAACTGACTCTTAGGGTGGAATCAAAGCAGAACATACTTCACTGGTCCACATACCTGGCCTTTAGGTCACAAAACTGGTTCTTTTAACCAGACTCAATGCCTCACTCAAGCCCCACTGATCTAAGCCTATAATAGGTTCTCCTTTTCTGCTTCATGTTCTTTCCTTTAAAAATAAATGGGCTTGGTTCATGCTTCTCGCAGCACTATTCACAAAAGCAAAGATGTGGAATCGGCCTACGTACCCCCTGACAGAGGAATGGGACAGGAAATACTGGCACATACACACTGAAGAATATTATCCATTCATTAAGGAAAATGGAATCCAGTCATTTACCACAAAATACATGGAACTGGAAGTTATTGTGTTAAGAGAAAGAAACCAGACCCAGAAAGACAAGTATCACATGTTCTCTCTAATAGGTGGGGGGAAAAAAAAGAAAAAGAACCAGCTAACCTGAAAGTAGAATTGAATTAGTGAAGCATTGTTAGGGAGAGAGTCAACAAGGGTGGAAGAAGAAAGAGTCGCTGCATTCGACCTGTGTTATGACAGAAACATGACAGGGACTCCCATCAAGACAGGCAATTCATATGCGCCAATAAGTAAATAAATGGTCCTGGGCAGGTGCAGACACATCTGTGGCAGGAGATTGAATGCTGGAATGAAGGTCATGTGCTCTGGGTTCCTTGGTTATTTTTATTCACTTAAGTGAAAAAAAAAAAAACCCAGGAGGCCCTCAGGACATGAAAATTAAATGTGGCAGCTGCGACTGGCATGTGCAGGAGTGACTTCAAGCAGGCTGGCATTCGCCAAGCAGCTCTGGCCCCAGAGGCAAGCCCAAGGGCCAAGGCAAAACTATGAGTTCTGACCTCTCAAGAATAGGTCTGCAGACTGCCTTCCAGCTAAGGAGACTGGGGAGAAACGCCTGCTTGATAAAGGACATTCAGTGTCTTTGCCTGGATTGCTACCTGGTTTGTATCAGAGCAATGGGGATCTTGGTTATAAATATGCAAAGCATAATGAAAAGATTACAGCTCCTGGCTGGGTGCGAATTGGTCTGGGTTGTTTACTGCGGAGGGATGTGGCTCTGTCCTCTCTCAGAACAATTCCGAGGAGGAGAATGCAGGAAGACAAGGGCTTTGAGCTTCCCGCAGCCTTGACTCCCTGAGCCTGCTTAGTGTGGACCTCCTTGGCTCTCCGGATGTGGGGGTCGTCACTGAAGCAGACCCAAGGCGGTGGGAACCCGCTCCAGTTTTCAGCCGGAGAGTGGACTGCTGTTTGCCGCTTCCCTAGGAGCTGCTTGGAGTTGCTACTCCTCCTCTGCCCACATCTCCTGCCCTCTTACTTTTCTCAAAGAAGCAACACAGGATGTGCAGCCTGAAAGGAGGTGGAAACCTTTCCTCCTTCATTCAGCTCAAAGCCGTGCTGAGCTCCTCCATTGACAGACCCTGGACCCCCCAGCTGCTTGTTATTGGTTTGGATTTGGGGGTCATCCAAAGATCCACCATAGACCAAAAGTTAAAATGAATAACTGAGAGGCTTTATTAGAGAAAGAGAGAGAGACTAGTACCAGGGCTTACACACAAGGGCAGGGTGATGTGTATGCAGCCCTGAATTACATCTCCACACAAAGGGAAACAGGAGGTTCCATCCCCCACCCCCCACCCTCCCCACCCAGCTTGGGTGCAGATCCACCAGCTGACTCCTTGGGACCAGCAAAGCAGTTTAGCAGGCAGTTTTACAGTCTTATCAGCATGCAGGCTTCTTTCTGGTCAAATGGCATTCCAGAGGGGAATTCTGGAGACTGGTAAGGGAGTGGGCATTTTTCTTGCCTGCCAGCAATTTTTCAGGCTTAAGAATTCCTTTTTAATATTTTCCCTTCTATATTTCTCTCCTACGCTATAACAACCACATCCAGAATTCAGTCTTCTTGTTGTGGGATTATTGGTAGAGTTTATTAGAGGAGAAAAAGGATGGAACTCAGAGATTCTGGACGTTGAGTTCCTGAGGGGACAAGGGCGCCCCGGGGTACTCGTGGTCTCCTGGCACAGAATCCAAGAGTGGCAGGCAGCTGGAAATGAGCTCTGGGATTCCACACATGGAGTGTCCTGAGGGGCAGACGCCAAAGATGGCTGCCAAGATCAGGTATATTTATATACTTAAATAAGCGAAGGGAAAAAATGACTTTTCCCCATTGTTTAACTCATATTGGGGCCCGACCCAGTTGATCTTGGGCCTACTGTGGGACTGTAAATCAAGTAATTCCTTTGACCAGCTTACCTTATATGATATGGAGAACTCATCTCCATATCCTTTCATAGAGAAGTTGGCCATCTTATCTCTGTGGATGATTGGAGTCAGTTCCTCAGCAGGGTATTCCTTGGGGGTGATCTCAGTAGTGGAGGATGACCTTTGGGAATTTCAAAGACCTTCAGCATTGTTACTTTAATCCTGCCTTATCCTTACTGTGAAAATAAATAGAAAGGAAAACCATCCCATCAAGAAAGTATATAAGGAAACCATGAGACATAGAGCCGCAGTACCTCAGAGCGAGTGAGTTTCCAAAACCACGAGGGGCCAGTTAAGGGAGGGAAGGCTGTTTAATAGACACTGTGACCAGCACTGGACAATGCAGCTAGTCAGTAGGTCCAAGACACTGGAGTAAGTGGGGCGTTGCAGTCAGCCTGCATGGTTGCCGATAAATCACCATCAAACGGCTTAAAGGAACAAGGGGTTTATTCTCTTTTGATAGATTGGTAACAGTTCCTCACCCAACTTTGCAGGAGAGCTCACACCAACACCAAGTCCAAGGGAACTGGCCACACCATCTCCACATAGCAGCTGGAGAAGGACAACCCTTACTTGCCAGACCAGCATGTCTGGCCAAGTGCACACAAGGATGCCAACTTCCTCAATCAGATTTCTGTATTTTATTCCAGGGTCTAATCCCAACCACTACAGTTTGGGCCTTCCCCATCAGTTAGACAATTTTATTTGCTTAGGGACCATATTCTCCCAGGAACCACTGAAATTGTTTGTGCATAACAGTTGAGGTTCAGTAGTGCTTTCTGTAATGCCTTAAAACAAAACAAAAACAATTAAAAAAAAAAAAAACAACTCAGTCCTTTTCCCTTCTTCTTACCTCAAAACTTGTAATTTTTGATTTTTCTGCTTAATGAGTTAATAATCGTCTTAATCTGTGTTTCTATTGCTACAACGAAGTACTAGAATATGGATAATTTATTTTAAAAAGACAAGTGTGTTTGACTCTTGGGTCTGGAGGCCGGCAATAGGTTCAGCTGCATTGACAGCTGCTGTAAATTGGCCTTTATGCCTGACACCTGCACTATGCCTGCTCCTCTCTGCACCACAGTCACTCTATTCACGAAGCCACCGTGCCAAGGTTAAAAGGACACAGACACACATACAAGCACACATGCACATACACACAAAAATAAATCTTTTAAAAAAAAAAAACTGAAAATTTTAAACACACATAAAAGTCCTACCCACGAACTAAGTGAGCTACTGAAAAAAGAATTCTTAAAAGAAAAAATACAAATAGTCAATGAATATCTTTAAAAAGTGTTCACTCTCTTTATCCATCAAAGAGAGAGATTTTCAAGAAATGAAGGAAAGCTGAACTGGGAATGAGGAAAAGCGAATGGGGCCACGCCTTGGAACTCTGACGTCGCATGATGTTCTGGAGGTTGATGAGCAAGGCAGAGAGTCAAGTTTCAAGATAACTTATCATGCTAGTGGTTTAGTAGTGATTGCTGGTGGGCTATGAGTCTCCCATGGGCTGTTATGAGAGTCTCTATTACAGTGTAGTTTGCTGATTTCTAGGCAAATGGTCTGAGAAAGAAAGACAGAAGCCATGGTATTGTTTATGTGAGTTACACACTATCCTTCTTGTGATGTTCTATACATTACTCATGCCAGACCAGTTCATTGGATAAAGATGCTAGGAAGCAAAGGCCACTGAGGTCACCTTGGAAGTCAGCTACTTCTGAGAAGTTTCAAAGATCTAAAAGTCTCGAACTGACGGTCCTTCTATCAAATGTTCACGTAAGGTTCAAGAGATGGCTCGGAGGCTAAAATGTCTGCCTTTCAAGCTAAAGGACCTGAGTTTGGATTCCCAGATCCTAGGTAAAAATGTCAGGCAGATATGGCAGCAGCCTGTGATTCTGACCTTGGGAGGCAGAGTTTGGGAAACCTCAGAGCAAAGTGACAAGTAGTTAGAACAATCTAGTATGATTCTTAATGTCACCCTTGGGGCTCCACAGGAATATGCACTCAGTGCCCTCTGGTATACACACACACACACACACACACACACACACACACACACACAAATAAAATGAAATTATTTGTGGATTAGAAATTACCTGGACAATCATGTTGTCACTGTCTTAAAGAGCTCATCCCTTTAACTTTGTATCCCTTTTGGTTGGGACCTTTCTACACGTCACCATCTTGGAGAGTTGAATACTTCAGTGGTGGTTTTATGATTATTTTATACCTTTATTCAGGGCAACTTATCTAAGTTTGGGATTGATGAGAACACTTCGGAGTAAGAATTAAGCTGCTGGCCTGAAGGATTGTGAAGAGAGAGGCACTTGCCCCCTACCCTTGACGGCATCACCGTTTGAAGAAAGCAAGAGCCTCGCCCATTTTGAGCCTGCAAAATCCATATACGTAGAACAGCAAAACCGGAAACTTCTCCTGGAGGTTAAATCTTAGCAAATCCCTCTCTGGCCAACAGATGATTTTCTTAACCTCAAAACAAAGCCTGAAAATAGAACGGCAAACCCTCCTGTTGCCCTTAGGTCAGGACTGTAAAGGAGGGGAGGGGATATGAGGAGGGCTCAGCACCTCAGTGGCCCGGAGGAGTCAGTGACAGCTATAAATAGTGCGCCAGCTTCAGAATGCCCTCTCTACCCACCAGCTCACACCACATTCCCTCAGCTGAATCCTCAAGGCTGTAATTCATTTCCATGACTACCAGCAAGGCCAGAACAAACATGCTTCTACTAACAGCAACCACATTTATGTTGAAGAAAGAAAATCGATCTCTTATTTTGTAAAGATATGCATAATTGGCTTAGAAGAACTCTTGGATTTAACTGAAAAGTCTATTTGATCAGATCTTGGTTGAGGTGTGAGGCAGGGAGCTGTGGGGAATGGGATTTCCCTTATTCAACATCCAACAAATGGGTTAACTATTCAAGGCTAACTATTCATGAGGATACTATGATAGATGATAGCAGAGAAAGAGCTTAACAGAATAAAAAGTAAAGTACAGTACTTCTCTTTAACTCAGTCACGTAAACAGAATCAAAACTAACTAAATCAAATAACTAAACTTTGTGAAAGAAAATATGCACTGAGCTTTGGAAGAAAACCTTAACGTTTGATTGTAAAATGAATAAGAAACTATGTTCTAGACAAAAGCAATAGCATTTTTAAGATGCAGAGACCAGGAAGAGAGATTTTCACATGTAGTTGTCCAGGATAGCTGGAATCTTTTAGAAAGTTTGTGAGACCCAAGGCTGACATGAGTTTGATTAGGATGGGCTTAGAAAGTCCCCCCCCCCCAGGCTTCTAGGTTTACTCTGAAGACAGTTAAGTTTCTACAGAGCTGTAAAGGAAAACAACATGATGAGCTATATCAAGGGGGAAAAAACAAATATTTTGGTAACGTCAAGGAAAGACAAGGAAGGATTGGGACTGACCCTCAGGAACTTGCACATTAATGGAGGAACAGAGACCAGAAAGCAGGTGCAGCAGCCTAAGAACCAAGAGAAACTCAGAGCAGTTGTGGGTGTGGAGCCTGTCTCCAGAAGTAGGGACAAGAGTGCCCAAGGTCACGGCGCTCAAGTCTCAAGAAAGGCCAAGATGGAATTGCGCTGATTGGATGCATAACTGAAACAGATTGCAGCAGGTACTCTTAACCACTGCTGTGAGATAGCACCCAAAGTTGAACAATTTGAGGGAGAAAGGGAAATTATTCACCTTAGGGTTCCAGAAGGAAGATGCAGTCTTTCACAGTGGAGACAGCATGGCTGGCTGGCCGGCCATCCGAGAGGCTTTGAGCTGCAAGACGAGAATACTCTTCTTCTTCCTAGTCTCTTGTCTTGTGGCTCCTTCTATCTGCTCTACTACCGGGAGGTTCCAATGGGATCTATGGAGGTTCCGATGGGATCTAGGGCTGATCCAGATAATCTCTTCAGGTGGTCTCAGCTGATCTTGCCAGGTGTGATCTCATCTGATCTCAGTTAATGCCAGGTCTGTCGTGTTGACATCCAGGATTAACTATCGCACAGGTAAACCCTAGTGAGAGAAATGTCTTTGAAACGGGAGAGGAAGCAGATGTGAGGAAAAGGGAGACGGCAAGTTGCACGTGGGCTAAAACACTGGCCTGGGAACTGGGAGATGGCTCAGTTGCTGAGGCGCTTCTCACAAGCGGGAGGAACTTGACTTCAACCCTCAGAACCCACAGGAGAAAGAAAAAAAAAAAAAAGGTTGGGCGTGGTGATGTGCTTGTCACCCGGGCACTAGGGAGGCAAAGGAAGGGCAGGTAGATTCCTGGGGCTTTCCAGACAGGCAGCACAACCTAATGGGTGATTCCAGGTCAACGAGGGAACCTGCCTCATGAACCAAGGCTGATACTGCCCGAGGAATGATATCTCTTCTCTTGCTTCCACACGCACACACACACACATGCACTTGCACATGCTCACAATAATCAACTCTAAAGTTAATAGTAAAATAAACACCAGTCAAAGCAAGTGAAGATACATCATTAGAGAAAAATATATCACCATGAGCATGTCTGATTTTAATTGTTTTAAAGATGGAGGAGATTCGTGGACTTTCCTTTGTGAGTAGAAGGCATAGGAAAGAGCCGTCATTAAAGGATTGGATTCCTTACAAGGTAGGAAGAAAGAGGGTGCTAGGGGCTTTTCCTGAGACTGGAGGACAGACGCCTTATCCATCATCTCCCAGGAGCTCATGGGAAGGAAGGAGGGGGAGGAGAGTAATCCTGAAGCTGTGGCAGGTCTCCTCTGGTGACTTTCACAGCACCTGGTCCTTTGCTGGCACATGTGGAAAGGTATTGGTGGACGTGGAGACCTGGAGGCAGATGGGAAAGACTGACATGGGCATCACAGAGATGAAGGAAACACTGCGCAGAGACAGTAGGGAGGAGTCTGTTATTCAGATAAGGGATCCCTTCCTTAAATGTGGGAAGGAAAGAGAAGGTCTGACTGTGGGATCCTGCGGCAGGCAGGTAACTTTCCAGACTTACTTTCTTCCTTAGTTGCCTTTGGAGAAGTTCTAGAAGTTTTAACTGTCGGTTCTGTTTCTTTTCTACCCAAAGGGGGAAAAAATGAAGGAAGTAACTGTGCATCGATGAACTGGCAGTGTGTTACAGCCAAGGCAGATGGTACTTCCTCTGACGTGCTGAAAAAACAGTGACTCAGCTCTGGTGCATTAATTAGAGTCCAGTTCACTTCCATGAAAACAGAGCCCATTGTGCCCTCTTTATATATTTAAACGCCTAATGACAACGAGTTGGGAAGCGTCCAGAACCAAGCGGCAGGGGAGGGAGGAGGGTAATTTAATCAACAACACTTGACTTCTGCAGGCACCAGACTGTTCTCACTGCCCCTTGTCAACTAGTGGTGAAGCTCCAGGTATGCACTCTTAACTGGCTTGTATTTACAAGCCAAAATTTTGATTTACAATCCAAAGCTGCGGATTTGTTTGGGAGTTAAAAAAAAAAAAATAACAGTTCCCATTTTGCACCTCGTTTGTAAAAAGTCACGGTCAGAGTCATGTAGAATCCTAAAATTTTAATTTTGATCCTTCTTCAAATTCTTCCACTATTAAAGAGACAGAGATCCCGGCCATCTCGAAGCCTACATTACTCACTCTGTTCAGTGCCCCAGCAATGAAAGGGCTGAGGTTTGATCAATTAGAAAATGAAGGAGTGGGGGTCCTCTACTTGGTGGGTGCTGCTATTAGAGCAGGTGCCCTTCCTTGTGCGCTGTTCTTTACGTAACCCAGATTCTGTGGTCCAGACTTCTTCCTGCTGTTTCAACCACATATTACTGACCGCACTACCTGCCATTCATCTGTCGATTTGCTGGGCAACTGTCTCTCTTCCTATGGAGACCTTATATCTCAAGGAGATGTGGTTAGGTCTCTTTGATTCATGTCTGGTTTTTTTTTTTTTCCTAGAACCACACTTGACACAAGCAGATGAACAATAATTGTTTGCTGAGTTGACTAGATGAGAATTTCACTTGAGATCTCTTGTTGATTTTCTTTCTGAAGACACATTCTCAAGATAGCGGCTGGGTCCTCGGTTCTGGCTCAGTGGGGGAATGCATTCCTGTGGCCCTTCACAAAATGTGACCTTGTTACTACTCCTGTTTCTTCCAAACGAAGCTGCAGAACACCGTAGATGGTGGTTGTTTGTGTCACTCTCATGGGATGGATGGTTAATGCGTCGGATAATGTGAGTCATGCCATAAATTCACACATGCCCAGGCCAAAACATGTATCTAGGCCAGTTTTGCTAGCGATAGTCTTCTGAGCTATTTTTGCACACATGCACGTATGTTTGCAGATACATGTGTACACATGCATGTAGAGGCCAGAAAACAACCACCAGTGTCCTTCCACAAGTTCCATCCACCTTCTTTTTTTTGAAGCAGGGTTTCGCGTGACTGGAGAGCAGTCATTAATTTAGACTGGCTGGTCACCGAGTCGGAGCACCCCACCTGTCTCTGCCTTCTTTGCACTGGGATTACACGAGCCCACCACAATGCCTGGCTCTACTTTGTTTATTTTTAATGTGAATTCTGAAGCATCAAACCAGGTCTTCATGCTTACAAGGCAAGCACTTTAGCAACTGAGCTATCACCCCAACTTTCCGGGTTACTTTTCATGAACCAGTTTAACCTATGGATCCAAATTCAGATTGGGCTGGCTCTCATGACAACAATCAAATACCTTGTTTTCAAATAACATACTTAGGTATGAAAAAGATAGAGCTGTTTAATAATGTCACTGGTCCAGACCAATGCATTGGAGATAGCCTACAAAAAGCAGGGTTGATATATGGTTATTCAAAAGAAACTTTTTGCAGGATTTTTTTAACCTAGTTATACAAGCTCAGTGGGTCGGTACCTTCGCTGCCCTCCTTCTCCCTTCCCCTTCTCCCTCCCTTCCCCTTACTATTCCCCCAACCCATTCTCTTTCCCACATCTCCCTCTCTTCCACACCTCCCTCTTTCCCTCTTCCTTTTCCTCCCTCCCTCCCATCTCTTGGTGTTTCCTGCCTTCTCCTTCCCACCCTCCAGAACTTCAGCTTATATGGACCCTGAAGTTTCCTCTGAATCGTCTACACTAGTGAGGGTTTGGGACTCTATGGCATCCCTTGGGGCCCTTTCTTGGGCCACCCACTAATGTAGGGACCTACCCATTAAGCTTGTATCTATTGTATCTGTTTAAACCCCTTGCCTCTAAGAATCTTCCTGAAGCCATCCCCCTGAGATCCAAGCTAGTCCTTGGGGTCTTGCTGACATGTCAGCTATTGTGCAGTTCAGGTAAGGGCCAGTCACAATGCAGTGAGATCCTGGCTGCTGAGGCCAGACTTGAGTGGAGCATCTTGTGTATCAGTGAACCTCCCCATCTTTAGGCTCTTACAGTCTTGCCACCTCCTCTTCCACAAGGTTTCCTAAGCTTAGGATGGGGAAAGATTTGGCTGGTCTGGATGGACACTGTAGGGTCATTGGTGTTCTGAATTAAGGTTGTTGTTTTCAGTTTTGTGGTTCTTTGAAGGATTTTTAAAAATCATGTGGGTCCCTGGAGAGAAAAATAAACCAGTGAAATGGAACCTTTTAAAGTATCTTTCTTCTTTCGTTATCAGGTATAGTTTTTCGTAAGTTAGGCCAAGTGGGGAAGAATAATTTGCAGTCATCGTTGGAGCTCTGCTTTGACCTCCACTGCCTCATATGACTATACACTGTGCCAGTTAGATACAAGTATCAATGTGACAATCGAAGGCTGAACCCGCGGCACATTTGTGAAGAATGATTTAGTTAAGGAAAAGCCTGAGTAAGCCTGTGGTATATTGTCTAACCGATGTGGGAAGACTCAGTCCATGGTGGGGGGACTATCCCCGGACAGGTGGGAAGGTGGAGAGAGCTGGTTTGGTAGTTTGGCGTACTTTGCACATAGGCATGACATCAAGCAACAAATATGTCCTTCCATAAACTCTTTGTGTAGATACGGTGTGGATGTGGGTGTGAACTCACCTGCTGTGCTGGTGAAGTGTACACACGCATAAACCTTGTCCCTTTCAGTTGCTTGAGTTCTGTATTTGTTCAGAAAATAGAAAGATGAAAATAGAAAGATGCATGTTCTTTCCACTTGCATTAGGGTATGATGTAGGTAAAAACTGATGTCAGCAACTGTCAACTCAACACAGTTGTTTCTCTTTGAGATAATTCCAGGGCCTTTGCACCAGCTTCCATCTGATCCCGTTTTCCAGTCTCTGATCTGATGGTTTCCTCTGGGTTCTACTAACTTGAGATGTCAGAATCATGCAGGGTAGAGGAAAGATCCAGCTGATGTGATGTCTACTATACCTTAGCTGTGAAAATGAGCACACAATGAGCAGGCGCTGCTTGCTGTGCGAAGACCATGTGTACGGGCACTACCAAGTCATGAGCAGCCTTGCAAGACTGCAAAATACAGACCTGCCTGGCAAGCTTCTAGCTGATGCAGCCTCGCGGGAACACATGCCTAGTATTTTTAAATTTATCTTTTATTTCGTTATTTGAGGGTGGGAAAAGAGAAGACATGTGGGCTTGGGGATTGAAACCAGGTCACTGATGCCTTTACTTGTTAAACCATCTCACCTGCCCACAACTGCTTATTTTCTAAATAACCTTTTAGTAAAGACTGGGGTTATACCAAAGTGTAGCATGGATCACAGGCACTAGGATCCTTAGAGTCAAGGGATTAACAGCCACAATAGTGTTCCTATACTAAAGGGGAACACAAGAAAGGGCTCTAGGCAATGCTACTGAGTCCTTACACTTCATCAGAGAGGAGGACCCAGAGGGAAGTTTGACATGCACACTAAAGGATGCTCCAGGAATTGGGGGGGGCACTGGGAAAAAACGGAGGGGGGAGGAAGGGTAAAAGGGGGGAGGGAGCAAGGGGATCCAGGGAGGGGTGGAGGGAGGGAGGGGACAGGGGTACCTATTAAGTTTGTATGAATGGAAAAAATTAAAAAAAGACTGGGGTTATGATTCTATGATAAGACGCTTGCCTAGCATGTTCAAGGACTTAAGAACCTGGGTTTGATCCCTAGAATGAAAAGAAAAAAAAACCACCTAAAACACACAAAAAGAAGAGGAGGAAGAGGAAAGTCTTAAATAATCACTTAATAGCACTATCACAATGACTTCCATTTTTTTCTTGACTAAACATTAGCTATAAAGAACTCTTTTAACTCTTTGATTATGTGATTTTCGTGTGCTCTCTTCACAAGTGTTTTGATGAAGGAAGCAGTGAAGAGTCCTTCAAAAGCCCCAGTATTGAGAGCACAAGAATTGCTCTTGCTGGAGGCAAACTTGCCCCAGAAGGCACTTGAGAAGCATACGCCTGCTCTTAGAGACATCCATAATTGTTGGACTGTTCCTGGTACGTAGACACTCATCAGGACGATCCTGAAGGTCCCAGATAGGCAGATGCAGCTCCTTCCCATGGCAGGGGACAGAGTCCCCTTCCTCTCCAGTCAAGTGCTCCTGAGCGCAGAGTAGTTTGCCTACTTTCTGCCTTTGGTTCTACTGATGTCTGTACCTCTCATCTGATATGATTCTTT
This sequence comes from Typhlomys cinereus, assembly GCA_023101885.1. Taxonomy (NCBI): domain Eukaryota; kingdom Metazoa; phylum Chordata; class Mammalia; order Rodentia; family Platacanthomyidae; genus Typhlomys; species Typhlomys cinereus. The sequence continues at coordinate 627,319 of JALPQD010000300.1, read as the reverse complement.
CCACAAAGCAAACACTCCTCCTATCTCACAGATCTCTTTCAACACGGTGGTTTTTATGTCTCTGCCAAGAGATGTGCTTCAGATCTCTCCACACTGAAGTGCTCTTCTGAGCAGGTGAAGCAAGCATGCCACGTTTTTGTTCAAGTTTAAACAAGCTGCTGAGGATTGAATCTGCCTTCCTTTCTCAAAAGGTAGATGATTCTGGAAAGGGACGTGGAGAATTCAACCCTTCGAGAAGGCCAAGGGAGCTTGCTACTTAAGTGACCTTGTAAGTACTGTTTTAAGTGTGTGTGTGTGTGTGTGTGTGTGTGTGTGTGTGTATGCACATGTATGTGCGTATGTGTGTGGAGGTCATTGATCAAGCTAAAATTCTTCTATCACTCTCAATGTTATTTTTTGAGCCAGAGTCTCTCACTGAACCTATATTGACTGGCCAATGAGCTCTGGGGATCTGGAGGTGCTATGTCTCCCTTTACATGGGCTCTGTGTATCTAAACTCAGGTCCTCATGTGTGCAAAGCAGGATTGTAGCTGCCAAGCTATCACTACAACTCGGCCATGAAAAAAATCTTTTTGGGAGAGATTTTCTTTCATTCTCTTGTTTCATGCCTTTTTCTTTCTTGCGTGCATGTGTTGTAAATAATATTTTTGTGTATCTTACTGCATATGGTGAAGAACAGTTGTATGTTTTAAGCCTTGACTTTATACTTAAAACAATTTGTGCCATGCCAGAGGAGGTACCTATGTTCCTTTCTTTGGCACCTTGGATGAGATTTATCCTCACTACCTGCCATCCCTACCCAGAAGAGACGTGAAAAGCAGATTGACCTTTCCGGGTGGTTAGGTGTTATTCTGTAATCTGCAGAGAGGACTGTTTTCATGGCATATGTTCCCTCTTGTCCGTGGCTGTTTAGGCACATCTCCGAAGACCTGGCTCTGCTCTGCTAATCATATAACTTGATTATTTCTGTCACTGAGACAGAAAGAATGACCCCAAGTCCTGCCACAAAAAGAAACATAGGAATGAAATCTTGGAGGCCACAAGATGGCTCAGTGGGCAGGGGTGCTTACTTCCAAGCCCGACGTTTAGTCTTTGAAACATACATGATACGAGAGACCCAACTCCCCCAAGCTGTCCCCTTACTTTCGCAGTGCAGCTCAGCAGGAATGCCACAATAAATAAGTGTATTTACGAAAACGAAATGAAATCTTTGGGAGATAGCCTGTTGTTTTAAAAGAGTGAAAAAATAATGCAGCTTCATACCTGAAAAAAAGTGTCACCTCAAGAGATTAAAAGCAAGAAAAGGGAGGGAAGGAGGGAGGGAGGGAGGGAGAAAAGGAGGGAGGGAGGGAAGAGACAGACAGGAGAAAAGAAAAAGAAGAAACTAAAGGAGTTTAGCTACAAAAGTGTCTATGGTCATCTTACAACCAAAGGAATCACAGAATAAAGCCAATTTCAAAGAAATGAAACAGAGAAATAGAAGAAATTTGGTTTTTTAAAGCACCAGATTGAATCTCGTATGACTAGATTTTGGGGTTGTGTTGAGTCAGTAAATTCATTTTGGTGTTGAAGCTGAGCTGAGCTGGAGTTTCTGGTATATACACCAACCCCTCGTCCCAAAACATGTAGTAGTTACTTGACAATGAGCTACTGTAAGTAAAATGATTTTACTGTAAGTAAAAATCCTGCAAATGATTCCTGATCTCCATTTGGCATTCCTAGTGCTAGCTTTGTAATCCTGTCTAGGAAGTCTCCCCATTGAGTTTTCTCGGGAAGAAAACTACTAGTCCCAGAAACCTCTAGTGATGTGGCAAAGTGAGACCTTACCTCTAAAACAATAAAAGCAAACTTCTTTCCATCACTCACTACATCCTGCTGAAGTGTTTTCTTTCGGAGGTAGAATACAGATTGAGACACATGTGAACATAAAATAACAGTAACTTCCTTATTTGGCAAATGGACCATTCATCTGAGGTGCTTTTTAATGTACGAATGTACGTGAGGTCACACACTTCCTCTTCCAGAACATAGCTTTGCCAGTCACCTTTGAAGCATTTGGTATTGTTAATACTCAGTATTGCTAGCTGATGTGAAATTATGGACTGGTTTCCTTTTATGTTCTCTGAAATAACTAGAAGGCAGTGAACAGTTCTTTTTTACATGACATACAGTAGTTCACACATTATAGAAGGCGGAGAGTCTGTTTATGTTTTATAGCATTGTTGATTGTCTCTCCAGCTGCCAAGCATTTCTACTTTGGGCTTGAGAGTTTGTGTTTTCAAGGAAGCCAAGCTAAATTGATCATATATCACACTCCTTTCTGTGGGAACCTTAGGGGTGAATGAGCAACTGAAGCTATCTCAAGCAGAATGAGTCCCAGGACATGAGTTCGGATTGCTTCGACATTGGCCCCGTCTCTAGATGTGCAGATAGACGTGTTATCCCTGGAGTTGTTTGCTGTCATCTTGCAACCAGAGGAACCCCAGAATAAAGCTAATCTCACAGAAATCAAACAGATAAAAAGAAAAAAATTGGGTCTTTTTGAGGCACCGGATTTAAATCAGTCGTACAACTACATTTTGGAGGTGTAGCGAATCAGTAAATTCATTTTGGTGTTGAAGCTGACCTGAGTCAGAGTTTCTGGTTTGATACACCAAAGATTACTCATCTAGGTTAATTAATGAATAGTCAGGGCCAGAAAACACGCCCAGCACTTCAATTGATATATAATACATTGTAACTCTCTTTGGAAGATATGCAGTATGTAAGACATACCCATAATTTGGTGTCCTAATTATAAAATAAAACGACTGCATATGGAACATTTTCAGAGAGGTGGAGATCAGCGAACAGGAATGAGAGTCTTTACAGAGGAGGTGAGCTTTAGACAAAACTCAAGTGAGGCAGTTGGTGGAGGCGGGAAAAGTGAGGGAACTTCAAGAACTCAGCGGCTCCCAGATGCCTGGACCTCTTCAATGTCCTGCGTGCCTCCAAGCCACGCCTTTTGTCAGTGTGATTTTTATAGGACTCAGCAAAGTTGCTGACTAGTGGGCTAATGCTAAGCAAGAAAACCCACCCTCCTTCTCTCTTGACTTTCTTCAAACTTCCCCATCTGCAAAAATCTGCAGCGAGTCAGCTGTCTCGCCTGTGCTTTCAGTTCCCTGCAGAATATCTGCCTCTGAGTTACAGGAAATGTCTGAAAAGCCATTTAGAGACGGATTGTAATATAATGCTCTTCAACGTTCCACTCCACCGATCGATAAAGGCAGCACTCACTGCAGAAATAATCAAACCCAGGATGGAATCCAATATGTGCCAAGTTGGTATTTTAACCTGACCTCTCGGTCTGTGCTCCAGCTTGTGGCCTGGTTCGTTTTCCTGTCTTTGTCTTATATTTTGATGTACTTTTAAGGGCAGGCTTTTTGAAGTAGCTTATAGTGATTTCATTCTGTTTTAATTGTTCAAGGATGCAGCGAAGGTCAAATCTACATTAAAAGAAGCATTCTGGCAGCCAGCAGAGAATATGTTATTCTAGGAAGACATAAAATGGCAATGACTCTAAATCAGCTGCACCCTCTACATGTTCTCATTTTAGTTCCTTAAAGAAGGCTGCATGCTCATGACCGAAATGTATCAAGCCAATCAGAACCCCTTGTTGAAAGGGGTGAGTTTTTTAGTGAAAAGACATCCTCTACCCTGTGGATTGTCATGTTGCTAGGGAGCAGCGGGGGGTCGGGGTGGGGTGGGGTCAAAGGAGAAGAGATCAGGTGGATATTATTTCCATGATGAAATCTGGATAAGGAACAAGATGGAACAGAAACAAGTGTTTCTCCCCCTGTCTCTTCGCAACTTGATTCTCTTTCTGGAACTATTCTCTGTGGAAGTGGGTCATGATCCTCAGATCAACATGCTGAATTTCTGCTTAGAAGCCACCCTTTGGAGGATGTTTACTGCAGCTTTAGCAGCTGTGGATCATAGATAACCCCCTCCTCTGTACACATGTTCTCTTTCACATTGCTTCCAGTATTTAACACTACAGGAACCGAGACGGGCAGATCCTAGGGGCCAATTATTGAGTTCTAGGCTCACGAGAGAGAGAACCTGTCTCAAAAATAAGGTGGGAAAAATTGAGGGAGATACCCAGGGTCAACCTCGGACCCCCACCACAGACATACACAAAGGTTTACGTTCTCCATGCACACACACACACACACACACACACACACACGTGTCAAAAAGAAGTGAGTGGGTAAGGGCACCTACTCACAAGTCTGACAACCCTAAACCCTATGTATCAGAGGACAAAATTGGCTTCCACAAGTTGTCCTCTCACCTCTGTACATGCTCATTCTCTCTCTCTCTCTTTCTCTCTCTCTCTCTCTCTCCTCTTTTCTTTTTTTCTCTTTCTCAAATAATTAAAAAAGAAATTATGGCCAAGGTTGCCTTCTGGTGTCCAAATACATGTATACATGCAGGTACCTGCACAAACAGAAATGCACACATATGCAAATACATACATATGTCACAATGATAATACAAAATTCCCCTCCATTGACTTTTAATTCTCTGGGTCATCAAGAAAGTGGTTCTTGTTAGAAATGACTTTCAAACTCTAAGTCCTCAAATAACACATGTAACTGGGGAGAAAAACAAATATTCAGACAATCATCTTGTTTTTCCCAGTAACCTATAGTGGGGAGAGAAAGAAACAGAAGAAGACATGAAGAAAAAAAAGCAAAGAAAGAAACCCAAATATTTTTTTCAATCAAATAGGTGGTGATTAGGTTCAGAGATGAGTAGGCATGAGGAATATATCTAGAATGTCTAGCAATGCCTTTATTTTTTTCTAAAATACTCATCACATTTTAAAGAGGGGACTACTCAATATTCACTAATCAAATCGCTTAAAATAAAAATGCAAAGAAGAGAGTGTTAAGCATGTTAGGTGATAGATACAGTAACTTGCTTTAATTTTTATTTATGTTTGTTTGTTTTTCAGACAGGATAGCCAGGCTGGTCTAGACTGCCCGATCCTCCTGCCTCTATTTTCAGAATGCTGGGATCACAGATGTGTTCTACCATGCCCTACATTTGCTTGATTTCCTCATTCCACCAAATACCATATTATGTACTATAAACAACACACATTTTTGAAACTGTGCCTTAATAAAGTTAGGTAGTTTTTCAAAAGTAAATTTGAAAGCAGGAGAGGGAAAACTGAGCATGGGTGGGCTGACATCTACAATCCCAGCTTTGGGAGGCCAAGGCAAGAGGATTGTTGAAAGTTTAGGCCAATTTGAGCTACAGAGTAAATCTTGTTTGCAGAGGACTTGCCTAGAACTCATGAAGCCCTGGGTTTGATTTCCCCATCCTCCCGCCCCTCCAGCATCACATAAGGCCGAGTATGGTGACGTAGGTCTGTAACTCCAGCATTTGAGAGGTGGAGACGGAAGGATCAAAAGTCCAAGGTCATCCTCAGCTATATAGTTAGCTTGTGATCAGCCAGGCTGTACCAGTTCCTTTCAAAATAAAAGAAAGGGAAAGAAACATCTAAATCTTATTGAGCACGGAAAAAAGAAGAACTGAACTAAATAGCAAATTAAAGACACAGAGAATGAGATTAGAGGAAGGGTATTGCAGTTACTCTGCATGGTTGCCAATAAATTCATTACCATGTAGCTTATGGGAAAAAGGGTTTTATTTTAGCTTATGATTGTCTGGTTACAGGAGCGTTCACACCAAAACCAGGGGCCAAGGGAACTGGCTGTACCTTATCCACAGAATGCTAAGAGGGGCAAATTTCCTTTGCCACACAGACAACATGTCTGTCCAAGTATGCTGAAGAATGCCAACTTCCTTAGACAGTTCCCTCCATTTTATCCACTTGCCAAGAGGATGCCCCCCCCATCATGGGCTGTGTCTCCTCTATCAGTTGGACAATCTCCTGCGTGCTTGGTCAGGGCTTAGCTACTAATGCTTTGCAAATGTCTCCAGAGCCAAATCCTTCAATTGCCAGGTTGACACTAATCGCTATCTCCCATGGGGGGGAGGGAGTATGTCTGAAGCCACTTCAGATCATGTCTGGAATTGATTCCCCCTTTACTGACTGACAGAAAACCCTGTCCTCCAGATGCATGTGAGGGTTAAAGGGCTTTTCTACAGTCCCATGGACAAACGAGGCTATTCAAGGTCCCTGAGACTTCAATTTCCTTAGTAACTGTAATGTCTCGTCTTGTCCCAGAGAGCTACTGGATCCGGTGGCAGACGGCAGCCTCTACGTTCTGCTCATGTCCCGGAAAGGTTTACTTTTCAGCAGCCGTTTCATCTCAGGAGCCCTGCAGTCTTTGCTGAAGACTGTAAAGTTGGAAATGCAACGTTCCATTATCTGGTCTGTATTTCTTGTGGTCCTCATGTCTACAGCACTGCAGACAGGAAGTAGACGACAAGACAAAATGGGATGACCCCAAATCCTCTTGTCCTCTCCATTTACAGGGCGAACTGTGACTTTTCTCAAAGCCCACAAATTATAGGGAGGGTTGGGGTGGAAAATTGCAGGGGGAAAGAATACCACCCGTAAAAACATGCCGGATGGGAGGGGAGGATGCTTATAATCCTAGCTGCTTTCAATGACACTTATGTATCTCATTCATTTGCATAAGGAACCCTAGAAATTCTCAGTACCTTTCCCTAACAACAACAACAACAACTACAACAAAAAAGTTCCAATGCTTCCTTCTTGATTGTCTGTAAAGTTTGGTTAAAACCCAATTGTTGGAGATAGGCTCGGTGGCCAGGCTGAGCGCAGATACAAGGGCTTGTCGGTCCCTTCTTATCTAGCTGAAAAATTAGAGTAAAAACCCAGAGGAGAAACCCAGGGGGAATATTTTTCCTCTCTCTGTCAAGGACAAACTTCCTCCAACACACACACACACACACACACACACACACACACACACACACCCCAAATAAAGAAATTATTCGAATCATGGCACTGCTAAAACTTTCTAATTGTCCCTATCCTCCTCCCGCCAAAGAAGTCCTGATTCAAAAGATCTGGATTCCACAATGTTATCAGTTGTCCACAGATTTTTGCCTTCCTTGAATGTGCTTCCAATTGTTTCAGTGGCAAAAAGCGACCTACATCAACACTGGATATAGCAAAGAAAACAAACCACTTATAAATGTTCCCATACCTGCCAAAACTGGAAAGCTATAAATAGGGGGCAGCAAAAACACTGTTCAAAAATATTTCTCAAGGAGAAAACAGGCGGAAAAGAGTGAAGTTTCAAAAGAAGTGAAGTTCTTTGCTTTTTTTTTTTTTAACAGATCATTCTGCAGTTTGTACTTTTTATGGTCAAAAGGACGCAAGGAAGGTATAACTCAGTCATGAGAATATTCCTATGCCCATAAGAAAGAAAAAATGTTATCAGTTTACAGCAGGCGTGAGGGCCAATGACCCTTATCCCAAATGGCTGAGGCAGGAGGATTGTGAGGCGAGGCAAAGGAAAAAACTTTTCTTACAAACAAAAAACAAAACTTCTCAGCTTGATATATGCAATTATATGATCTGCAATATTAATATGGTGCTTATTTTTATTCTTTATTCTCCCATTTATTATTTCTGAAAGAGGTTACGTAACAACTGGACCACAGTCCTACTTCTGCTATTACTTACATAACATTCTCTTTAATGTTGCGCTTTGTTGTTAGTTGAAATATGTGTCAGTCGGCGGCCTCCAAATGTCAACTGTGGATATGCATAGATATACATAACATGGACTTCAACATGTAAGGACTGAATATGGAACTTACACACTGGGAAGTCATCAGACTACAGCGCAAGCCCCCTGGAGATTAAAGAAAGCAGCAAAGAAGACACGGTGGAAGAGTCCCTATAGTCTGAAAATGTTTGCCTAGATTATCAGAAAATCCTTGAATGAGGGTCAGTATTAAAGGAGACCAGGGACCAGCTAGAAACAGGCAAATCTGTTATGCAGTCACTGAGTAGGAAAGACTTATTGAAGTGTGAGCTTAGTGCAGACAAAAAGATAGATCTCAGATCTCAGCAGCTGACCTCTCTTGGCTCCCCCAAACTGAAGGCCTGTGAGTTGCATTCCCATCCCTGCCTCAGGATCTTTCCTGGGGCCTCCCAGCTGCTATCTGGGGAAGTCAGAAACTGGTGTCAAGTAGACCCACTGCCTTAGCTTCATATTTCATAGTTGTAATAAATACCTGACCCAAGTCATTTAGGGGAATGAGGGGATTTTATTGGCTTATGAATCCAGCTTAGAATTTCAGGCTAAAATCTGTCGTGGCAAGGTGAGCCACATCAGTAGCAGGAGCCAAGATTCACAGCCATGTCACATTCACAGCAAAGCAGAGAGGCAGCGACCCATGCTGCAGTCTAACTCCCAGCTTTCTAAAACACTAATCAGCATGTTCCATCTTATCTACCTTCCCAGGGAATGGTCCCACCCAGGACAGCCTGGGTCTTCCCACATCCACCATGCAATTAAGACAACCTCCAACAGGTTTGGTCCAAGGCGTGCCTTAACTAATAGCTCCTCAGAGGCACGCTCCAAGGCCCACATGTGAAATGCCGAGTTGACAATTGAAACTCTCACGCACGGTGCCCCAACCCAGATATGTTAGGGGATGGACAACAGACATGCACACAACTGTGGACACACATAGACGTATGTGATATGCACATTCGCACTACGGACACACACATGTGCTTTCACACATTTACAGTATGGATTACAAATGTGTATGTTTGTGTGGGTGCAATCACATGGTGGATGTACACACACAGGTGCTTTCTCGCACCTGTTAGAGACATACATGTGTACACTCGCATGTGCACATGTGTGCACTATGGAAGACTGAATGTTCTGCGAAGCAAAGACATCTTTGCACAGAGCACTGTGTCAAAGTCCTCCAGGCTACACGCGTGTGATGGCATGGGGCTGCTCTGCCCGTGGGACCTGATTACTCACAACCGGTTCCTAAGCACAGGGTTTGGTGTGCATTTCACCTGGACAGGACAATGGTTGATAAGAGACGCAGAGTGAGAGCAAGCCAGGCGTTTCTGACCTGCCGTGCACGCATGTGTTCTGCTTGCAAAGCAGCCAAAGAGCCTCAAGCTGGAACAAGCACAAATTCCCCCAATGGAAGGTAATTTTGAGAAGGAAAACTTCTAAGGCAATTAAAGCAGTTAGGTCAAAATGAAGTGGCTCTGGATGTGGGAGGCGATCGATGGGATGTCAAAGGAGAAGCGTCTATGTTGGTCTTGGGGGGTCCACCCTAGCTACTTCCCCTTTTCACGTCTGGGTGCAGGACGGATGTAAAGGACAGACCTCCCATAGGGTGGGACTGGGTCATCGACCCAGGCTGAGCTGGAAGAGAAGAACCCCACAGGGAAGAGGTCCTGCTTCTACGGATGTCCCCGAGGGACATCCCATTGACATTTGCACACAAATTTCCAATTTCTTTAACTCCTGCATTGCAAATACAGTTTATCATAAATGAAATCAGAAGTTACCATTGCCCTTGTGGAAATGCATTTGAAACAATGATGAATATTAATAAACAATCTAGGTGTGTCAAATGACGACTATGGTAAGGGCTTTGTGATCAGGATACCATGAAAAGACATCACAGGGACAGCTGCTCTATTCGAGAAAGTCAGGTCTCCTAAGGAAGCGAGCACTCAACTGTCAACCTGCACAAAGGAAAGAGAGAGGGACAGGTAAAGTGGATACTGGCTTGGTGGGAGGCAATCGGCCAACAGGAGCACAGTCTGGAGGGGCAGGAAGGTCTGAGTGAGGTTCCGCTAAGCCATTCTCATTCTGGGCACCTCGCTTTTCTCTCAGGAGCAACTTGAAGCTATGGAGAGGCTTAAAGAGGAGAAGTGGGGTGATGAAGTTTGCATTCCGGAAAGAAATCATTTGCCCTGCAGAGTGCAACGGAACAGGAGGCAGGCTGAGCAAGAAAGCAGGTGGAAGGAAGAGGGAGGCCAAAGAGAATAGCGGTACTGGACAGGGTTGGGGTGGAGAGATGACGGGACAGGGACAGATTGTAGAGCTAACCTGGGAGAAATGAAAATGACCACGCAATGGTCTGAGAAAAACTCAGCAAAGGTTTCCGGCATGTCCGCCTGGCTGGGTGAGGTGCCTTGCTTAGCATGAGGAGCACTGCAAAGGGAGCAGCTTGAGAGGAGGGTGGGAAATACCTTTCAGATCTCCAGGGAGCCATGTCCAGGTGGTTGTTGCAGACCCGGAAGTTGTTGCTGACAACCAGGCGAGCAGGCTGCATTCTCTGTGGCCTCTTTTGAGGCGTAAGGCAGAAAGTATGGACGAAAGGCAGAAAGTCTGGGGAAGAGTAGAGGTCTGAGGACATTCCAGTCTCTCTCTCCATGTTGCTGACCACTACATGAGTAAACAACTAAGGGAACAGGGAGTTTTATTCCTGCTTATGATTCTGGTTATAGTTCATTGTCCAGTTTGGCAGGAGAGTCCATGCCAAAGTCCGGAGCCAAGGGAGCTAGTCACACTACACATCCATAGAAAGAGGGGGGTTGGGGGGGCACGTTGTCTCTTTCCAGAATGCCAAGCTCCAGAACCAACTCTCCCATCTTATTCACCCGGCCAGGGAATGGTCCTACTCACTGTGGGACTCAGAATCCAGCCTTCAGCAGGCAAATTGATACCTGTACCTAACTGGCACCGGGCACGAGGGCATTTTCAATCCCTGAGTCTTCTCTAAAGGAAACACCTTTAGAGCAGCTTTCCGTCCTGGGTACTTGAGTGAAGCTGCTCAAGAATTTCTGACACTGAATAGGCAGAGCCTGGAGAACGGAGAGAGCAGAGAGCAAGAGGGGCCCCGGGAGACAGCTCATGGGCCTTGGCCCAAGGAAGCACCGAGTGCGACATTGTCCTTCGTCCCCCAATGTGAGTTACACGCCGCGCGGCAGCACTGTTGCCCTTCACGGGGTTTCAGTTTCCTGGGAATCAAGAAAAGCCCACTATGTTCCTGTGCGTGTGCAGAGTGGCCTGTTTGGCTTGGCCTGAGGTTTCCCCGGGCTGCAGAACAGCCCAGAAGGTGTTCCTGCCACCTGGAGGACAGACGCAGGCCTGTCTCCTGCGGCGCAGACCGGTGCAGCATGGGCAGGAGGAGACTAAAGGAAGCGCGGGGCTCCAAGAGAACCTGCAGCTGCCCGCATCCCCAGGTCCAAATGGGGTTCTGGGAAGTCAAAAATGGGTGCTGGAGCATTCCCCACGTTCTGGAGGACCAGTGGACTCCCTTTTCCCATACACCCCGCATGTGTTGTGATCAGGGAGGCTCAGTGCCCGATGGACCAGGGGTCTATCTGGTTTGTCTGTTTTCAGAAGTCCTTAAATATGGACAGGTATCTACTACACAAACATACAAAGACCAAAACACAAATTATTGGGGAATTTGTTATGGTTTAAAAGTCTGCCCCATTCTCCCATTGGGCCCAAAGAACTCAGGTGCCAGAAAGAACTGAGCTTGACCTTTGATTACTATTCTTATCTGACGTAGTATAAGAATGTGGTGCATAAATTTCCCTTCAGAGGTTGTGAAGTTAGTCATGTGTCCCAGGACAATTTAGGACATACTGAGGGAAAACAAAGAAGAATGAGCCAAGCACTGTGCCTTTCTCTGGACTTACAGACTGACTACCCAAAGGAGAGAGAGAGAGAGAGAGATTTGACCCACTGCTTGGTGGAAATGGCTCATTGTTCCACTAATGGTTGTATTCTGAGCAGAGGGCTCTACTCCTACAGATAGTTCTTGCCTGTTTCCAGTAACTCTCATTCCTCTTCTTGCTCTCTCAAGCTTAGGAGTGGTAATGGCTACTCACTGTCATAAGATGTGATTCACTGACTACTCCTTAGTGATTCACTGTCCCTTCTGATTCTTCACCTCTACACACCGTTCCTTTTGCAAGGCTCTCTGGTTACTACACTGCTTGTTGTCAAGACCCACGTTGGAAATACTATCAATAGTATTTCTGACTAAAGCACATCTGAATGTTAGCCTAGAGTCCTTGCATGTTCACACATTCCATTAACTAGTAGCTTACGCACAGCAACAGTTAACTTTTGCAGAGTAATCTCTCTGGGACGCTCTGTCCTTAGCATCACGTCACCAAGAAGAGCCCGGGTCATTAGCTGGCTCCGTTACAGAACATCCCAGCATTGTGTGTATGTAGACATCAGAAACATCTGTAGTATTATGTTACTTGGATCTTCAGGTTGAACCCAAAGCTTTATCTCTCATTAGGTTTATAGATTTGAAAAGATTAATGTGCTTTTAAGCTTCACAATATATCTCACCCAAAAGTAATTGCAAAGTAGGGGAAAAAAGCCTATTGCCAATTTGTATTTGAACAACAAAGAATTTTTTTATGATCCCATCTTTTCTCATATATGAAAAAGGACTGAGGAAGAATGACATGAAGCATGTCAAATAGTTCTTTCGAAAGAATACACAGCAAGTATGATGATTTCATGCCCTGGAAGACTTGGAGTTTTATAGTATGGTGCAAACTTATAGCTCCTTCGATCAGAAACCTTCATTTTAACATTTTTTCAGTTTACAGAAATGATGGATTGTTTGGATCATAAATGCTGTTCAGTCTCAATTCATGGGGCGATGTGACTTGCTTTTATACTGCTCACCAAGCATCTTAGAGTTAGGCACTAGTGAGGGCCAAAGGACAGTGTCTTTATTGGCTATTTTTCTGTTGGCTACCAAAGGGAAGGACTGCCTTTATTGATTCTGGAAATAAAAACTATAGAGCTTAATTGACATTTATAGAGCACACTAGAAGCAGAAGTTACCTTAAGATCATACCTATAGTATTTCACAGCTGTACAAAAGCTTATGACATCCTTGTTTTGCAAATGGAGAAATAGAGAGCTAATGCTGACTGTGGGAAGGAGCTGGTTCTTAATGCTGTATCCACTGAGAGACTGCCCGTTCTCCATCTGTGGTGTATCCACAGATATACTGCCCATTTTCCATCAGTGGGGTATCCACCGGTAGACTGCCCGTTCTCCATCTGTGGTGTATCCACTGATACACTGCCTGTTCTCCATCAGTGGGATATCCACCGATACACTGCCCATTCTCCATCAGTTGTGTATCCACTGAGAGACTGCCCGTTCTCCATCTGTGGTGTATCCACAGATACACTGCCCATTTTCCATCAGTGGGGTATCCACCGGTAGACTGCCCGTTCTCCATCTGTGGTGTATCCACTGATACACTGCCTGTTCTCCATCAGTGGGATATCCACTGATACACTGCCCATTCTCCATCAATGGGGTATCCACTGATACACAGCCCATTCTCCATCAGTGGGGTATCCACCAAGAGACTGCCCGTTCTCCATCTGTGGTGTATCCACAGATACACTGCCCGTTCTCCATCAGTGGAGTATCCACTGATACACGCCTGTTCTCCATCAGTGGGATATCCACTGATATACTGTCCATTCTCCATTAGTGGGGTATCCACCGATACACTGCCCATTCTCCAGCAAGTGCTCAGGCACTCACCAATGCAGTCAACTCAGATGAAACACAGAGGTCCACACACACAAAGACATAAAAGTTTGGGGGAGACTGGTAGAGAAGAATGTTTAGCAGAGAAGAGGAGATGGAATCTGGCAATATGGGGTGAAAATGACTTAAATTCATTGGATTCATATATGAAACTGTCAATGGATAAAATATAGTTAGAAAGATATTGAGTTTCAGAAAGGTAAAGTGATTTCTTTTTTTTATTTATTCAATTGTGCGTGTGTGCACGTGTGTATGTATGTGTATGTGTGTGTGTGTAGAACCACGGGCGAATTCGAGAACCACCATGGACTGCCTTCACCTCCTCCTTGTTTACTCTGCCCGGGGATTCACAGGCTCTACCCTACCAGAACCAGAAGCACAGGCCGCCCCCGCTTCCGCTTCCGCCCGGCATCTATACATGGGGTCTAGGATTAGAACTCGGGACCTTCCGCCTGCAAGGCGGAGGCTTAACCCCTGAGCCACCTCTCCAGCCCCATAAAGTGATTTCTTAAAAGAATATGTAAATAGTCAGATTTGGGCCTGGGTTAAAAGCTGTAACCTAAATTCTTCTCTCTCAGTCTCTTTCTCTCTCTCTCTCTCTCTCTCTCTCTCTCCATTCCTCCATTCTTTTCTTTCCTTATTTTGTTGTATATATGTATGTATGAGTGTGGCCTCCCTCTCTTTTTCTTCGTGTGTGTGTGTGTTTGTGCGTGTGCGTTTGTGTGTGTGCATGCGTGTGTGTGCGTGTGTGTGGGGTGTGTTTGTGCGTGTGTGTGTGCGTGCGTGTGTGTGTTTGTGTGTGTGTGCGTGTGTTTGTGTGTGTGTGCGTGTGTTTGTGTGTGTGTGCGTGTGTGTTTGTGCATGTGTGTGCGTGTTTGTGTTTGTGTGTGTGCGTGTGTGTTTGTGTTTGTGTGTGTTTGTGTGTGTGTGTGTGTGTTTGTGTGTGTTTGCATGTGTGTATGTTTGTGTGTGTGTGTTTGTGTGTGCACGTGTGTGTGTGTGCGTGTGCGTGCATGTGCATGTGTGTGCGTGTGCGTGCGTGTGCGTGTGGGTGTGGGTGTGTGCGTGCATGTGTGTGTTTGTGTGCGCGTGTGCGCGTGTGTGTGTGCGTGTGTGTGTGTGTGCGTGTGTGTGTGTGTGTACCTATGCACTCAGAAGGCCAGAGGAGGACATTCTGTAGTCTGGATATTCAGCTCCGTGACTCTCTGCTTTATTCCCTGGAGACAGGTCTCTCACAGAAGCCGAAGCTATGTTGGGGGTCAGAGACCAGTAAGCTCCAGAGAGCCTCCTGTCTCCACCTTCACAGGAATGTGTGGCCACATCTGACTTTTTCCTTCAGTGGTAGAATCCAAACTCAGGTCCTCTTGTTTATGCAGCAAACTTTTACCCATTGAGCATTTCTCCAGTCCTAAAATTCTTCTTTCAGTCTCATTTTGATCTCTTTCTTTTTTCTTCGGTATTTTCACAAAATAGCTAATTAATGCTGATCAATTTTCTCTCGCTCTCTGGGCTTGCATTCCCTCAGTTGTAAATGAAGAGGCAAAGCTCAGCACTTCGGGATGACTAGGTGTTCGCATCTGTCCCAATAAAACTACTCACCTTCACTTAGCCACGATCGGGCTTCGTAAGTCACTCACATTATTTAGAAATAACTTCATTACAGCTACACAGCTGGCTTCAGAGGTGACAGGAGGCCTGGAGGGGCAGATGTAGAGTTGGTCTGCTAGGAATAGCTCCCAGAACATGCCGGCTGGTGAGCAAACTAAGAGCATGGAACCTCTAGATTATTGGGAGAGGGGTTCAAGAGGAATGGCCTAAGAGACAAGCAGACCCTAGAGAATCCACATCCAGCTTTCCCATCTATGATTTGGGCCATACATACAATCTCTCTGGGCCTTTATTTCATCAACTATAAAGTTAGATTAAAAAATGTGAAAATTCCTTAGGTGGTATTTAGCATAGTAGGGAGTCAATTAAGTTTCATCTCGTTTTGTCCCCTGAATAGGCACAACACTGAAAAATGAGGAGAAGAAAGCAATATAGGACCAAAGAATAGAAAAAAAAATCCTTAAAAAATTAGAAGTAAGGTTTTTAAAAATTCTATATGCAATAAGGGTTGATAGAAGTTTTTGGATAGGGAGTGATGTGAGAAATTTGGTGTTTTGGAAAGATAAATTTTATAGCCATAGATAGGAAGCAGATTGTTTTTTTACAAAGGTCATAGAGAAGAGTATCTTGTTAGTATCCTTAAATGGAATGTTCCTTCCAATTTCATGGAAAATGCCCTTTAAAAAGTCACCACAGTAGAGTGCACTTCTTTAGAGAAAAATTCCTAATTGAAACAATGCTTCTCACTCAAGCTCAGTAACATTTCATCTTCCCAATAGGTGTGGAATGGTAGGCCTGGGACATGCTCCCCTGAGTCACAGGCAGGAGGGCTTGGGGCATAAAAGGATGAGAAGACAAAGCTGACCTAACTCTCACAAAATGGCGCTCCCAGGAACATGTAGATGGGAAGACAGCCAGGGAGCAAGAAGACACGTCAAGCGACAAGACTCGGAACACGTCCCATCCCACAGCTATGCAGTTAACTGCATCAATGAGAACACAGCCGAGATCTTCCAGTCAGCTCTGGAATTAGTTTAGGGCTGAGAAATCACACGGCTCAGGAGTAACATGGCAGTGGTGAAACCACTCAGGATCTCAAATGATTTCGGCTCAAGTGACCTCCCATGGATGTCATGAAAGTGTAGAACTCAAATCTACCTGGAAATTAGTTTGGTAGTTGCTTAAAGCAGCTTTTCAATATAAATTTGAGTTAATAGGTAACTTTCCTTAAATATTCATTTTTTAAACAGAACAGCTAAATCCAGAGAGTTAAGTAAATGGCCTATCTCAGGCCATCAGTTAGATGGTGGTAGTTCAGTTCAGAACTCAAAACTCTGGATTTGCAGTTTAATGCGATTGTTTGGCTTTCAAGTCTGAGAAACATGAATGTACAGGTCTCATGATGTGGCGGATTGAGAAATGTTCAGCTAATCTCTGTTACAAAATCAAATCCAGAGCATAATACTATCCTTCTGGATCTTTACGAGGTACATGTGTCCAGTCACCTCTATGGTAACATCACAGAAGGGAACATCTCCCACAACGCATCAGATCCACTCTGAGGACACAACTTGTGCAACCAGCCCGGGGCCAGTTCTAGGTCAGGAGCTGGCTGGCTATGCATGGATTTCCTCTGAACTTTAATGGTTTTTGGAAGTACTAGACATGTTCGGTATTCCCTTGGCTTCCAAACATGAGCACCACAAAGACAAGGTGGGGTCATGAAATCCTACTGATAAATTTGACACAGATACAGGGATCAAGAGAGTAAAGAACAAAGATAGAAGGGAAATGAGAGAGGAGGAATGAAAGAGGGTATAAAAGAGGCACAGAAGATGAGTCAATGGACCCCCACACCTACAAAGCCATTTTTCCCTGGGCCACCACCCTCCTCTGGGAATCTAAATGCTGGGCTTTATTGGGATCGCCGAAGCTGTTTTGAGTTTCTTTCCATAGTTTCTAGGCATCCAATCTGTAACCAAGGATTCCTTTCCACTGGATGTTGTTACTCTTCCAACACAGTGAGGGCTGTTGACAAAGACCAGTTCCCTCTGTTCTTCCCTGTAGGTAGAAATGTGACTCATGGAAAGACCACGGAGAAAACCCAACATATCTAAGGGTTAAGATTCCTCAGACTAGCAGTCTGCCGCAGCTGCTTCTTGTCAGGCAGCCTTGGCACCATGCCCACTGTGGCGACAGATGCTTCGCAGAGGGTAACCAGTGGTGGCATTCAGAAATGGCTGTCTCTCAGACAGAAGTCTCCCCAGCGAGCCGTGGAGACACCTGTTCATGCTTACTGTGTCAGTGCCTTTCAACACCACTTCTGGAGGCCAGCTCCCAGCGAATCTCCGTCACACTTTGTGACCATCAGTTGCACATTCTAAAATATACTCTAGAGAAAACCATGTTTCTAAGCAGGCCTGACAAGGTTATTCTAGACGACAAAGCATTGTTTGTAATAGAGAAACATTTGGAAGTAAACGTCCATCCACAGAAGAGGAAATTGTTGCCGCGTTTTCAGAATGGAAAGCACATGGTAGACAAAATGAATGGAATAGGCTAAATGTGAAACCTGGATCATGTCAAACATGTAATGAAGAAGAAAAGCAATGTTTAGAAAGGTACCTTTCATGTAAAGTTTGAAGCATGCGAAATACTGTCGTTTACTATAAACCGAGGAAATGAACAGAGAAGTGAGAAGTAGGCTAGGCAGATAACTGGAAGATGGGACTCTGCCGGCTAGGGTTATGGTCTCAGGTGAAAACATACTTGATGTGTTTGAGTGAGGACAGTGTGACCGAAGTGGGATTGGGGGGGGGGTAGTGTAGGACATTTGGCCAGAGAAATAACAAGCCGTCAGACTACGGAGGTCCTATGGTTGGCCCTGAGCCCACGTAATGTTGTGTCCAATACTAAGACACAGTACCAGCCTCGGCAACTCAGGGAGGGTAGCAAGGCTTTGAAAGGCCTATCCACACGTTCCCTGGCTCTGCTCACACAGAAAAGGTCTCTTAAGCAAATGACCTTCCTAGGACATGGACCAAGTACAGTTCTTGCTTCTCTCTGAGGAGTAGGTTTCTGTTCTTGCACAACACACAAAATTGTTCAAGCAGCCAATCACATCCTGCTGAGGGATGTGGGAATAGTCCTCTTATTCTATCAACCCTGCCTTCTGCAGCGTGTGATGCTTCATTTGTTCCTAAGTGCAGAGCTGTGGGTGGCTGCATGCAGCCTGTGAACGTCCTTCTTTCAGTTATGGGTACCATGATCCTTTGCAAGATCCTGCACTGATGGCTCAAACAGGAGGCAACCTAAGGCACATGACTCGGCCTACATTTCAACTGATGCTGGATGTTGTGGAGAATGGACTATGCGAAGGGGAAATCCAAAGCGAGAAAACCAGATGTGGGGTTGTGGCTTCATTCAGATATGGTGATGGCTTGCGTGGTTTGAAGTGATAGTGGAGAAATGTGTTCGGCTGGATTTGAGATGCACTAGGAGATGACAGTATTTGCACAAATAAAAATGGGCATGAAACAAAGAAGAGTGGAGTCAACAGTTTGGACCTGAAAACACATGGTCATTTGTTCTATGGGGGTATCAGAGAAGTGGCTGATTTTAAAAGGGGAAAGAATATACTTCATTTTCAGAGACTTGTATGATCTTGATAAATCTAGTACTAGAAGTCACAGCTATTTATAGACTAATTTTACTTAGAAATGAGAAGGTGAGAATCCTAATTGGGAAAAATGAACTATACTTATCACATTTCACCTTGAGTTTTTAGATACAATTTCCCTTAAAGTTCCCTTATCAACAAGCACAGGAAGTCCTGGTTAATGCATTAAGAATAGGAAGGAAGAAGACTGATTGTAATGACTTATATTCATAATACCATGATTGGATATATAGTAAATTCAGAAAATCGGTGATCTGTTTAAACTAATATAAAACTTAACAAGATTGCTGAATATAAAAATAGGACATAACAATGTTCTTATGAGTAAGAAACAATACTGTGGAAAATATAGTGTAAAATTTCTTTCACAGTTGCAACAAAATCTATAATACATATGAATTAGTATAACAAGTAAAAAAATCTTTATAGAGAAAAAAATAAAAAACTAGTAAAGTACAGGAAATGAAAAACTAAAAATAAACATAATAAAAAATAGCACATAAACAACATTATTTTTCTTCTAAAAGTTACATTTTTAGTTTATCTCTAGATTTAATGATTACATCAACGTGATTTCAAAAACTTAAACCAAAATGTGAAAATACATTCTTTTTAGGAATATTTATTTATTTATTTATTTATTTATTTATTTAGTGTGTGTGTGTGTGTGTGTGTGTGTGTGTGTGTGTGTATTAGAGAGTCTGTGTGTGTCCCTGTGGAAGACTGAGGGTGGCTTCAGGAATCACCCTGGATTGTTTCTACCTCTGAGGCTCTGCCCACCAGGGCCGGAAGTGCAGGCTGCAGGTATTTCTGCCTGGCAGTTTTTTTATGTGGGAACTGGGATCCGAACTCAGGACCTTCTGCTTGTGAGACAGAGTTTTAACTCCTGAACCATCCAGCCCTAGAAAATATATTCTTAAAGAGTTAAAACAAAATCCTGAAGGAAGATAGATGTCAGGGCAAATTATAAATGAAGGTGTCTTTAATGATAGCACTAATAGAGGCAGCAGACTGGGAAAAGATGATGACAACAGTTGAAACACACAACATATTTAAGTTTTAAGATGTATAAAAGGGACATTTGCAATTCTGTTAACATTGAAACGAAGCTCAAAGGAGGAAACATGAGAAGAATGACTGCCCTGAGATATAATTAGAAAGTTATGGAATAAATTCAGCAAAGTAGGACATATAGTTTAAAAAAATGTGTCGGTAGAAAAATCACAAGGAGAAAATCCAAAATGACTAATAATCAAAGAATGTTTTATCTACTGGCATCAAATGAATGCAAATTAAGACAAAAATGAAGCTAGGCATGGCGGTGCATGCCTGTAATCTGTGCTCTTGGGAACTAGAAGCAGGTGGAAGCAGGAGGGCTGCTTTCAGCAATTTCAGGCCAGTTTGGGCTACAGACTGAAACTCTATCTCCAAAGATCAAATAATAACAATAGTAACAAAAATGATATAACAAAAATAACATAGAGGTTCAGAAAACCCAGAAAGTCAGAAAATAACAAGCACTAGTGAGGATGCTGGTGTCAGAATCTGCTCCCCTGGAGGAGCTCCCAGAGTACAACCTTTCCCCACAACATCCTGGCCATACTTGGAGCATAGAGACACACACACGCCGTGGCCCACAGTCATACACGTATAAAGAAACTCAGTACCCATGGGCACAAAGACAGGAGAGGCCCCTCATCCTAGGCTACGGGTGCTGACCAGCATTTGGAGATAATCTCCATATCTGCTGATAAGAAAGATCAATGAAGAAAAGGGGTGCTATGACAGGAGGAAACCCTAGGAGAGGATTTCACATCATAATGAACGAGATTCCTCATGGAAACATGGAGAGATCGCTGAGGAAGACAAGGTTGAAATCTAAAGCCTGATATCATCATGCTTGTAAGTGACAAACGGGACCCCAAGATGACATAGGATACAGATGGTCCTGTTACAATGGTCTGACTTAGGATTTTTAGCCCAGGTGTAAAAGTGATACACATTTAGTGGAAAACCGACTATTACGTTTGACCTTTGCCCTTTTCTGTGGGCTAGCAGTATATTGATACGCTTGTGTCTCAGCCTGCTGCACATCTACAGCAAACCAGCAAACTGTACGCTGATGTCAACAACGGATAGAATAAGATTGTACTAGCTGAAGTTTACTTGCTGAAGACTCGGAAAGACAAAGAAAGGAAAAGAACTAACAGATATGTCGTTGAAAAGCCCTTCTAGCCGGCCTCTGTCCCTTGGTATTCTGCAGTCTCTGTTTCACTTTGTTAGATGTGAATTATCTCATCAATTAGAATCCGGTCAAAGAAAAGGTATCTCTTTAAGTGTTGCTTAAGTGCTTAGAAATGGTTGTCATTGGTTGAGTCACTCAAGGAGTTGTGTGGCTCAGAGTGAGCACACACTTAGGATCGTGTGGAAGCAGAGCATGCTCCAACCTGATAGTCCCCGAGTGAATGAGTCAACTCCTTCGTCCCGTAGTCATGATGGACTGACAAGGGCCACGTGGCTGGCCCACGGTCCAGAGATGAGAGGGGGCAGTGGAACGAGCCCACTTGCTCCTCTACCAGCTTTGTCTGCTATTGTTCATGTCCTTGGGCCCAAATACATGCACATCACATGTATACATGCATATATTTATATATGCATATCGTCATCATATATTTACATATATTCATGTGGAAGGAAATAAAAGAAATCTTTCTATAAAACATGTTTAAATCCATGAAGTTGTCAATATTTCTGCCCAGTGGGACAGCTAGAGAAATAAAAAAGAGAAACTGGAAGATGCTATTTATTTACCTCAGCTCTTTTACACACACACACACACACACACACATACACACAATGTCTAAACCATACAAATGGTTGTCCAAAGTGTTTACAGGTTAGGTAGAGGAAATCACAAAGCAGACGATTACTTGTCGGAGTATATACAACGGTTAGTGCTATGGTTCAGCCTGACCGGGCTACAAATGCTCATGTCAGTGGTTAAATGTTCTGTCTGGTGGGTCTTTGAGGGTGTTTCCTAGACGAGGTCAGCATTCAGGTTGGTAGGCTGAGAACAGCAGGTGTCAGTAGGCAGCAGAGTGATAGTCTGAGGAGAGCAGAAAGGCAGAAGAAGGCTGAATCAGCACTCTGAACATAGGATGCATTGGGACACCAATCTCCTATCTTTGGGGGCTCTGGCTTCTCATCCTCTGGCTGTTTTCCTCATTCGTGTGTGTGTGTGTGTGTGTGTGTGTGTGTGAGAGAGAGAGAGAGAGAGAGAGAGAGAGAGAGAGAGAGGAAACTCAGTGCCTGTGGAGGCTGAAGATGACATTGGGAATCATCCCAGATTGTTTTACCCCCTTATTGCTTTGCTTTAGGGTTTCCTAGTCTCTGCCTTCCAAGGCTGGAAATGTGGGTCACCACCATACCTACCTGGCATTTTTAGGTGAGGATCTGAACTCAGGCTCTTTTGCTTGTAGGCAAGGCTTTAACACCTGCGCGATCTCCCTTTCCCCTAAATCACTTAACACGTGGCTTGTTTCTCTATACTTCTGTGCACAGGTCAGCTGCAGGCTGTGAGTAATACCTCAAAAGCTGTCACTCCTGTATAGTAACACGAGTAACAGGGCTTTCCTCTCATTCCTCCAGAAAAAAAAAAAAATGCCCTTATTGCTTTGTCTTCAAACTCAAAATGCAAGGCCAAGCAGAGGGAAGCCAGCCGTGCTGTTTGAACACCATGTCTGTGAAGCTGTCAACCCAGATACCATGTCACATGCACAGTCACCGAGGCTGGAGGCTCAGCAGACCCAGAGCATTAGGTTCAGCCACAATGGCCAATACAGTGAGCTTCTACATGGGGGGGGCGGGGGGAGCGGTCTCAAGACAGGACAGACAGCATGGAAGACCTTGCAACCAAGAGCCTTTTGCAAACTCAAAGCCCACATCTCAATAGCAGCTGGGTTTAAGCATTATTTACCTTTCTGGCTGACTTCTCTGACCCCCTTTTCTCTCAGCTAGTTTCTGTTGCTTGAATTTTGTTTCACAAGCAAAAACGCAGAGCTATTTGAGACTTGCTTTGTAATCCAGTGTATACGCTTCTATCTCCGGGGGAAACCATTGTACTGTGTTTTGTTTTTCCCTATTGTGTGCCAAAAAGTAAATAAACAAATTGAATATAGTCTGTTCTCTTTACACTGCCTTTCTGTTGGATTCCTCCCTGCAGACTGATTGCGGCTGGTAGCCACTCCAACTCTTCCAACAGAAACACGAACCGCGTTCTGTTTTTGTGGACTAGCTTAGCAAATCACTGACTCTATGTCACTCAAATGCCCGGTTAAGTTCCGCCTGCAAAATCACTCCCTGGAAAGAGGGAGCCATTAGATATATATATAATATAATATAATATAATATAATATAATATAAATTATATATTATATATAATAAATAATATATATAAAATAATCATTCTCTAAAATAGGGTGTTTTTTTCTTACTATTTAATTTTGATTAAGAAAGTTCTTTTTAGGGAAGTATGCTGAAATATTCTAAGTGAATGCTAGCTTCTGATGTTTACAAGTAGAATTGGTGAACTTTGATAAATATTTAATTATTCTTGCATTGGGTGGATGGCCTCACATTCACGATGGGTGGGGCTGGGAGGGAGTCTTTGGAAAAACTGCTTTTTAAACTGTTACAGTAAGTGTTTCCATGGCGGATGCTGAGAATGTGCAGTTTTACTTTAGGAAGTAAAACCAACTTATTTAATGCTGTGTTGTTGCTTGGAATGAAACTGATTATGAAAGAGGAAAAATGTGCATTGTAGTATTAGACAATGATATAAAACATTTTTGCAGGGGGGTAGGATGGCCCTGCAACTAGTGTGATTGAGGGATTCTGGTCCAGCCAAATATCCCTCGGGGCTGGGCGGGTGATGAGTGTTGTGGCCGGGACCCCCGTCACCACCGGGGAGAAACACACCAGGCTGGGAGATCTGTCAAAGCAGGAACTAACTTTATTGAAAAGCACCTGAGTTTATATAGGGTCCTGCTGGGAGGAGAAGAGCTAGGTGGTGTGAGGGGTGGTGAAGGAGAAAGGCAGCCAAAGGGATGTGTCCAGGTCAGTGAGGGGAGGTTACAGCAGCACCTCATCAGAGGGGAGGAGGGGGTCAGAGATAAGTTTTAGAACTCAAGGACAGGTCCTGAAACTCCAGCCAGGCTTAGGAATTTCCAGCCGGCCTTAGGCTTGGAGGCCCAACACATTTTTATTTGATAAATTAATATTGTAAAATTATGTAAATGTATATAAAATGATTAAAATACACATGGAATCATACTTTTTGCATGTGTGTGTATATATGCATGTGTGTGTATATGTGCAAGAGGTCACTTCGAGTGTGTTTAACTTGTGGTGACACCAGGAATCTTTGTGGATTGCTCTCCTTTTTTTCTGGTTTTGCCCGGGGAGTTCCCAGATTCCACCTGCCATGGTTGGGATTGCAGGCTGTTGCCATTTCCTGCTCAACATTTTTATTTGTGATCTGGGATCTCAACTCAGGTCCTTTCACTTATGAGGCAAAGACTTTAACCCCAGATCCATTTTTCCAGCCTTAAATTAAATACATTTAAAGAGAGAAATAATTTTTCAGCTATGTTCCTAAACATTCTGGCAAAAAGAGTGTGTATGTGGAGCATTCCATATTCTTCATACCCTTATACTAGTGTTTATATAGTAGATCATTTACAATTTTGAACACTAAGTGAGCATCCAGGAAGAACAAGGAACAGAAAAATCTTCACCCTCTGTGACATCATGTAAGGGTGTTTGACTAGCAGTCTTCGTCTTGATTCTTTATATCCTTGGTAATTGTTTGCATTTCTGTAGATAGTCATGATGGTTGTACAGTCAAACATTCTCATCTTATTTAATACAACAGGAGTCTGCAGTGCTATACCCAAAAGAGCCCTTTTGGAAGGTTCATTCAGAGAATGCCAGTCATGGGCCAATGCTTCTTGGAACACCGCCCTTAAGAAATCAGTTCACAGGACAAATGGCAGAGCCAGACTCCACACTGCATACACAAGCTTTTGCCTTCCTTTTTTTTTTTTTTTTTTAATCTGATAGATATACTCACAGTATTTACTACACTGGCCTCTGGATGACTTTTGGCTCTTTCCATAAATCATTAAATTCACTCATTTCTCCTGGCCCCATCCCCCACTCCACTCCAAAGGATGAAGACTTGGCATAGAATGGGCCTTGGCTCTGAAGGCTCTGAAGACCATTCGCAAGAGGAGTTCCACATGTTTAGTGGAAAAACAACACAGAGTAAGTGTATGACCTCCCAGCGAGAATGAGCTGGAAAGAGACAGCAGTCCTTTGTGCTAGGAAGTTTTCGCAGGTTTGTGCTGACGCTTCTTTTACTTTCCTGTGTCATGCTTGACATTGGATTTCACACCAGCTAGACAGGATTTTACAAATACTTTCTTTGCTTTTTCATATTGATCTATTAATTATGCAGAGGCCAAGTGACAGAAATGCAATGTACAAACATTCTCGGGGGACTGGTAAGAATCCATGAAGTATAATTAATTTAACCCCCCCTTTTTTTTTTGGCAAAACCATACCATGATGCCTTGTAGCTATGCTGAACGTCAGAACACAGCCAAATACATGATACATTTCAGAGCAATGGGCCATTATCTGCAGCTTCACTTGCAGAGAGTCTGAAAGCTAAAGGTCCTTGGACTCAATTTCATTTGCAGTGCTGGTTAACACATTTTCTCTTACTTTTTAGCTCTTATCATATTACATTCTCTCCATATGTCATATTCTGGCTTTACTACTTGCTCAAAAGTTATTTTGCTATGCATCTATGATTTTGATAGTCTCCCAGTACTCAAATCACTCCCTGTTTAAAAGTTATGCTGCTTTATAAGCTCCTTTTAACTCTTCGAATCCACTAGAGTATTGTTGAGCAAGTTCACTGAGACGGTGGTTTCCCCAGCACAAGAGCTGGCCCTTAAAACACTGTCAGGTGGCCAATTTGTGAGCTGATGAGAAAGATCCAATAAATGTGGGCAGCATGCAACTGAAACCAGTTAAGAAATAAGTTACTTTGGGGATTTAAAAAGAGAAAATGAGTCCAGGGGAATTTGCTAATTCTTTTGGACAGAGCTTAAAAATTAGGGAATGAAGGAAAACAAATTAGATTTTGAATATTTGGATTTCAGAAGAGGATCTGATTTAGAAAAATTCTGCTATGGATAGATTAGTTCAAGCTGAGCTGAATACTTGGGAGTCCACAGTGTATGATCCTAATGTGATGCTTGTTAGATTCACATGTCTCATTATCTCCGGAGAGTATGTGTCTCCATATTAGACATTTGGAATAAGTCCCTGACTGGGCAAAGTTTAAGAAGCTTCCCCAGAATTTACCCCTGAGGAAAACCCCACAGAAAGAAAACACAATTTCCCATTGCCCGCGTGATGCATTTTCTGCTTTCTGTCAGACACTTTTTAAAGGTTCTCCAGTCAGTTTCTTATTCCTGTCTCTGGCATCTCACTCCAAAAGGACCACACCTTAGTAAAGGGTTTGCAGGGCTCAAAAAGCTTCTTTTGTGCACTGTTGGGTTCAGATGGGTACAACCACCTTATGGGCTCATACTTGTTTCTCCACCTGGCAGTAAGGTCCTCAAGGAAAGGACAGCACGTTGTTTGCTGTTGTGTCCTCACAATGCACAAAGTACCCAAAGTACCTAGTAGCTGAGAACAGTCACCAACCATTTGCTGGATTCCAGAGCTGAAGGAAACTCTGGTGTCTAGGGGGGAATAGTAGTTATACTTTGGCTTACATTTCCTAGAGTCTCAACCAATTTTCACTTATTATTGGACAGCCCCATATAGTATGCGGGAACATATGCATTTATATGATTGCTATATCCCTTCTTGATTTTCTAAGAATATTTATTTATCTATTTATCTATTTGAGAGAGAGAGAGAGAGAACATGTTTGCCATGGCACATGGGTAGAGGTCAGAGAACAGCTTTCAGAAGTCAGTTCTCTCCTGTCATGAAAGCTTCCAGGGACTGAATGTCAGCCACCAGGTTTGTAAGCAGACACCTGTGTTGCTGAGCTATCTTGCTGACTTTTCTTGATTTTTATTTACACCTCTTTCTGAGCAATTTGGCTCCATGAGATCATGAGTTTGGTACTGGTTATACTTGTTTCTACTGTACACAAAATTAAAAAGTTTCAAATATAACCTATGAAGTAGATGACTTAGGCTATTCAACCTCAGACCTAATCTTGCATAATACATTTGGACCTCTAATCTACGTCTGAGCAAACTGAGATGAATGGGCATGAGGTCACATGACTAAGTGGCACATTTAGGACTGTGATACCCAAGTCACAAACGAGGACTCTCCTCCTCCATATCCTTAAGGAAATCTGTAGGGAAGGTGTCCTTCATTTCTCACTTTGGATGGCTAACTGTGATAAGATTGGGCTTAGAGCTGTTTGGGATGATGGGACAGAAAGATTAGCTAATGTAGGTCTTCCCTTGTAACCATATTCAAGGGAAGAAGCACTTGCTAGAAAAAATGTTGATGAAAACTGTGTCTAATGGGTAATAATGAGCAAAGGGTGGAAACGCGAAGAGAGTCAGATATTAAAGGAGAAAACCAGGAACAGCTCAGGAAAAAAATACATCCCTGTCATGGTTTAAAATAGGAGTTGTTCCCCACAAGCTCATGTGCTTACATCTGTAGTTGTCAGGAAGGTCATGGCACCGCAGAAGAGGGGACAGTAAGGTCATAAGAGTCTAAAGATGGGAAGGTCCACCATCGGGCAAGACATTCCGCTCAAGGCAGGGCTGCTGCATCCAGGAACTCACTACAGTGAGGCTTGTCCTTACCATAATGATTGACATACCAACATGCCCACTAATGAGAATCTCAGGAGAGATAATTGCATGCTGTGGAAACCTTGAAAGCTAAGGCTGGATGGGTGAAGGGAAGTACCTCTATCAGTGGGGTGACCCAAAAGAGGCAACTTGGTATGCCACAGAGGCCTGAACTCTCACAAGAGTGGAAATCCAGAGGGAGCCCTGGGGCCCATAGAAGCAGACAGGCAGGAGGGTGGGAGGTAACAGAATAGATTGGTGAAGGGAAGGGAAGGAGGAAGGAGAGGGGAGAAGGGAAGGAGGGGGAAAGAGAAAGGCAGGGATGAGTACTCGATATGCTTGTAAAACTAGGAAAAAAATTTTAAAAATTAATAAAAAGAAAAATAAAAAATATCAATAAAAGAAAAAGAAATTGCTTTTCCTCACTGGAGGAAAGCAGTCACAGGGGGTGGACCTGCAGATTGATTAGACTCATGTACTTCCGGGAGAGGGCTGCTCTTGTAGGTAACAGTTTTGTAGCTCTCAGCCTCCTTGATGGACATGACCTCGTGGCCTATGGTCACTGGGAACTGGAACTAAAGAATTGGGACAAGATTGCAGTGAGTGGACCTGAGGTCTATCATGAACCCTGCTGTAAAGTATTGCATTTGCCTGTAGTAGCCATGACATCTTTAGGTTATCCAAGTTCAGGTGGCTAGAAGTCTGAAAAAAGTCTTAAAACTTGTGAAATCTTGACTCATGTTTTTAAAGGTGACTTGGAATGACCTTGCCATTGGGTCCATGAAAGTATGACAAAAAAAAAAAAAAAAAAAAAATCTGCCTTGAAGCTACTGTGCTTCTGGCTGGCAGCTCAGTGTACTCGATACAGTTCTGGGACTAAGCTCTCTCTTGTGACTTAACATCATAGCGTGACAGGTGTCAGAAAACAGATGGTCTAAAAAACAAAAGAGAGGTATCTTTTCCTAAGTCACTTCATCTTTAACCTTCTAATACAATATGTGTAACAAGATGCCATGAGTCTACATTCTTTAAAAAAAAATACTTGGTATTTTAAAGCAAAAAAGATGATAAAACCTCTTTGATGTACCTTCAAGTCAGAGATAGTGAAAGCTTCCTAATAGGGAACAATTTTGCATTTGGAAGACGTTACAGTGACATTAGAGGAAAGTTAGGGTGGCCAGCACAAGCAAAGGGCTGGCTCCTTTGTGCAGCAAGGAAGCCCATGAATGGATTTATCAACCTCAGCAGGAACTGGAGGGGAAGTAGTCTGTTCTTTTCATCTCTCTGTCCCTTTTGCCTTGCAGTGACACAAGGTTCAAGTGGCCGCCTTGAGACAAACACCCAGACATCTATGTGACATTCCCATCCCGAGTGTCCCAGGCTTCCAGAACCGTGAGAAATAAAATATGAATTGTGTAGTCTTCAACTTCGACTGATCCTGCGGCTGGAGACGCCACTCTGCTTACACAGAAACAGCTTCGCAGCCCCCAGATCCTCCCCAGTGCTGAGTTTATCTTGGGCCTGTTTTTCCATGACTGTGCTCTAGGTTGAGTTGTTGTTGGAACACAAACAGCCAAGGTCTCCTGTTCCTAACTGCGGGTTTCCCCTCCAGCCAGCCTTCTGCTCTGCTGCTCTTCCTCTGCCCAGAAAACTAGGTGCTGACGGGCTGGGAAAAGCAGAGCCCAAGCCACCCTGCTAAGATGCGTGTGTGCACACCGTGCTGCACCTTTGCTGTGTGGCAGTGACGGACTCCAACTGCTGGCTTTTTAAGAATTAGTGGAAACCACTTAATTGGGAACATTTAAACTCACAAGAGGGGGCTGGAGAGATGGTTTAGGGGTTAAGCCTCTGCCTCACAAGCAGAAGGACCTGAGTTGTGACCACAAACACCCCCCCCAACACATATGCACACAAAAGAAAAAACAAAACAAAAAAAAGTCAGGCATTAATGGAGGTAGCCTGTACTTCTCGCTCTGGAAGGTGAAGCCTAGGAGATTCCAGATGAAGCAAAAAAGTGATAGAAGCAATCCAGGATGATTCCCAAACCACCCTTAGTCCTCCACAAGCACATACAGTACCCTCTAATACACACAGACACACACACACACACTCATTCGTGCAAAAGAAAAAAATGCTTAAAATCAGAAGAGATTCTATAACAAAAGGAAATAACAATGTCAATGCAATTTAAAGTTTTTATGAATCTTTGTGTAGTTCTGAAAGGACTCAGAGAGCATTCATATGTATTCTCAGGATTTTTTCCAACTTTTCATAATGATTGTTTTCAAACACACACAAAACACAGAGAACAATGTATTGCATCTTCAAGAATCAATATCCATTTCAGTAATTATTAATTCCAGGTAAGCCTTGTCTTGTATGTAACAGGCTGGATTTTCCTGAGCAGTTCTTGGCTCTGATATTTCAACCCTAACTATTCCAGCTCACACCTTTAAGGGATGAGGATTCTTTTGATTTTTTTTTCCAATTTCTTTTGTATGTGGAAGGTGTGTATATACACGTGCACATGTGTGAGTGTATGCATGTAGGGTCTGAGGTTGGTAACAGGAATTAACCTCGATTGTTTTTCCACCTTATTTATTTATTTATTTTTTGTCTGAGGCAGGATCTCCACTCCAACCCAGAGCTCGCTAACGTGGCTAGTCCTGATCCACACTGATCCTTTTGCTTATTCAGCAAGTGCTTTATCCGCTCAGTCACCTCCCAAGCATGTATAAGGATTCTCTATATATTAAAAAAAAGATCTTAAAGACATTTTGAATGATTACTTACTGTTGTAAAATATCTAATTATTGTTCAAAGTCCCTAAATGATTTCCTGAAATTGTTTCTATATCTGTTTTGTTGAAACCAGGATCAAATACCTTGTACCCTTGTGGCTGGATCTCTAATATGATAGTCCATAGCCCCTGCCCTCCTTTGTTTTGTCTTTGCAGTATGTTGGAAGGCTCTGATAGTTCCCTGCAGTTTCCCACCAGCTGACTGTCACTAATGACATCTCCATGCTGTTGTTCGGGTCTTTCCTTTGCCCCTTTTCTATCTTGTCAGCTGAAGGCTGGCTTTGGAAGGTATGAGCTAATCCAGGCTTCATTTTTTTTTTGCCCAAATATGTCATCGAAAACATTATGTCCTTTCTTCTGTACATCATCATTTATCCTTTTTATGCCATTAGCTACATTTGCATACATTTCTGAGCTAGAGCTTTACATATTAAAAAAAGAAAAAGAAAAACACTTCCAAGACCAATGACATAGCTCAGTTTATAGAGTGTTGCCAGGAAAACCTTTCTAAAACACAGATCTGAAATGGATCATTTTTTCAATAGCAAGTCCAAACTCCTTGATAGAGCAGGGTTTGTTGAACTCTTTGCCCTGTCTTACATCACACTCCACTTAGGGATGATAGGTGGTAACACATGCAAAGTTACAAATACAATGCCTGGCTCTGTATATAGCAAGCACATCTAGCCTCTGACTATATAACTGCTTGCTTTTACTGCATATGCCAATCCACATCATCTGCCACCCTTCCCACCTATCCCTTTTGCTTTCTTCCTTCTTCTGCCCTGATAGTTTTTTTTAAGACACAATTTAAGGCCATTTTCTTCACACATCCTGTTATGAAATCCTACATAACTAAGCCCCTCTTCTTGATGCTTCCATCTATTGGCTATGCAGGATAACACATTGTCACTGTTTGCCCTCATATTGCTAGAAAATGTATGGCCAAATGGCTAATAGGAACAAGAGGTTTTATTTTGGCTTCTGTTGTCTGGTTATGGTTCTTAATCCAGCTTGGCAGAAGAGCCTATAACAATACCAGGGACCAAGGGAATTGGCCACAACATTCCAAAGGATTGCTAAGTGAGGGGCAAATCTCACTTGCTAGACAGCATGTACATCCGAGTATGCTGCAGAATACTGACTCCTTGAGTCACCTCCCTCCCTTTTATCCACCTGCCTGAGAAAAAGTCCCACCCACAATGGCTGGGCCTCCCCATCAATTAGACCATCTCCTGCAGGCTTGCTCAGGGCTTATCTTAACTACTATTCTTCACAACTATCTAGAGCTCCAGCTTCCATGTTCTGATCCCTGTATCTATCACATACATGTTGTTAGCCTTATGTGCTTTTCTTTTGTGTCGTTTTACTTGCATGTTAAGACTGGGAAAGAGGTGTTTCAGATCTTTGAGTTTAATTTTCCAAATCCCAGTAGCATAATGTTGGCCTACTATAGGTATTTAATGAAGGCAAAAACATGTGGAGCTCAGTCATTCCTACCATGACACATTCCTAATAAGCACAGGCCTTCCCTGTTTTCACTTAGACACCATTAATGACTTCCCAACTCCATCCTCTCTCCCTCTCTCTGGTGGTCCCAATCATACCATCTTCTCACTAAAAGCTTAGGACTCCCCCATTCTAAGTCCTTGGCAGGGCGGAAACTATTAGAAGCTGGCACTGTCATTCTGCATGCAACAAATGGTATGAAGACAGAAGGTTGGCTGAGAATCACAAACCTATGAAATTAAATCCACTTCTATAGTGTAACTTTTGAAGTTGTATAGTTATGGGTTTCTCTTCTGGCCTCCAAACTATCTAGAACTCAGCCACTCGCAAGCTTCACCTAATCTAAAATACCATTCCTTCATGTGACTTTGTCCCTTTGCTAGAGGCTTCTTCATGAAACTTGGAATTTTCCTTCCTTCCTTCCTTCCTTCCTTCCTTCCTTCCTTCCTTCCTTCCTTCCTTCCTTCCTTCCTTCCTTCCTTCCTTCCTTCCTTCCTTCCTTCCTTCCTTCCTTCCTTTCTTCCTCTCTCTTTCTCTTTTCCTCTCTTCCTCTCTTTCTCTCTTTCTTTCACATAGAGGTCCTCACTGCTCACAGCCAAAGTTCACCCCTTTTCTGAAACCTTCTTTGAATTCCCTGATACTTCAGTGGGGCTAACGCCATCGCTCCTTCACTTGAAGCCCAAACTCACATTAAAATTACAACATTTTGTATTCGCACAACTGTTCCCCCATGTAATAGTGAAGGGTTGAGTCCTCCTGTCCAACTAGCAAATGAAGCCGCAGTGATGGAAGATGCTTTCATTGTGCTGTCCACGTCTCCTCCAGCCCCCAGCACCCAGCACAGTTCACCGTCAGTGTTGGGGGGTGTGATTTTCATTTGTCTTAGTAAAAGCGACTCTTCTAGAGGTAACTTGATATATGTCATAGTTAGGCACAGGTGTCAACTGGAGGTTGAGGGTTTGAGCTCTGGGCACATTTGTAGAGAATTAGTAGTTCAGTTAGGCCCAGAGCAACCCTGCAAGAGATGGTCTAGCTGATGGGGAAGGTCCACCCCATGGTGGGTGGGATTAGACTCTGGAATAAAATACAGACAGCTGGTTGAGAGAGTTGGCATCCTTGTGTGTACTTGGCTAGACGTGCTGGTCTGGCAAGTAAGGATCATCCCTCTCTCCCGTTATGTAGAGATGGTGTGGCCAGTTCCCTCGGCCCTGGTGTTGGTGCGTGCTCTCCGGTCAAGCTGACTGAGAACTATAACCAGACTGTCGTAAGGAAATAAACCCCTTGTTCCCTTAAGCCATTTGAAGGTCATTTATCAGTAACCATGCAGGCGAACTGCAACAATATACCACAGAGGCCTGAGCCCCCACACAAGTAGACAAGCCAGAATGGACTCTGGGGTCTATAGAAACATACGGGCGGAAGGGTGGGAGGGAGGGGAAAAGAATGCTGAAGGGAAGAGAGGGTATGGGAGGGAGAGGGGAAGGAAGTAAGCTGGGATGAATACTCAATATGTTTGTAAAAGTAGAAAATAAATAAATGATAGGTGAGAGAGAGAGAGATAGATAGAGATAGAGAGATAGATAG
Organism: Typhlomys cinereus; assembly: GCA_023101885.1. Lineage (NCBI taxonomy): Eukaryota > Metazoa > Chordata > Mammalia > Rodentia > Platacanthomyidae > Typhlomys > Typhlomys cinereus. The sequence continues at coordinate 593,641 of JALPQD010000300.1, read as the reverse complement.
AGAGAGAGAGAGAGAGAGAGAGAGAGAGAGAGAGAGAATGGCTGTTCTGCTTGCCCACCATTACTGGGATTCATCACTCCCTGCAACAGTGAATGTTCATTCCCAGATTTTTCTCCCTCCTTTTTTTCACCCCATGTTCTCTCGACTTTCTCTGGCCTGGAATGGCTGGCTCCTCACACCCTCCCATCAGAACTTTCCTCTGCTAGTGACAAAACCTGCTCCCTCAGTCCTTCTGGGAGCACCGTCTGTCTAGACTGGAGACTTCTTTCATCTCATCCCTCCACATGCTTCTGACCTTGCATTTCTTTCCTTCAGGAGGTCAATCATCCCTGCACACACCACTCTCTTATTCTGAGCTGTTAATGCCGCTCTGTCGCTGCTTCCTGCCCCCACCCAACACCCGCATCTGCCCTTCCAGATCTCGACTCTTCCAATGTTCTCCCTCCGTTCCTGCTTTGCCTTCTTAGTGTCGAATGCAGGAAACAGATTCCTCTGTTCTGGTTCAAATGCCCGACTCTAGAGACAGGCCTGGAGCTGACACAGTGTCTCGACTGCCTTTAATCACATTAGTTTTATTGCATCCATAAAGAAATAAACTGCTCAATTCTCACACTGTGCAAACAGTTGACTGCAGCCAGCTATAACTTTTAAAGATAAAGCTGATCCCAGAGCTAGTTCAAGAGGTGGTTTGGACTACAGAAGGCGTTTCTCTCCTTTTCTTTTTTTTTCTTTCTTTCTTTTTTTCCCTAAGAGTTTCTTACCTTGGAGTTTTTCACTTTGCTTCTCATGCAGACCTTCCTTTCCTTTTGTTTCCCTTCCATGTTGCATCTGCCTTGAAACTCTGTCTAGCCTGGAGTGCTTTGCCTGAGATCTCTGCTCTGTGTCTTCTGTGTGGTCCGACCAATCAATGGACTGCCACGCTGCCTATGGTGGAATCCAATCTGGAGGGCGAGTGTCCTGGTTCAGCCTGTGTGACTTTCCCGGGGAGATATAAACAGACGTCTGTTTGCCCAGCCAGAACCCTGACAGCAGGCAGTGCAACAATCCCACCCAGGTCTAGCTTAGTGAACCAGAACATGGCAGGGGTCGATTACAGGAGTGTGGGGGAGGAAAAGGCAGCAGCATCACCACAAAGTCCATCCCGGCCTAGGTGGGCTTGTGAAAGCTGCAGCTCTGGGATTCTCTGCTTGACTTGCCCTCTCAATATTATCACTGCTTCAACAGTGTTGTAGTTTGCCTGCATGGTTGCTAATAAATGGTCATCGAATGGCTTAAGTGAACAAGAGACATATTTTCTCTTACAATTACTGGTTACAATTCTTAGTCCAGCTTGAAGAGAGAGCACGCACCAACACCAAGGCCCAGGGAACTGACCACACCATCTCTACGTAATGGCTGAGAGAGGGACGATCCTTACTTGCCAGACCAGCATGTCTGGCCAAGTGTACATAAGGATGCCAACTTTCTCAACCAGCTCTCTGTATTTTATTCACCTGTTCAGGGCCTAGTCCCACCCACCATGGGTTGGGTCTGCCCCATCAACTAGACAATCTCCTTCAGGTTCACTCTGGGCTTAACTCAACCACTAATTCTCTACAAATGTGCCCAGAGCTCAAACCTTCAACTGTCAAGTTGACACCTGTGCCTAACTATGACAAACAGCCTTGGGAAAGGGTTTTGTGAATCTTGTCATTTCAGGAGCACCCTAAGACTTGTAAATTTCGTTCACTTCCTGAACCTTGTAAACATTTCTTTTCCTGAATCTTGAGGACTCTCTGGGAAGATAATGTTCAATTTTAAGAAAATAACTACATGACAGCTTGTATTCTGCTGTTCTCCTTTTCTCTTTAAGTTATCCTAGGCAAGTTATTTGCCACCTCTCAGATCCAGTTTCCACAATGTAGAGAAAATAGGATCATTTTGCTTATAATGAACGTCAATGTTAGCTGTCATTCTTACCAACCCTTTGCATCCGAAGAGGATTAGGGACATGGATCTTCCCTGAGGTATTTGAATATGTCTACAAGCTCTTAGAAACAATGTGGTTATGTGGTGGGTGGGATGTCCTGCTTAAAAATAAAACATTAATAACACAGTTGGTTGTGTTACCCACCCCCCTTGTCTTAAGCCTGTGAGTGACAGATTAGGTAGGGGGTGTAAGGTTTCTTGGTCTATTCAAAACTGTCATGTTTCCCGGGATGCATTGAAATTTGTGCGGGTTTTATAAGATCCCCTGAAAGTGTTGTGGGTTGCCCTACAGCCCATAGGATTGCAAGTAGGGTAAGAGATCAAATCTCTGCTGTGTGCAAGGCGCCCTCAGAATAAACAAAGCTTTAAATCTCATAATCCATTAAGACCTCAGGACTGGTTCTGAATCAGTCCAAAGAGTCTTCAAGGTCAAGACTCTGCGTGACAGGAGACAAAGTAATTCAGAAAGTCGGCAGCCCGGATGTATTAAGTGTGAGTTGAGGAAAGGTGCTTTTCCCTCTTTGCTTTCCATCTGTGCCAGAGACGTTGGGTATATCAGTTGGTCATTAAAGTCTCTTACATCAGGGACATTCTGTCATCTATCATGCCCTTCTAGGACGGGACCAGCCATGTGCCAACCTGATTTTCTACACAACAAGGATGCTAAATACTTTTTTTGAATCTCAAAGTTCATAACCAATTCTGACTTCAGAAAAGAATGTCAATTTCAGAGTGTAGTCCTATGTAATGAGACACAGGCTAGCCAACTCTGTCGGCTAAAGTTTGGTTGCTACCCTCTAGGCTGGTACTTTACAGAATTTCTATGGCTCTAGCCACAACCCCATCAGCACAAGATGACTGAGCCTAGCCTGAAAACAAAGATTTTTACTTATCTAAAATATAATTTGTATAAAACATACCACATACTCACTATGCAAATATCAATTTAATGCTTGTAACTATCTGTGTTGAGAATTTTTATTAGCCTGCTTGCATTTGAGAGATGGAGATATAAAGGAATACAGTAAACAATACAGATCCCAGGTACAGTCAACCTCTGAACCCTGCCCTTAGTTGTTCCTGGTCACCTCCAGCCAAAGAGGATGTGGGGGTACACTGAGTGTAGCCAGATACTCAACTCTGATTCAGGGTCCATTTTCTCAATTCATACTCTGACTCCTCGGGGTTTGTCATAGACTCAGTGATTTTCTTGGCAGCTCCATAGACACGGCCTTCAGAGTGGCCTTCAGAGTGGCTGAGATGTGGTGGACATTGTTCTTTTCCGACAACTGAAACCCCAGGGTCACATTGACTGTTTCTGGGACTTCAGGAACCCGTGTTCTGCCTCTTGCTGCTCATTTACAATGAAGTCATTGTCATCTGCTCAGCAAGAGTGACACCTTGACAGGTGAGGCACCTTGAAAAGACCAGAGGTGTGATCTTTACAAAATGGTCATTTGACTAAAATGAAAACATTACAAGATGGCAGCCGCGGCAATACCAACTAGATTAGCAGTCCAGGAAATCCAGGCCATGAAAGTCCTAGAACCCACCTACCTTGATCCTAATCTGCTCTAAACAAGCATGTTTTCCTGAAAACAGCTGAGCCCATGTGCATATCACATGGAATTAGGTGATGAGTTGCTCTAACTCACAGACATTGCTCTAGGAAT